>LNAC01000055.1:2196066-2598570 GCA_002007465.1 Ailurus styani | reverse complement strand
TTAAAAAAAAAAAAAAAAGATGTGATGAAAATATATTTAAAATGCATGTTAAAATAAAAAAATTGTATCAAAAGTTACTGTGCTTAGCAAAGATATATATATGTATATGCTAAAAACATTTGGAAATTTGTAAAAGTTTCTGATTATACAGGTTCAACACAGGATCTCTATATGAAAAGTAATATGCATAACAAATTATGATTTAATAAATCTTGCTGAAACTTTTAAAGAAACTTCCTAGGCACTGAGAAAGTGAATGACTCTAATAAGTTGGGGGGGAAATTTTGCAAGCGGATTTTACAATTTTTAATTGCGTAAAACTCAGAGGGCCTAATTGAGTTGTTAGCTGATAGGTTATTAGAAACAATTCTCAATGATTTAAAATTATTTGATAGTTGCTATATATTTGGAAGGAAGTAAAAAATAGCTTGTTTATGTGAATATAGTTTCTTAGGACTTACGAGCATACAAAATGTAATCGATGCTGAACCCTGAATCATTATAATAATAAAGCCATATTTACCCACACAGATATGTGAACTTTGATACAGAAAGTCCATCCATCTCATTAAGTGCATTTTCAATAACGGTTTGTACGTCTGCTGCAGAGATGGAAAAATACTGCTTGGATCTCTCTTCTGCTGAACTGCAGGGCTTGCAGCTACCTGAAAGCCCTCAGCTCTTAGTGCCTTTGAGACCTGATGCATCAGCTCTCCAGTAAAGGCCATCCTCTTCCTGGACAAGCCTCAGCCAAGGATTGAGTAAGGGGTGGTTACTGGGCTTGCCCACTGTGGCTATGTGCAGGATTTCTCTAATGGGTGATTTCTGCTCTGCAGTCTCTGGTGAGTTGGTAAGACTCTGTCAGACATACATTGTGATCTGAGGTTCTCCCACACAATCCTTCCCCTATCACTTTTCTCAGGTATTCTCCATTTTTCCTGATCCCCAGTTCACTCTCAGCAAACCTCTTGCAGTTCTAACTCACAGTGTGTGCTTCCAACTAACAGTGTGAGCAATCCAACTAGCACAGTGTTTGATAGTTTTATAATCTGTAATTTGTAATTATTAATATATTGTTATACTTGTCAATTGAGTACAAAAACTTTTAAAGTTGTTTCACTCCTGAAAAAAATTTTAAACTCTTGGCTTATCACACAGCAAAATTTTAAGAAGTCTGTTTGTGTATTTAGTTTCCTTACAGAAGTATGAGAAGGTGAGTAATAAAAGGTTTTCAAGCATTGACATGTCTCCTTAGGTTTAAATTCTGGAGTTCCATTTCAAGGAGAAAAAGAGATAATGTTAACATTTTCAATAGAGAAAAGCTGTGTATATAACATTTTTAAATAGATGGTGGTGGGTTTAGGATAGTTATTTAGATTCCATTGAATGCATTTTTTAAATGATGCAAAATTTTTATTTATAAATGTCAATAATTACCTACATCAGAAACTACCTTTTGTAATACTTAAAATTAGAGTGGAAAATTGTAGAGATTAGTTTTAAAATGTTTGAGAGGAATCAACAGTATTTCTTGGAACTCATTTACAGGGAAAATCCAAATAATATTTTAAAGACTGCTGTAATTAATGGTTACTTTCTTCCAAATTTCTGGTTCCTCCTCCTATTATTTCCATTATCTGATAAATTTGCTTCTGACTTCACAGATAAAAGAGAAGCACCGAGGAGAAAAGTTTCATCTACTTCTTCCATTTCTCTATCTATTTCCTTCTGTTTCCCATTTATTGGCTTTCCCTCCTGCGATTATGGAGGGCTATACCTTCTGTGGTCTAAGCTCAATGCCTCTATTTATGCACTAGTAATAAGTCTTTCATATTTTCAAAACTTTCCCTCAGCAATTCTACTCCTTTTCTCTGTTAAAAACAACAAAACACCTCTCTTGATCCCTCAAGGCCACTCTAGCTACCATCCCATTTCTGTGCCCCCCTTAACATTCCAACCAAACTTTCACTACCAGACTTCACCAGGAGGGCTGTTGTCAAAGCCTCTAAGGAGCTGCTAATTCCAAAAGGTCAGTTCTCAATCCCCAGTACTTGATCTATCAGCAGCATTTGACACAGTTGGCTCATTCCCTCCTCTTCACCCTCTTCACTTGCCTTCCAGGTCAACAGACCCCCACCCTGTGCTGGTCATTCCTTCCCTGTTTTTGCTTAACTATCCTGATTTTCTGAACTTTTCAAGGTTGGAGTGACCCAGGGAGTGCTCCTGGGCCTCTCCTCTTTGCTCCTATACTCACTAGCTCCAAAAGCTCTCACCCAATTTCATGAATTTAAAAAAGTAGAAGATTCCCACTTTTAAATCCCCAGCCTGGACTTCTCCTCTGACAAAAGATTCATATATCTGTTCTATCAGCACCATCAATAGTTGGCTGTCTGTAAAGCACTGCATAGATAACAGGTCAAAAAATCCTTGGATCAGCCCCCTGGCTAATATCACACTTAAAATGTATCAGCTATTTAAATTTTCCTCTATTTTCTCAGTATATCTGAATCTCACTGCATTTAAACACTACAGCTTGGGCCCAAACAATTACTATCTTTTGCCAAAATTTTACTGTAATAGTTTCTACTACAGTTCTATGACAGTTTATTATGAACACAGCATACACAATTAGCTTATTAGAGAAGTCAGATCATGGCCTTATTCTGCTCAAAATCCCCGAAATCTCCCCATCTTACTCAGAGTAAAGGCCAAAGTCCCTATAAGCACTAACAAGACCCCTTATAACCCTCCCACCTCCTCCCCCCATGCACTTCGCTGACCTCATCACCTAATACTATCCGTCTTGTTCAGTCAAGCTCCAGCCACATCAGCCTCCTTGCTATAACAATGCCAGGCGTGCTTCTATCCGGGACCTCTGCAATTGCTCTTTGCTTCCTGCAACAATCTCCTGGATATCTATCTACAGGCCTGCCATCTTCTCCTCATTCATGTCTATAAGTGCCATTTTCACAAAAAAGAATTTCCTAGTCACCGCGCTTAAAACTGCAGTCACCACTCAGCACCTTCAGGGTACATACCCCCTACTTTTTCCCTTGCTTTATTTTTCGTCATAGCAGTATTGCAAACTAATGTTATATATTTAATTTTATATTTCTCTGTCTCTCTCTGTGTGTGTTATTTATATCTTCTTCTCTTACAATGAAATAGCCAAGAAGACAGAGATGTTTTTATCTCTTTTCACAGTATTAGAGTCTTACACTGTAGAATGTTTTGTTTAAATATCTGTTCCACAAATGAATAAATGAAAATGACACAAAGAGAGCCAGAAATGACAACTCTTTCTTTATTTGCTTGTGAGGACCCAACTTATAGAAATCCTCTTGACTAAATCAGAAGACTCACAGGTGACAAAAATCAGCTGTGGGAAATTTGGAACTGTTGATTTCAACTACTATCCTTTCATTAAGCAAACACGTGAAAAAATTACATGACTGTTACATATTAAAATGTAGTTTGTTGGTCTTTTGGAGATAAAAGTGAAAATGTTCAACTAGATCCAAATTGAAACAACAGAACATTGAACTCATATCTGGTTTTTAAGCTATTTTTGTTTATGTAACTAAACTCATTTCAAGATTATAGAGGCAGAAGGCCAGTTTCCTTACAGAATTCACTGTTTGTTGTATAAATGTTAACTTTCATTGTGTGTCTAGAGCTAGTTTAAGTAGTTTTAGAACAACAGGAAAATCAAACCAGAGAGATAAAAGTGTCAGTAACCTCCTACTCAAAATTCAATCTAATTCTCTTGCAAAAAATCTGTGTTGAACAGAACTGACTGCAGCAACGTCTGTGAATTTCTGATGAAATGAGTAAGAGTATGTGATCATGAAAAGACAGTCTTTTCCTTTGAAACAATTTAGATACCTCTCACTTAAAAATGTGGGATACGGAAACACCAGGCACCAGAAACAGTGACTTAACAGATTTCAAGAAATATTTCAAGGACCTTAGAATAGAACTGCTTGAATTTCACCCATTCCACCAACTAATCCATTCTTCATTAAAGTTTAAAATATCTGTTTGGCAATTGAAGTGCTATTGATTTTGAAATCATGGCACATGAAGAAGTTGTTTCACTTGTGTTGTTTCCTGTATTTGCTTTAAAAAGTTGGGACACAGAAAGTAAAGCACTTTAAGAAGTAGATATAGCTGAGTCAACATTTATCCAGGCTACTTTGCTCTAAGCCCAGGGTGACGGAAAGAAAAACAGAAAATTCTAACCATTAAACTCTTGAGAACAGTCCAATGAACAGTGACTGTCTTCTGAACATCACAGGGTAAAATTTCTGATCTTTCTAAAGTAAAAAAGATAATAAGCTGCTGGCATAAAGGGTGCAATATTTTGAAAGTGAATACTGAGTTGAGCTCCTCTACCATCATATGGGAGACGTATGTGCTGAAGAGGAGAGACAGGGAATGGACACATTCCCCAACTGGAGCATGGAGAAGAATGCCATTTGATTCCACTTTCCAGTAGTTTCTATACCAAACCAATGTCCCTGGTTCTCTGAGTACAACTTTTGTGGAGACAGCAAGAAAAATAATAAAGGAAGTCCTTTAGAATCATTCTATATCCCAAGAGAAGTGAATTAGGCCCAGTTGGTGGATTTTGTTTATAAGGTGAGTGCAGAAAGGAATTTTTTTTCTAACAGCTGGTGAAATAGTGGGAGAGGGGGAGGCTTCCCGCAAAGCAGGGAGCCCAATGTGGGCCTCAATCCCAGGACTCTGGGATCATGACCTGAGCGGAAGGCAGACACTTAATGACTGAGCCACCCAGGTGCCCTGAAGGCTACTTTTGAAGTATTTAAGTGACTTAGTTAGAATTAAATTAAAATGTGGATTTTACCAGTTGAAAAATGTTTATCCTTGAGAGATTTTTCTAAGATGATAGACTAGGTTGTAGTGGAAGTCAAATATTTTGTTTCTCCTTTTCCTTGTCAATCTGGGTCTTAAGAAGCAGTAGAATGGAAGGCAATGAGTAGAACTAAATGTCAAAATCATGAGATCTAGCAGTGGAGACTAAAAATGCAGGGACAGTAATGAAGAAAGTTGGTGAGAATCACAAAAGCTGATACTTTTGTTTTGAAATTTGTTTTGTTTTATCTATGTCTCATTTTTGGTTTTCCCTTATTTCTTCAAGAAAAAAAAGATATTAAAAAGGGAAGAAGGCTGAATTTCAGAAAAATTGTCGGAAACAAAGGAGTCGCTGGAAGCAGTTCATGACAAGGAAGAGAGAAATATGCTGCTAATCAAGAAAGTAAAAACAGTTTGTATATAAGGGAATTTAAATTGAGGAATGATTTATGTCTTCATAAATCCTTTTGTTCCATAAATATGTTATTATTATAATATTTGTACCCAGAGGCACCTGGGTGGCTCAGTCAGTTAAGCATCTAACTCTTGATTTTGGCTCATGTCATGACCTCAGACTCATGAGACTGAGCCTGGCCTCAAGCTCCATTCTGGGTGTAGAGCCTGCTTAAGATTCTCTCTCCTCCCTCTGCCCTTCCCCCCTACTTTCTCTCTCTTCTTCTCTCTTCCTCCCTCTCCCTCTCTCTCTCCTCCCTCCTCTCTCTCTTCTCTCTCCTCTATTTCTCCCCCTTGGGGGAAAAATATCTCATCTCAATTATAAGGTCTATAACCCATATTTCCCCAGGTTTTACCAGCCTATACATATAAATAGGCCACATTCATATGAAATTTTACCTTAGATGGCTCTTTGCCTTGACATGGCCTGACCCAACCTTCATCTAAGCCTACTTAGGAAACTATTTGCTGCTTCCACCAACAATGTCCTCTATAAAAATAATGTTAGTGGCAGATCTAGAACATTCAGGATGCCATTCCTAAGTTCTTTTCTGGTATGTGGTGAGAACAGGGGTAGAGGTTTAAAAAGAGTTCTTGTTTTTTAAGCTTTTATTTATTTATGAAAGACAGAGAGAGAGAGAGAGAGCGGGAGCAGGAAGAAAGGGCAGAGGGAAAGGGAGAAAGAGGCTCCCCGTTGAGCAGAGAGCTTGACTCCGGGCTTGATCCCAGGACCCCGGGATCATGACCTGAGCCAAAGGCAGATGCTTAACTAACTGAGTTACATAGGCGCCCCTAAAAAGAGTTATCTTATAAGCTATCTCTTATACCCTGTCATCTGCAGTGCTACAAATTTAGACAGAGGTGCAACTCCAAAAGGCCTCTTTCCAAAGAGCATAAAACCAAGCTTTCAGACTCAAAGCTCTCATGCTACTCTCTGTATCATCTTCCTTTCCCCTCCCAAAACACAAAAACAGATTTGTTTTCTCATCAGAAAAAAATCAATCAATCTCTCAAGCATATCATATTGTCCAGACAGATACATGGTTGGGGGAGGGATGCTTAATACCTTATCAGCTCTTCCAAAGTTTAGACACTAAATCCTAGTCTCTTCCCAGTTAATAATCTCATGCCACATTTCCATTGACTTTGGTCCTATTAAAGTAGGTAGGCAATGATGTACTTTTCAATCCTGGGCTAGAATACTGCAGGTGGGAACCCGTCTCTTCACATTTTTAATGCCCTTGAAGCTTGGTTCTTACTATTTCTCTGTTATATCTGGTGAGAGGTAGTTTTACCTTTCTAGCACCAGTGGCAAAACTTGGACTTCAAGATGGTCTCTTTAGGAATCATTCCAATGATGATTGCAATGATAAAATCCTGTTTTGCTTTTCAGTGATTAAGGATTAGGATCTCAACTTTAGAAATGTCCATAGTAAAGGAAAAAATGAATGTCATATAAGTCAGCAAAAGTTTGAAAAAAATTAATTGTCTAGGGCGCCTGGGTGGCTCAGTGGGTTAAAGCCTCTGCTTTCGGCTCAGGTCATGATCTCAGCGTCCTGGGATCGAGGCCCACGTCGGGCTCTCTGCTCAGCAGGGAGCCTGCTTCCTCCTCTCCCTGTCTCTCTGCCTGCCTCTCTGCCTACTTGTAATCTCTCTCTCTGTGTCAAATAAATAAATAAAATCTTTAAAAAAAAAAAAATTAATTGTCTAAAATGTGGTTTACCTAGTTCTTGAGCAGAAAAGGAGCAATGATTCTTTCCTGCCTCATTTTTTTTTCTCTTAAACTTGACACAGCTTCCGGTCAAGTAACCTATGATTCAAACTAGCCCCTCTCTTTCAGGTGTCAGTAATTATAATGACAGGTGGCCCACTAGACTATGATGCTAGACATAGTTCTATAACTATTTTGGCTCACTTACTTGGGCTTATACTGAAAATGTGCTTTTTTCATAAAAGAATGGACAAAGACTAATGGTTAATTTAGCTATATATACACATAAAATCATAATCAGAGGATTCTCTATGGAAATGGAAATAGAGAAAGATGAAAAGGAGGTAAGGAGTTGATCCTACTGCAATAGGTCACAAAAGAATTCAAAGCCAAGCACACTAAGCTTTGGAAGTTAATCCCTTGCTTTACGGGGTGGGCATGGGAGGGGGTTGGGGGGTTGGAGAATAATATGTCCATGGAAGGGATTTAAGACCAAGAACTTAGATGGGACACTGGGGGAAGGAACACTGCTTACTGAAGAGAACTGTGTAGTGATCTATATGCCATAAATTGACCATGCTTCCCTGTAAGTTAGCAGCCAGCTGCCATGTTTGGTGCTAAACTGGAATAGACCTGAGGACTGGGAGAAGAATTGAGGTTGCTGCTTCATGTGAATGCAGACTTTCTCATTTTGACTATTTTGACATTTTCTTCAATTTAAAGTAGGGTTAACATTATCTTACCTCTACAGAGCTATGGATGTTGAATGCAGACATGAAAATAAAAATATTTTCCCCTACGGGGAGTATTAAATAGCATTTATTATTTTATATGGCAATCAGGAAAAGTGATGTATATAACTTTAGTTATGTTTTGTAATTTTTTACCTATTATATGCTCTCTAAAAATGCTCTACTTCACTCCTCGCAACCTTGCCATTCAATGCAAATTTATAAATGTAATCTGTAATTCTCAGAAAATGCCTGATTTTGGTCACTGAAAACCTTCTTTTCTGTCAATATACATGATTCTAATACTGCACTTCCCTTGTCAAGGAGAAAACTTCATTGTTTATTCCAGAAACAACAGTTTAGTAGTTAGGGGACTAACTACTAAATGTGAGCAACACATTGTTGTTATAGGTCAGAATTTTATAGAACCTCTAGGCTCCAAAAGAACAGCTAATAAAAATTTTCCCTTTCTAACATACAATATAAACACCTGAAGTCATCTTTTTGGAGTAAAGTATTACATAAATATTAGAGCCATGTTAATAACTTTCTAGTACACATGCCTGCCACATGCTTGTGCATATAGACTTTTTTTAAACCAGTGAACATATTCAGACTCAAAAACTGTAACTTCTTTATTAAAATGAAGTTTATTGTTTATTGTGAATGGTAATAAATTTTTTTGCAGATACTTGGGAAATACGAAAAAAAATCAGTCTTTGATCTACTTTTCAGAGGCCCCACCTGTTACCTGAATGATCCATTTTCTAGAGGGCTGACTGACTTACACATTCTCTAAGATGATGCTGGTTCAAACCATTACCTTAAGTTTAAGATAAGGCAGCTCTTGTTTGCTCTCCCTTCTTCTGAGGGTGTTGCCATTCTAAACCACCCTACATATGCACAAAATAGCATTTCTAAAAGGTTGTTAGTGACTAGCTCCTTCCTTTGGTCTTGGACTAAATAGTGGAAAATGAAGGGTTTAGGCAGGGAAACCACACACACACACACACACACACACACACACACACACACACACACATATACACACATACACACATATATGGAGGGACGTCTTTGTCAGTATTTTGTTTTCCAAAAAGATCATACAAGGCTGTATGCATTATGACAACCTCTGATTGGAACAGGTGGTTCTCTGATATTTGGTACAAATGAATTTGATTATTTGCAAAGCCTGGGACTAAGTAGACCAAGGTGTAACTTAAAATGTAGACCAGTTGGCTTCATTGAGCAATAGCAAAAGCTTACATCTCATGGTCATAAACTTTACCCTGACATCTAGAGAAACACCTTTCAAACATCTGCTGCTGTTCCATAAGAAGCTAGAGAGGAAAAAAAAAAAAAGCACATTAATCAAAGATGCAAATCCTACTTCACTGTTGGAAAGTCACTTTGAGGATATATGCCACCATCAGCAGGCAGTTTCAAAGCTGGATCTAAGTCATCACACATTGGGTCTAAAAGGGAATTGAAGCAAGCAAGTTTTATGAAGTGCTACAGATAGTATATGATTAAAAATCTCTATATAGATAGATGGGCTTAGCAATAAAAGACTGTGGCTCCTGCATGTTCACTGCAAAGACCATTTTGCCTCTCTACTTGAAATTCACCAATGGCTCTTCATTTCCTACAAAGTACAATGTTCTTAGTATAATATATAATGCCTGTCACATCCTATTTCTTATCTATCTCTCTGGCTTCATCTTCCACTGTTCACATTTAATTCCAAAATGAATTTAGTTCTCTGAATGCATGACACTACAATCTGCCTTTGCAATTTTACTCATGTTGTTACTTCATTAGCTCTCCTTAAAGAATCAGGTCATTGCCACTGCCTCCTGGAAGTCTTCCTTGATACTCCACCTACAGTGGATATTGATGGTGTCCTACCCAAATGCCCTTTATTGCCAGTATACTGGTAACTGTCCTCTGCTGGCATGTTGGACCATCACGAATCACAACTGCGTTCTCCTTTGGAAAATTTCCTTCAGCCAGATGAGAGCCATTTTTCCCTACAGCAAGATACAGTAACCTGCAGTTAGCCTGTAGCTCGAATCCAAGCCATCACCTGTTTCTGTGAATAACTGGAACACAGCCAAGTTCATTTGTTTACACACTGTTTTTCATACTATAATGGCAGAGTAGCTGCAACAGATACTAAATGACCCCCAAAGCTAAAACACTATTAAATTTTTACCAAAAAATTTTGATGATCTCTAGAGCGTACAAAACGTGGGAAAGATTGTGTTGTAATTCATGCTCCAGAGTTAGTTTCTCATAGGATCATACTGAAGCTGAACTCCAGCCAAGACCACACTACTCTTTAGCTTTTCCCACTGTCCTATTCTGCTTCCTTCATTCCTTTCCCGAGAACAATCCTTGAATAAATCATTTAAATAAGATTCACTGATCCAAATTCTACTTTTCGGAAACCTGAACTAAGACAGTTAGTACCTGAAGTAGATGGCAGACAATAAGAGTGGGATTCTAGAGTTGATTTCTTGCTCGGTGGATAGCAACCATGGCCCCCTTACTGGCCGTGGGAGGAGTTTCAATAGTCTTTTCATCCCTTACATGTTGCAGCTGTGTGATTTCTAAGCTAGGACGTTCCCATGTGTGCTGGGATGGGAAAGGTGGAAAAGGATGCATTGGCTGGTGTAATATTTTTGGTATAATGGGAGATGAAGTATAAATAGCAAGCATATATGGAACTGGGTGGCTATCTCTATGCATCACTGACTCCATGAAAAGAAAAAAAAATAAGAATAACGAGCTTAGACCTATTAATCCACAACCTAAAGCTACAGTGTGAGAGTCAGGACTCCTTAGACTCACTGAGTGAGAACCCATCTCCTGTAGGAAGAGACCAGACATAGCTGAAGATCAAGCACAGTTGAAGATAAGAGATGCTAAATTCTCAGCCAGGGCAAGTCTACTATGCCAAAATCACGGCTCTGATAGGGAAATAGAGGACTTTGAGACCAGATACAGAGATATCTGGGAAGGAGAACTTTTTATATTCAATGACCTTGAATCCCCAGATTCTCCCAAACCCTCTGGTCTGTTGAAGTGGCCCATGCCCCTTACTGGAAAAAAAAAAAAAATAGACCTCCCTTTTGCTTGATGATTACACAAAAGCCTCAAATATGCCAATGATTTTCAGGACAACATTTGCTCTCCTAGGGATGTTACCATCTTATCTCCTGGCCAACAAATTCATAATCAAAGTCACAGGGCAGAAATCAACTGAGGACTTGCTGGGCCTATTACAGGAAGGAAGATGTTATTTGCCAAGGAGCAGTAGGACTGGCCAGCATGTAGGCCAAGGAATCCAGAGGGAACCTTAGGAGAGGATTCTGAGGGTGCTATTTCAAAGCAAGTGGAGAGAACAGTATATTGATGCCTGATAAGGGAGAATTAATTGGTATATGGCCCCTAGCAAGGGTCTTGTGTTATACGGAACACACTGTTGGCATGGACCCAATGGCTTAGCTGATTGGCCACTGACCTGGCTGGAAGAGCAAGGCTGGAGAAGTCACCAAGGAGATCTGGGAAAGATGCATGTGGGCACAAAGGAAGAGTTTCATTGCACTGAACATCAGTGCCCAACAGCAAAGATCCACTGCAAAAATGGTACTAAACCAAGTGAACAGAACGAGCCAACTTCCTTACTTGGTTAACTGTTGGCCAAACAATGAACTTTTGTAAAGAGAACCCATTGTTAAGGAGGTAGGTATTATATGAAGTGCTCTTATCACACACATATGCAGACACACACATGCACACACAAAGAATAATAATAATAAATAATAAGGGGAAGAAAACTTTTTGAGGTAATAGATGGTATATTATAGTGATGGTTTCATAGGTGTATACTTATTTCTAAACTCATCAAATGGTATACGTTAAATATGAATAGCTTTGTTTTTATATCAATCACACCTCAATAAATGGCTTAAAAAGAGAGAGAGAGTGAGTGTCCATGGTAGTAGAGATGGAGATAAGCACTGTTTGAACAACATGAGGAATCTCTCACCAGATCTGAGATCCTACAGAGAAAGCAGAAAAATACTCAATCACCATTTTCCACACACACTGCCATATTTATAATGATGTTTTAATTGGGTGTGTTTAAAGATGTGAGGAACGCACAAGCCAAACCTCTCTAAATACGCCTCTTGCACTGTCCTTGGTGCATCTGTGAAAGTTGATTCTCAGCTTAACCCTTAACTTTGCTAATTCCTACAAGCTTAGTCTGAGGCCGCACCATAAAATAAGCCCAGGTTATCTGTTATTTTAGCTTTTTTTCTTTGATAATGTAGTATTTCATAAGGGTAGGAATTTTCCTGTAATGATATATTTGTGATGAAAACTTCTGCTATATTTCTGTCTATAGACAATAAATTTAAGAATAAGATAATTGGTCCTACCCTTGAATCTGTGCACAGAATGAAACAGGGGGAAGGGAAGAGAGTCTGTTTTTACTAATCATCATTATTCTGCAAATATGTCAACTCTCCTCCCATTTTTATCCCATGTGGACTTTATCACAGTCTTCTGCCTTTCATTAAATGAGACCCCTGCTTAGTTGTCCTTATGCCCTAAAAATGGGTCATCGAAGGTCAAGGCTAAATTGTAATGGGGGCAGAGAAACTGAAGGAAGGATACCCTGGATTTACTCCCCTTGACCTAGAGGTTGAAAGGATAACTTGATCAAAGCAGTAATTTTGGAAGACTCTGAAAATTGGAATGTGATGTTTTCTTTATGTTTAATCATAAAACTAATCTAGAAATCCACAGTCTTGATATAATGTATGGCAAAGCTTTTCTCTGAAGTGCAGAATAAAAATTAGGAACTTAAAGACCTACTTTTAAAATGTGAATGGAGCATTTTAAGAAGTGTATACTCTGAAGCATGATACAACAGAATATTTCAGAAGAAAACTTACGTTTTGCGAAAAAATGCCAAAAAGTTCTTAATCATCATCTGAAATACATTTTCTCCTTTTGAGAATCATTTGGCTTGAAACTTTACAAAAGGTGTAAATGTAATAAGTATCTTTGGATGAGAGTTCTCTGTGATTTCCTCCAACACTAATGATTCATGCAAATTCACTCATATTTCAAGATGTAGATAAAGCAAAGGTTTTGAAATCATAATTGATTTTAACTCCAAGCTTTGGAACTGAACTAAAACTCTCTGAACTTCAGTTTCCTCATCTCTAAATGGGGATACTCCATCTTGAAATTGTGCTTTGACTATAAATTGTATGACATAATGAGAGTGCCTGGCACAGAAATGGTAGGATATCAATTAATCTTCATTTTTCTCCTATTATTCTCTCTTTCCTTTCCTCAGGAAAATAAGAAATAAAACGATTACTGGATTATCAGTGCATGAATATGTGTGAATTTTGCAACATCTTTACAGTTTTTTGAAAGTCCAATTTGGATTATGTGGGTTTTCTTCCTTTTTTTTACAGTATAATCATGCTGAGGTAGGTATAAGAAATGCGTTTATGTGATATTGAAGTTCAATTTCTGAAACAAACTAAAAATATATACATATCAGTAACTTCCTAGGGATTACTGCTTTTTGAGGCAACGTGCTACAACAGAAATTATCTTGGTCTTCCAACAAGGTCTGGCTTTGAGTCATAATCTACTGAAACCACTTAGCTTCAGATTTCTTGTCCGGGAAACAAGCACAATACAGTTAGCACTGGACCATAATGAGTTAATTATAAAAAGTGCTAAAAAAAAAAAAAAGAGAGAGTATTAGTTACCTCTGAAATAAAAGTTAGCTACCTAAGTGAAAATTAATTTCTCCAAATATATTAATCTAGTGATAAAATTAGATACTTTTGAAAATTATTAATATTTTGCCATTATTTTTAACCTAGTTGCTTCTCTTCTTGAGAAAAGCTGATTAAGCAGGAATTTGAAGGGAAAAAAAAGAATTGTCTTTTACTTTGAGCTCAAGAACTACTAACATATATTTAAAAATAAGTCATTACATAAAATCAGCTGGTCTAATTCTGATCCTTGAGACAGATACAGTCATCTCCATAAACAACAAAACAAAATGCCAGAGAAAACCACCATCATATCCTCCCAGAAAACATTAAATTAAATCAAATTTAAATTAAAATTTTCATTTGTATGTATCCATTTATTAGGTAATTTTGAGAAAGTATCTGTAGTATAACCTTAGTTGTTTTATTTTTACTTAAGAATCTCAACTGATGCAACATTGACCACTTTAATATCATCAATAACCTACAGATAGACAGATGTCAAATACCCAAATTTAGTTTGCAGTTATTTTTAAGCTCAGTTTCTCCTCCTGGGCATATGGACACAGAATCAAAAAAAAAAAAAAAAAAAAAAAGCCCTTCTATAGACTACTGTGAGTCTCCTTTTCTTTCCAGAGTGAGTTGGTGAGGTTGGAAATACTGAGTAATGTCATGAGACTTTTATCTCCATTTTAAAGTGCACACCTGAGGTGGATCTGTTTATTTAGAATTTTCATATCCTCTGGGTTATTTAAGCACACAGAACTAAAACAGAAAAGGAACTAAAGCATGTACTTTCCTATAAGACACTGGAGAATCACTATAATAGCAAGCACAGATGACAGGCCAGGTCTTTGGTTCAAATTTTTCTTTATATGGTCTTCTCATTACATTTTATTTTTAAAATTTGAGATAAATTCAACTTATATCTAATTTTCTTGCTGAATGTGATAGGAAACGGCTATATCAACTACTAAATGTTGCACTGCATTTCTTGGACAATCCCTAACAAAAGAAATGAGCACCATGTGACAGATTTCTTCAGAGCCTTCTCTATATGAGAAGTAAGCAGACAACCCTTGTTTAAATTAGCTCTACTGAAAAAATTTTTGTGAACTTTGAGCATCAGAATCCTGGGAGGCTGGGAGTGGGTTTGGCAGTGTGCTACAAATGCTTTAATATGATTGAACCAGGAGGACATTATGCCATGATGCTAAGTGAAATAAGTCAGTCATAACAAGATGAACCTTGTATGATTCTACTTACGTGAAATATCTAGAGTAGTCAAAATCACAGACAGAAAATAGAATGGTGGTTGTCAAAGGCTGGAGATAGAGGAAAATGGGGTGTTGTTTAATGGGTATAAAGTTTCATTTTTGCAAAAGGAAAATTGTTCTGGCTGCTCTGAGGTCTACTGATCACTTCCCTGTCACATATTAATTCAGAAAATATGATCAACTAGAGCTTTGTATTTCACCTTCTATAGCCACTGCCATTTCTTCAATTCTTACTCCAGTGCCTAAAACTTCTGGAATTTTCCATAATAGATATAGTATACCTTTTGCACACCACCACTCCTTCTGATTCATAGTTTTATTCTTGACTGTACTTTAGAATCATGATGACAGTTTTAATTTTAAAGCTCAGCCTTACACTAGACCATTTGAATCAGATATGCTAGGGGTAGGGCTAAGATATTCTCATGTTTAAAAATCTGATCAGGTAACTTATATGCGTAGTGTGGTTTGAGAATAACTGGTTTAAGCCTTTCCTTATTTTTCCTTCCATTTAGTCTTACTTTTCTTTGTCTCATTCCCTCTAGGTCTTATTAAGAAAAACAGAAATTAATATTTCATTACTCTATTCTTAAGTGTTAATAACTGATATTACATAAAAACACTATCTGTTTTTAGAAAAAACGTAGATATAAACATTCATATTAGGGTGTGCCTGGGTGACTCAGTTGGCTGAGCCTCTGACTCTTGGTTTCAGCTCAGATCATGATCTAGGAGTCCTGGGATCAAGTGTATGTGGGCTCCATGCTCAACAAGGAATCTGCTGATCTCCCTCTCTCTGCCACTCCCCCACGCAATGCATGTGCTCATTCTCTCTGAAATAAATAAGTAAATCTTTAAAAATAAATAAATAAACATTTGTATTAGCAAAATTTAATGACAATTAATGGTAATTGCTTGTATCAGAAAAATGTTATAAAGTTCAGTTTTTAACCAAGTGGATTTTTTTTCCCTTCCCACAAATATGGTAGAGTTGATTACCTACCACCTCCATGTATTAAGCCTACCCTAAGATATATATATTTCAGTTGTGGCAGACTTCTGATTTTTTGTTATTCTATTTTTTAAAAATGGCAAGTATAAAAATGAGTATGCAATAGCCTTTTCCAAACCATAAAGTCGTATTTTTTGGTCAAATAAATTTAGGAGATTCTGCCTCTTTTAACTCTCTCCTGGAAATTACCATTTCTTAGTTTGTGAAAATACCCACAAAAATCTCAAAACCAAATAAACACTCACTTCTTTGTATATTACTTAGGTTCTCCTAATATACTTCACTATTTTAACCTTTTATCAAAGTATACCTGAATACTAGTGTTCAGCAGAACACCATTTGGAAAATGTCATTAGACCGTGTTATAGCTGAATCGTTTCCCCCAAATATGTTGAGGTTCTAACATCCAGTATTTCAAAATGTAACTGTACTTGGATATAGGGCCTTTTGAGTGGTAACTAAGGTTAAATGATGTCCTTAGAATGACACCAATATGACTGTTGTCTTAATAAGAAAAAGGAGATTAGGACGCAGATAAGACCGTATGAAGGCAAAAGGAAAAGATAGCCACCTCCAAAGAAAGGAAAGAGCCTTCAAAATGAAATCAACCCTGAAAATACCTTCATCTTCAACTTCTAGCCTCCAGAGCTTTGAAAAGTAAATTTCTGTTGTTTAAACCACTCGATCTATGATACCTTGTTATGGTAGCCTTAGCAAACTGTTATATATGATAAAGTCATACAATGCATGTTTTCAGAAATTTGCTATTTTTAATGAAGCCATGTGTTAAGAGAAGTTAATTAATATATAATTAATGATAATATAAAACAATTACAATATTAATACCACTGTATACTTCCACTCAGTACCCTACTGAAGTCAGGATAGAAAGTATTTTCTGTCCATTTCATAAGTGAGGGGGAAGTCAGATAAGCAGCTGAGTGATTTAGACAAAACTACATGTCCAGAGAGTGCTGTTGACAGGACGAGAACCAAGATCCTCTGATTTCACTGTCCACAGTTAAAACACAGAATGAAGTCATTACTACAGAATTGTCTCTCCATAAAAAATCAATAACCCTTCCCAAATGGCAAATTGATAGCCTACTTGTTCACTTAAAAATCACCCTACTAAGAATAATTAACAGGCCTCCATCTGTGGGATTTTTTTTTTTCTGGAAGCCATGCATCTATAAAAAAAACTTTAGTTAATTATTTAGAGCTTAGATAAGAAATACTCTACCACCGCATTGCTTGTTCAACGTACAACAGAATATTTTGTAGTGTATTTGCAATTATTTCTTGGGAAACTAGATACTATAGTACCCAGTAAATGTGTGAAGTTGTGAAATGAGGGACATGAGAAAATTCAAACTATGTAACACAGTGACCTACAAGAGAATGGAGATGATATAAATTAAGTGTACAAAGAATGAGAGAGATTGCAGTCTGGAAAACAAATGTTATTCTATAATATTAAGTACAAACTATGATTTTATTTTACCTGATATATTGGGAATTTAGGTTTTTAGGTTTTTACTTAAATTTCAGTTAGTTAACATAGTGTAGTATTAGTTTCAGGTGTAGAATTTAGTGACTCATCACTTACATATAACATCCAGTGCTCATCACAAGTGTACTCCTAATACCCATCACCCATTTAGCCCATCCTCCCACCAACCTCCCCTCTGATAAGCATCAATGTGTTGACATACTTGGAATGTGAAGCTATTTAATTCAGTCCATAATGCCTATAAATATTCAACAAATTAGAATATATTTTAGTTAAAACATAATACTGTAGAGGTTCATTCTAATAAAAAAAGAAGGCACTTGCATAATATAATCTTCATTGTGACAGAAATTCACCATCACCATCATATACAATTGTCACTCCGATCTGCCCTACTTATACTACAGGTAAGTAGGAATCCAGATACCGTATCTCCACTAATGGCTCAACAAATGTGTCATATAATTTATTAATACCTAGATCTTGAAATATTTAAATTTCTGATACAGTTTTGAGTCATAAGTTACACATGCCAACTAATCAATATATTATGTGTCAATAAATGATCAATGTCTCTTTCTACTTCCATTGGTTTTTAAGGGAATGAATTAATAAGATTGTCTCTGATGAGGGAAACAAAGGCAAGAGAAATGTAGCTCAAATTAAATCTTACAGCTTGCAGCCCACCGATGGATACCTAAAACATGCAGAGTGTGACCTTCCTCAAGGAACTCATGGCCCCTTAGTGTCTTAATTTTTATGTTTTATGAAAGATTAAAAGTAACCTTACCTTAGCAGCTAGCCTCTCAAGGTCCTGAATGCCTTGCTTCCAAATTCCTTAGAGACTTATGCTATCCCTAACCCCCACTAATTAAAAAGTATATAATCAGTGACTCCTCACAATCCCAGTGCTGTCCTTTCTGCCCACAGATCCTGTCCCCATGCTATAATAAAATCACCTGTTTGCACCAAAACATCTCAAGAATTCTTTCTCGGTCATTTGCGCATGGACCCAAAAGCTTCCAAATTTCATTAGTCTCTATTTAATTTTTCTATATATATATTAGGGT
Source organism: Ailurus styani (assembly GCA_002007465.1). Taxonomy (NCBI): domain Eukaryota; kingdom Metazoa; phylum Chordata; class Mammalia; order Carnivora; family Ailuridae; genus Ailurus; species Ailurus styani. Next base: position 2,580,112 of record LNAC01000055.1, on the reverse strand, counting down.
TAACATTTCTATGTTTGAGAAAATACAGAAGGAAAAAAAAAACTATAAAACGTTTAAGTGGCCCTAAATATACCACCTGTCTTCAGAGTAAAGCTTCTCCTTTAGATGAATTTAAGGCATTTTTTCTTTTCTTATAATTAATCACTATTATTATCTACTCACTCATGTGCCTTTGAATCATGACAGGAAGAGGTGTCAGCAACTACATAAATAAGAACATATTCTACAAATAATCAAAATTACAACATAATGACTAACATCACGCCTAAAGGGAAAAGCAAGACTTTCAGAAAAAGATCCATGAAGAGCTTCGGTTCAGTCATATTTTAACTAGAAAGCAGAGGTTATTTCTAAAGAGATCAGACTTAATTACACTAAAGTATTTATAATCAGCATTGGACCATTTTTTCAGGCCTAGGATTGAATATTTCAAAATGCTGGAATTGAAGTACACTTGCCATTTCATCTATACAAAACCCATCAGCTTTTATTTTAATTCAGTGAATTATTTCATAGTATTGGCAATTTCCCATCAACTAGTCCAAAGAATGGGCTTATAAAAATGGCATTCCCTTTATTCCTGATTGTGTCAACTTAAATGATAAATGTGAGAAAATACCATATAATTTTAAAAATGTCTTCCATATTTAAGTCTTTAAGTATTTTAACTCTAACACTTATCAACATGATCACTACAACTTTGTTCACAAAAATGTGGAACATACTAAATCTCAACAGAAGCACAACAAATAAATACATTATAAAGCATTTATGTACCATATGATAATACTACATCATTATTTTGTGTATTAATAAATTTTAGTAAGTTGGTAATACACTTATAAAATGTGGCAATCAACATAAGTAAAATGGGGCAGGAAATTCTAAACAAATATGGGGTCAATGGTATAAAAAATGCACTGAAAATATACCAAAAATACCTTTAATGGTGTCTCTTTATAAAGATTAAAGGTGATTTTGTTATCTTTTGAAATATTCCTATATTTTTAAAATTTTTTCAGGGGTCATGAAATACTTACAAAATCAAAAAACGTATCTTTTTATTGATAGCTTTTCTATCTGTGCTCTTAGGCCTGGTCCATTCATTCATTAATTTTTAAAGATTTATTTATTTTCAACTGAGAGAGAAAGAGAGAGCATGAGTTGGGGGGTAGAGGGAGAGAGAAAGAGAATCTCAAGCCAATTCTGAGCTAAGCACAGATCCTGAGCCCAGAGCCCAAGCCCAACATGGGGCCCTATCTTATGACCCTGAGATCAGAACCTAAGCCAGAACCAAGAGTCAGACACTCAAGGACTGCACCCAGGTGCCCTGGGCCTGGTCCAGTTAAATTCACTGAAGCATCACCAAAGTCAAGCATACCATATATCCTTGCATGCTGTGGCAAAATTTTAATTCCTTAGAAAACAACTTGTACTTCAGAATTTCAGACATTCCATTATTTTAATTTCACATGCAAAGAGCAAATGTAGGTTGCAGTTAGCTTTGTCAGAGCCTGATCAGCATCAATGGCTTGATTTTCTTATAATGACTTTTCTTTATAATGACCCTATTTTCTTATAATGACTTTTTCATGGATCTGTACCAATTGCACGACTTCTTTTAATCAGCATGTAACAAGAGGAAGACCATGGCCATGCAGCAGGAGAATCAGCCAGGCATAGTTAGCACTAGGTATACTGAAAGGTAATGCCAAAGAAAGAGCTTGTGATGTGCAGCTTCTATATGGGGGCTTAAGCCTTATCCTGGCAATTATGCGGCCAGAACACCACTTAACCTCTCTGAGTCTGCTTTCTTTGTGTAGTGTGGGGAAAACCTATCTATATCACATCCACTATTTCATACCTACCACTGCATGCTCAAGCACTGGACAACTTCATTTCCCATGCAGAAGCAAGCAGTTCCCACAAGTGCAACATTATCATTGTACGGTGGAGAAATATGGGGCTGATTTTTTGCTTTTCTCCTTCAATTATGAAGATGAGAATAGCTGCTTAATATTAATGAAATCTGACTTTCTGACTTTCCTCTGCTTAATTTTGCATTTAAAAATAAACACAATTATTCAAATCTTTTAACAAGTGTTATTAGCCTTCCCTTCATGTTTAATGACTTTGTCCCAAATCTATGACTTTAAGTGTGTAATGATTCCAAAACCATTAATTTGATGAAGCCAGATACCAATCAATGCAGAAGAAAGAAACAAAGACAAACATGCAAAAGCATTCTAAGTGAGATTTGACAAAAATGACTGTATCTACAATGTAATCCAACTTCTCCAATTGGTTAACAAGGAAATGCACTGGGAAAAAATGATCTACTGAATATAATTCTTCAATGAACTGTCCAGAATCTCATTATTTTAAATGATTTGATTAGCAGAAATTTTAAAGTCAAATAAAATATTCTGAGTGTGCATTTCAACTTGCCACACACTGCATGTAAGACACTTTCTCAATGACATATTAGGTAAACTGGTTAGGACAGAAAGAGAGAAAAAAAGAGGAAGGGAAAGAGGGGAAGAAAGGACTGTCAGGACTAGATTAAAAAGAGGTAGAAAAGATGGAACTTGAAATTATTTGCTTTGAACCATCCATCACAAGATTATAAGTGACCAGAGTAGGAGACTCACATGTTGGTAATATTTTCTCTTCTACTACTGACTTTGGTCTTCTACTGTTATAAAGAGGACATCAAAACTTCAACTGCAAAATCACTGCCATTTCCTGCTCCATCTATAATATCTCCATGTGTTAGGAAGAGGTGTAGCCTACAATGCCTCTGTTATTCTCTATATTCCACATCAATCATCTCATTCAGTTCAGAACATAAATAATATCTTATGTTCATCACTCCCAAATTTATCTAGTCATAAATTCTCTCTGGGTGTGACTCAAATGTCCAGCTGCCTTTTAGACATCTTCATTTGGGTGAAATTTAACTTAGTCCCTACCTTACAAAGCAATCCTGGCATCATATTTACCTTTAAAGTCTTTCTCGTCTTGGTTACAGGAAATAATTTAACCAGCTGCTATGGCCAAAATCTTGTAGTCATCCTTAATTGTCTCCTTCCCTTGCCTTCATCCTTCAGTCTATGACATAGTTCTATTCATTCTGAAATTAAAAAGATATCCCAAATCTAGATGCTTCTCTCCATCTCCATTATTGTAGGTGCCAGGAAAAAATGGGAGACAATGCTATTAACTATTAGTTTTAGATAAATAAGCAAGTCACATCAAAATAGGTACTGGACTAAGATGTAGAAGAGAAACAAAAGTAGTTTTAGGGTCATGGAATTAATCAGCTGCTATTAAAAACAAAATGCTTCCATGATAAAAAAAAATACAGTTTGAAGAGTTCAAATGTATTCATTTGTTAGTGGGTTTCTACAAAACTTTTCATATAGAAATATTCATCAAGAATTTGATAGGCAATATAAAACAAAAGGTATTGAAAATATACTTGAACATAAAATTTATTATTTGAGGAGAAGTCTACACTAGTTTAAGTAATACAGCCTTGAATAAAACTTTCAGACATGTTTATTTACACTTCCAAATTTTAGAGGTTTATTCAGCTTCAACTTCATTGTTTTGGCTATTGCTACTGTTGGATTTTTTCAATTTCCCAAACTCTAAACATTGGAATGTCCCAAGACTTAGTTCTTTAAATTATTTTTTCTTATCTCTACATGTGATTATTTCACTCCCATTGGTTTAAACACTGTCATAAATTTAGAAAGTCTCATGACTATATCTAATAGCTACCCCTCACCTCCTACTGAACATCTCTACTTGGATATTCAAGAGATGTCTCCAAATTCACTCTTTATTTGCCCCATCCCAACCAGCTATTTTAGTAAATGGTAACTCTAGTTTTCTCGTAATTTAGGCCAAAGAAACATTTGAGGTCGTCCCTGATTTTCCTCTTCTTTTCTCATGGTGCATACCCTATTCACCAATTACCACTGTAGTAGAGAGCATATTCATTTCTGCTGAGGCCAGTAATTTACATCTTTTAACTACTAAAAGCCATATCCCTCCTCTGCCCCACATCCACCATTGGCTCCTTATCTCACTCAAAACAGAAACCAAAGTTTACTATGACCTAAATGTTGTTACACAATGTGTCCTAAGCTACTTCCCTTACTTCATGTTCCTACCACTCCCTTTTCTTTCTTTACCCTTTAACTGAGATAGTCTCTTAGCTATTCATAAACTGATGCTAGCCATGTTCCTACATTAAGGCCTTTGGACTTAGTTTCCTCTACATGAACTGTTTTATTCAACAATCCCTCCATAGCTTATACCTCACTTAGTTGAGGCTTCTGTTGCAACACTGACTTATCAGAGAGGTCTTCTTTGACCAGTCTTTCTGAAATATGTCCCCACCACTTCATCTCTTTATCATGCTTTACTTTCCCCCCCCCCAAAGTATTGTAATTATTAGTATATGTGTCAACTTGGTTTGGATACTCTGCCCGGTTGCTTGGTCAAACACTAGTCTAGGTGTTGCTGTAAAGGCATTTCATAGACATGATTAACATCTACGGTCAGCTGATTTTAAGTAAAGATTACCCTTGATAATAGAAGTGAACTTCATCCAACTAACAGAAGGCCTTGAAAGCAAAAACTGAGGTTTCCTGGAGAAGAAAAAAATCTCCAAAACTACAATATAGAAATCCTTTCTGAACTTTCAGCCTGCTAGCCTGCCCTACAGACCTTTAGTACCAGCCCGCAGTATCAACTCTTGTCTGACTTTCCTGCCCTACAAATCTTGGTCTTGTCATTCCCCACAAACACATCAGCCAATTCCTTAAAAATCTCTTTATTCACACACACATACACACACACACACACACACACACACACACCCCTACCTATTGGTTCTGTTTTTCTGGAGAATCTTAACTGATACAAGTACCTATTACCACCTACTATATTATGTGTCCCTTTGTTATTTTTTCTCCCTGCATCATTAGGATATACATTTGTTAGGCAAATTTTTTTCTTTGATTAACTATTACATATCACCTTTTAGAAATGTGCCAGCAATATAACAGGATCTCACAAAATGTGTGTGAAGGAATAAATACTATTTTGTGACCAACTTAAATCAGGAAAATTAAAGCAAAATAACAAAAAAACAGAAAAACAAACAGCACTTCCTTTCAGAAGTCACCATTGTACCTGTTTTGTGATTTTCACAATTATTTGTAGGAAATGGTCTACAGATGTCCATATGCAAAGTATAAAATTAATCAGCAATATCACCTTGTGTAACTTCTTACTTAACCTCACAGTCTTTCAGTATACATTAAATAAGTGCCAGGAATTTTCACACATATTATACTTAATACACATAAAACATCTTAAAAGGTAAGTAATTGTATTTAAGATACAAGAAAACTAAGGTTCAAAATGGTAATCAGTATAAAACATTATTTTGTCATAGGGCTGAGTGGAGTATTACATTTAATAAGAGAGTCAGATTAAAACATAAACTTTATTGATAGAGTAAATGTAAATAACCAGAAGGAATAGGTATTCTCACTTTTTATTAAATTTCCAGCACAATTGAGTGTATTCTGCCTTGCATCATCTTGTTACAAAGGAACAATAATATGGGATGAGGAGGTTGTAAAGAGTTACACGAGGTAATTTATATGAGAAAGCCTATCATAATTTTATTAACAGATGTGGAATTTGAAAAGTATAAAGTTTGAATTCTTCATATTCATTGTTGATTTTAAAAACCAACCAAAGATGCAAATATTAAATATACATATTGACACAAGACTACGTGAATGAAACGCACACTGACCTTGGTGAACTGATATATTAAAAAGGGCAAAATCTGAAAAGTATTGACTAGTAGGTACCTTGATGTCTCTAAGAATAAAATTAGCCACAATGGTGTTACTTCAAATGAATTTTATACTTATTTTATCCTAAAATTGTAAATTTTGTAAGAATTTCTCATGGGACCTTCTGCCTTTACTACAATGACTTACCATTATACATCAATCATTTAAACCTAAGGCAATAGCTCCTATTTATTTTTGTAGGAAATTATATTTATCCATCTATATTTGTTGTAGAAAATTTAGTTTTATTTATTTAACTCACTATCTATGACTTCGCTGATTGTGTTATGATGAACTCAACAAGCATAAAACCTACTGATTAACTACCCATTACCCTGCATGTAACAATTATCACGTTAGTTAAAAAAATGACTATGGAGATTACATTTCTATCACCCAATGCCAAATTTTGACTTTTTTTTTATAGTACCTGCCACATTATGCCGAGGGTGCTCAATAAATGTGAATTCACTCATGAGTTACCATGAGTTCACCATCTCAAAACGCAAATAAAAAAAAGTGAGAGTGAAACCAGTTTTGTTAATAATTCATAAAAATCATACATATATGTGAGGGCTGATCTCAATTACCCTGATGATTTTCTTCACATCAGCATTCAATCTGCCATTGCTATAGTTTGAATGCATTTTCAAATATCCAACTATTCTACTGAAAGAATTGATAGCCTACTTAAAAATCTGAACTTGCTTGAAATTTTTACTAATAATGATACTCAGAGCCAAGAATTTATCAAACACTTACATTTGTCTCATAATGTTTGGGGATATTTGGAAAATATTTTGCAATCACAATGTTCAAAGGAAAACACTGTCTTTGCTTGTAATGACCAAAGCACTTACTTTTTTTGGAAATGTTTTTACCCCAAGAAAAAGGTTTTCATTTAGAAATGTAAACATTTTGTCTGTCAGGGAGGTACCAAATAAAAGATTCCCTGATTGCTTTAAATGAGCCATTTAGAAAACCCTTGCCAATGTAGACACAGTTAGTCAGTATTCTACAATGTGTCAAAGCATTCCACCTTCTTTGGTGCTTTGTAAATCACACCAGGGATTTGAGTAAATTAAGTTAGTTTTTTCACTAGAAACCAGATGTTGTACCTCCACTGAGTTTTATTTGGGAAAACAATGCATTATTAAGTGACTATGAACCATACAATCAGGAAGAAATATTGCATCTGGGTGTCAAAATTTATGCCAAGTTTCAACCTGCTATAATAGAAAGTCTTTGAGGTAATACTCAGCCCCCACTAATAGAAAACTGGAATGACATAAGATGATTACTAAATTTCCTAAATTCCAAAAATGTGTGACAGGCCACAGAGTAAGGTCAAAACACCCTTAGTAGAGTTAGCAAATAGAATGAGTTGTCTAAAATGAAGCAGGGTGTGTGTGTGTGTGTGTGTGTACGCATGCATGTGTGTCAAAAAGCCCATATTAATAAAGCCAATTAAAATCAGAGGGCTAACTCAGCCTGTGCATGTAGATTCTAGAGGGTAACTAATCAAACTACGTAGAATAAAAAGGAGAGATGAGAGAGAAAAAGGATGGAAGTTAAACAAGAAAGAATGGAAGGAAAGAAACAAAAAGGAAAAGTAGGATGGTGGGAGGGAAGGAAAGAAGCATGAAGAGAGGGAGAAAAGGAAGGAGGGAGAAATGAAAGGAAAGGGGGAAGAAGAAAGAAAGGAAAGAAACATTTAGAAATTGGAAGCATATTTATCAACCTGAATGTATGTCTAAGACCTCCCAGATTGTGGTAATTGTACTTTCCTCACCCATAAGATTTCTAACTACCAAGAAATGTCCCCTTTAGAATATCCCAGTTTTTCTGGGCATCCTCAAAGGAGTCTCTCAGATGAGCAAACAATTTGTCCACTGCCAATGAAGACACAGGGTCTGCCCCATTCCTCTCCTCTTGCTTTTATGTATACTTGCCACTGCTATTCCTGTCAAACCAAATGCTAAAACCTTCCTGCCACTGCCCATTATGTTACTTCCAAATTTCTTTTCCTAAGGATGTTAAATCCTGTTATATAAGGCATCTTTCATGTAGCTCAAGGTCTTCCAAGATATGCTGAAACAAAAGATACTGATGGTTTGTATGAAAGAATAGGAAAATGACCTCTTTCATAATTAAGTTTCATATTTTATGAGTCTTTAGGCACAAGCACAGATGACTGTCAGCCTAGCTGACATACTCTTTCTTGAATGGTTGAGTCATTGTATGGACTTCCTTCTCTACTACAGGAAATCAAACTTAACCCAAGGAGTTGGCCATGAAACATACAATTTCTCACATCTTACTCAGAATCCCACTATTAGCATCATTTCCCAATCCCAAACTCTTTCCTCTTATACATTTTCAAAGAAAAAATGTCTTCACATGCCAGTTGATGTATAGAGATACAGGGGAAAAGATCCTCATGTTCCAAAAAATTTTGCATTAATAACATCTTAGATCAGGTAACTCCAGACAAGCATACTTATATGTAATTATACATGTATTTATAGTTTTTCAACTCTATATTTTTTATATTATAATTATACATGAAGCCATTTTCCTAACTGCCCATATCATAAAATTTACAATTTCCTGAAAATACACTCACAAGATTTCATGGAAGGAGGATGAAGGCATTTCAGAAAACTACTCATTTTCAAGAGAGAAAAGGTACTGACAATCAACATTCGAGAACATTTTTATTTGACAGCTTTACTGAATTTACTGACTAATTTAGTGGATGTATTAGTTAGCTATTGTTGTGTAACAAATAACCTCAACACATAATTATTTAAAACAATAAACAGCAACTATAGAGAATAAACTGATGGTTACCAGAGCAGAGGGGGTGGGGGGTAGGTTAAATAGGTGATAGGGATTAAGAATGAACTTATGATGAGCACTGGGTGTTATACGGAAGTACTAAATCACCATATTGTACAGCTCTAATCAATACTACATTGTAAGTTAATCAATTGGAATTTGAATAAAAACTTAAAAAATAAAACAATAAATATTTATTATTGAACTATTTCTGTGGGTCAGAAATTCAGTTTAGCTGAGTGATTGTGGTGTTGGTTCTTTCATAAAATCACAGTCAAAGACTGCAGTCATCTAAAGATATGACTGGAGCTGGAAGATATATTTCTAAGATGGTCCAGATGCCTCCAATATTGCTGTTGAAATGAGGCCTCTTTCTCTTGCTACATGGACCTCTCCAGAGGACTGCCCAGCAGCCTCACAATCTGGCCACTGGTTTCTCCAGGAAAGAGCAAGAAAAAAATTACAATGCCTTTTAGGACCTTGTATCAAAAGTCACATGCCATCACTTCTGCCACAATCTCTTTAATTAAAAGATAGTTACTAAGTCTAACCCACATGTGGTTAGAGGGTAAGATCGAAGCTGCGCCTTTTGAGGAGTATCAAAGACCTTTGGATATATTTTAAAACACTATAGGAGGAATATGTTAAGTATTTGACAAAGGCTCACTCAGAAAAAAATATATATATACACATATGTGTGTGTGTGTGTGTGTGTGTGTGTGTGTGTGTGTGTGTGTGGCCAAGTATCCATCATTGGGGATACTGTCTAAGATACTGTACTTAGAGAAAAAGAAGAAAATACCTTAATGCAAAATAGATCCTGGATGTGTTTTGGAAGTGTATACAGTGTTTTAGTCTATTTCAAGGTCTTTACTTGACTGAAATAGACAGAGTCCATTCTCAATCCCTTACTCTTTTTGTTGTATGTCCAGAATTTATTTTCTAGTACATAATGAGAAACTTCATTTCATTCCTTCATTACAATGATAGTGTCTATACTGGCAGATGGAACTTTAGAGTGGCCTGGACAGACCACTTATACAAGACATGGGAATCACATACATGATTTCTGACCAGGAAGCCATAATGCTACAGACTGAATCATACTGTCATTGGCAGGATAGTTCCACGTACCAAGTGGCCTGGAAAAACATCAGATGAAAAGGAAATATATACCAATATAATAAATTATGATAAAAATCTCTTACCCTTACATCTTAAAGACGAACTGTAACAGCAACAACAACACAAATAAGCTATATTATTTTTTCTTCCCCAAGATTAGCAGTTTAATCTATAGATGCAGGATAGATATTAGACATCTGGCTTAGCAAGAGTAAGTATTAACAGTGGCAACATAAGCAGAAAATTTTATAATATTAGCAATTCAAATTCAAATATCAGATTAGTGCAGTATTGGAATCATTCATTAGAATATGTTTGGAGGTCACAGCTTTTCTCAGCAAAACTTCCTTTTTTAAGCAAAATAATATGGTATTTCTCAGTGTGTGTATCAAAATATGCCATTCAATGATATTAAAATGACTTGATGTTCAACCATAATTTTGGAAGCATTTATAACATCAAAATTTATTTAAGCCATGGATTGAATAGGATGTTCTAAAATTGTGGTCCCATTACTACTATTCCAACTTTAACATACTCACAGCAATCCTGTGATGTCAGCATCTAGGAGAAACCCTTGTTTTTATCTATTCTAATTCTACCTCTGTAATATTTAAATTGTGACTTGTTTTCAGTTTGTCACTTAAATATCAACAATGATATAGATAAAAAATGACTCATTATCAAATTCAGTTGTATCAAGGCAAATCCTAATCTTTCTTTTTCTGCCAAACAAATGAAGCATTTCACTGACGAGAGTCTTTAGGAATGGCCACTGCAAAATGATTTTTCTGTACACCAGTTTAATATTTACATTTTAAGAAGCTACCTGACCTTACGAAGACATAGTCGTAGCAGGTCCTATTTTTGTTTTTTCCATATAGCCTCAGTATCAGTAAGCCTTTACTGTCTAACAAATTGCACTCAGACTTAGTGGTTAACACAATACCCACTCATAATTCCTTATGTTAGCTGGATAATTCTTCTGGACTGAACCAGCTCACTTAATACCTGATGAACTCAGTCATGTGACTGTGGTTATTTGGAAAGTCAGCTGAAGAATGGCTGATTCAGGATGGTATCACCCCTACACATTTGACAGCCAGACTCTTGCGGCAATTGAGGGGACTGTGCCATACATTTCTCATCATCTAGTAAAATAGTTTGGGCTCTTTCAAATGGCTGCCCTAGTGTTTTCCATAGCAGCAAGAGAAGGAAAGCTACTCTGCTTGCCATCATGTTTAGAATGAGTCACCATGCAGAGCATGGGTCTGATGTGGCTGACCCATATGCGAGGAGGAGAGATAGGCTCCACTTACTGATGGGACGATCTGTCATGTGAAATGCAAGGGTAAGAAAGAAAAGAATCTGCAACATTTTTTTACAGTGTATAACCATCCTGTTGTCTCAAACTTTGTGAGAGTAAAGGGGTTCAGTTGGGTTCACAGAATAGGTGTAAGTCGTGTATAATAATGAAGTGACCATAAGCTTTCGAGTCATAAAAATGATGTAACTTTTTGTGTATTCATGAATTTGTTCATTCATTTATTCAAACATTATCCATTAATTGCATATGTAGCTTATTCCAGACAATTAATTCAATAATCATTGATTCATCAAATGTTTATTAAATATTTCTCATGTTCTAGGGCCATTCTGGGCACTAGAGATTTGACAGAAGATAAGACAATGATAGAGAAGACAAAGTTCTGCTCTCATGGAATTTTTATTCCAAATAGACCAACACACACATACATATACATATAGTAGAAAATATTTTAAAATGAAGTAGAAACAAAATAATTTATTAGACATAGATGGTCAGTGAAAATCTCTTTGAGGAGGTGACATTTCATCTGAAAGCTGACCACAGGAATCTATTTATCCTTCAAAATGGAAATCTTAGTGTAGGAAGTAGAAAAAACATCCAATACAAGATCCTAAGGAGAGGAAGAGCTTGATGTTTCAAAGAATAAAATAAGACAAGTATTTGTCCAGAACTGCATGAGCAAGGTAAAGGTACCAGGAATGAGATAGGTCACTTGATCATGCCCAGGCCTTGAATCCTGGATTGAGGAGTTTATGCTCATTTTCAGTTACTAGAGGCATAGTCAGGGTAGAATATGTGCCATAGGTAAGCACATCCAACTGGCCCTATGGACTTTATGTCCCATGGGAATAGGCAGGGCTAGAGCAGGACTAGAATAGGGTCCTCTATAGTATGAAGTCTAAGAAAGTGAACCTTATTACCAGTCTAAGGGTGCAGTCCCTGCCTAAAAGGATTTCCCTCAAGTCTGGCTGAGGGAACAGTATTTTAAATATATGACAGAAAATTCTTGTTGAGGAATATGCACATATTGCTTGACCCATAAAAAAGATATTACATGGGCTATAAAAAGGTTATAAGTAAAAGTATTTACTTCACGGGTTATTCCAAAAAGACCCATAGCAAGACCTAATACATGTTATATTCCTTCCTTTAAAGATAACACACAGGGGCGCCTAGGTGGCTCAGTCAGTTAAGCGTCTGCACCTTCGGCTCAGGTCATGATCCCAAGGTCCTGGGATCAAGCCCCATACCGGGCTCCCTGCTCAGCGGGAAGCCTGCTTCTCCCTCTCCCACTCTCCCTGCTTGTGTTCCCTCTCTCACTGCGTCTCTGTCAAATAAATAAAATCTTTAAAAATTTTTTAAAGATAGTACATAAAAATACACACTTTATACAGTGTCAAGCCGAATAGGAATCATAAAAGGTTTTACAAAATTGAGTCATTGCCTTCACTTCCCAAACCTGTTCTTTAACACTACACTTGAATGTCTAGCTCCAATATTCCCTAACTTTCTGTGTCTCTGGAACCCATACCTCACTATCAGAAACATAGATGTCAGCTTAATCTCTTTATATTACACAACTGTCCACTATTTCAGATCACACTTGCCAACATTAGTGTGAAATATCTGTTTATGATTGCATTTGTAAGATATGGATTCACTCTCCCTTTCATTATCTATTACAGCCGTAGTGTGACTGAAAAACTACATGCCAAGAAAAATTATCTAATTTATGGTGTGTGTTCAAAGGCTAGAGGAAAATTCTTCATATTCCACAAGGAAGATGAGTACAATTTTACAAATATAATAAAGGTCAAAATTTTAATTTATCTTAGGTAATCATTCTTTTTATATTTAAAAATATAAGCATATTATCATTTTAATTCTGTTTTGCTTGTTTTTAAAAATGAAAAACATTTTGAATTTGTATCTACATCCCTATTACTTTAAGATAAATGACTGATTCAATACATTTTTGTACCTTAAGTCCTGTTTTACACTTCTTGGTAGACATCAAATGCTCTCCAAATCAAAAACATTGGTGAAAAACACAAACACTGGTTTTCTTTTCATAAAGTCTTTCTCTCCCATTCTCTCTATTATGTTTCCTATAGCAATGCTTCTCACTCTTCTACCCACAAAAACCCACAAACACACATGACACAGAAACTATTTATAAATACACAAACAAATCATTTCCCTTCACTGTTCTGCAGACTAAAATAATAACTCATCAAGAACAGCTTAGACAAGCAGTTATTTGCAGGGCTCAAAGCATCATGTCTACTAAATGATGATGATTTCATTGTATCATGTAGAAATTCATTTTCAATTCAGCAGTGTTGGTATATTAATTATTATTTATTTAGTTTTGGGGAAAAGGAGCATCCAGCAAATATAAATACCTTTATATCTATACCTCCATAAATACTGACATTTATTCATTCAACAAATATATGTTAATAATCTCTTACTATTTTCTAAGTGCTATATTATACATTTGAAATAAGCTATACAAGACATAATGGGAGAAAGAACAGAAGGCAGAAAAAGATGAACCATCTTACTGTTGCTCGGTGGGGAGTATCAGTGAAAGTTTCACATAGGGGGTGAAACAAAAACAATATAGACTTAAAGAACAAACTGAAGGTTTACTGGTTTACAAAGAGAGAAATAAACAATAAACAGGGACAGGACTGAGTCTAAACATAAATGTCTGAAATGCCCTCATTCAACCTGGTCTAGCAAGTGTTTCAGTTTACTGACTCTTAGGTACAGTAATGATAGGAAATAAGGCTCAACAAACTGGCAAGGGCCAAGGGCTAAATAATTTTTTTATGCCAGGTTAAAGAGTTTAAAGTTAACCTTGCCCATATGGAGAACAATTAGTTCTACGCAGGGGTATGGTTGGGAAAATTCATTTGGAAACAGCATAGATGAATTGATCGACAAAGAGATAATTGAGAAAGCTTTCCTGCCTGAGCACCAAATACAGTCTACATCATAGGGAGAGAGGATAGACTCCACAAAGAAAGTAGAACAAATCATGTTCCTAAATAAAAGTCCCAAAAGTTGGACTAGGGAGACCCCAACATTATTGGGTGTCCACACTGGGAGTTTTTATCAGTTTTTCCACGATGATGTCCCAGAGAAAGGTTAATTTGTTTTTTTCGTCTCCATTCACAGGCAGAAACACATTTTACTTTATGAACCATACATATGTCTCTATAATTCTCCATTGCTCAACTTCCAGCCCCTCCACACACATCTACGGTTCAAACAAAATATTTCATAAAACTGTCATGCTTAGACCATGAAAGCCATTTGGACATTGCCAGTTCTTTCATTTCTATGTTACAGAACATATGCATAAATTGATTGCATAACCCTCTCCTATATGGTGATCAGCAGTCTGAACAACACTAGTTTAGAAAAGATCTGGATCACTTGAATTAATTGTTGCCTGTGTCCAGATCCAGCCACATGTATACTGGCTTTAAAAACTGCTAGAGAAACAGATGTGGAGCAGTTAGCACCTGCCCAGTCAGCTGCACCTGATACCCAAGAAAAGCCACTGTTTCTGAATTAATTCTATTCTATCTACAGTCACCATATCACTAGCTAACAAAGGATCAGTGGTTATAATAACGTATCTTCTGTTTCTAATGTTCTGTTTCTAAGTGTTACATGAATTGGCTCAAGTTCTAATTGCCTTTGCTACATAATAATTTTTATTTATATCACTTGAAAAATATCTCCAAATACATGATTGTGATATATATACACACACACACACAAATATACTATAGGTATTTCAACACCAAGCTATAAATTTCATTACTATCTCCACAAACACAAAGCAAAGATTCATTTTTACCATGAAGTTATACAAGACATAATGGGAGAGACATAATTTCCATTATTCTCTGGAAATTTTATTCTTTTTTTTCCTCTTCTTGAAATGTTGCAAATAGCTCTCTAAAACCAATTATTCCTCTTCCACTAGAACACCAGTTACATGGATCATCTGGAAAATTTATTCTTCAACCATAAGTTTCTCTGTACTCATTAAGAGTCTATCTTCATTCCTGATGCTTTAAAAAACTTTTCCAGCCTCTTTATATGGTAGAAACTTTCCACTACCTTTCATAAAAAAAAAAAAATCACCTGCTTACATAAAGTAAAATACCTTACTGTATATGAATAACCAAACCTCATTGTTGCCTGCCTGCCCCATCATATACACGTTTAGTTGGTTGGTTTGAGGACTGAATATGATTTAGACTACGTTTACTCCGTAAACTGTATTTCTTCTTTTAATTAATTTATGATATATCTGTATTATAGTTTAGTGTTTCAGACCATGGATCTGTAATCAGACAACTGAAGACTTTGTACTCCCACTTGGCTTTACTTCGTTAAATTAATTGATACTAACTATTAATTTTCTAATTAATAATAAGCCAAATTCCTTGCCTGTTAAAAACAGAAATAATGAGAGTATCACTTTATGGAATCATTATGGAAATTGAATAATGCATCGCATACAAAACACTTAACATAGTGTTTTTCACATAGCAGGTGTTTATTAAATGTAAGCTATAATTCTTGTTAAAGAAATGTCTGACCTGAGTGCCTTGGCATAATATGCATCTAATGTGTCACCTTCCATCTCTCAATTTGCTCTGACATTGAAAAGCTTGAGTGAACTGCTGGAGTCCACATGAAGACTGAAGGTTGTCGATGGACTCTATCATTTTGCTAAACATTTAAAATAATTTTTAAAGATGTCATTACCTGTTATTATGATTTATTACTAATTTAATAAATATAGCTTTGCAAATGCACATATTATAATTATATAATGTGTTTTCTCAGTGTGTTAATTCTTCATGACTCTCAAGCAAAGACTCTGCAAATCAGCAAAGCCCGACCAAAATAAATAAATATAAGCTTCCCCAATGTATTATTTTCTATAGCTTTGCACATTGAAAATCATTCAGATTTACACAGCAATATTTTCTATAGTGGAGAAATACAGATTAGTAAACTTTAAAATGATGATAATAAAAACCTGTCATATCTGTTTAAATTCTTCAAGGTCTTTCTTTGATTATACTCTGTCCATTTACTATAAAGCCAGACATTCTGACTCTGAATAAATATAGCACCGTAACAGTTTGATTCAGAATATGATGTATTTCAGGAATACTTCCATTTTAATTATTATCTTCTATTCCTAGAAAAATTGTTACAGAAACTAATGGAATTTCTAACATATACGTCTACCACTTTGCCTCATATTTTGTTTTGTTTTCTTTTCTTTTCTGGCATTATGTAGTGGCTCATTTGGTAAATCTTAACTACAAACAGAACTTCACCTACAACTTAACAGTCTCAGTTCTCAAAGTCAACGGTCTGCAGGTTGTTCCAGAAGCTTTGGCATTGCAGTGCTCCCCAAGAGGAGCTTAGGGAGAACTTCGCAGGATGAAACAGGAAATCTTCCTCATTCAACTTTAAAGATAAAGCCAGCACCAAACTATATTTAGGGGATTGAGTAAAGTTCTCAAATCCTTTTCAAACCTATTCACATTACCTCTTAATTTAAAAGCATATATTCTTCACCCTGCAGAATAATTTCCTAGTCTTTGTCCTTAAAGTCACACACTCCCATTTCCAAAAAAACTTTAAAATCTTTTTCTAAAAATTTTGATTGCTAAACTCTATGAATTCGGTGGACCTGAGGTTCAAGAACTTACTCTTCCCCTGATCTATGGCCATGCTTGTCATTACTCTGAGACTCAATTCCTTTGCCTATGAAGAGAAATAATTATATTCTATCTTACATGCTTATTGGGAGATGTAAATGAAGAAGTAAGTGCCTTATTTAAAAGTACACACAGAAAACTCTGTTATTACAATTATTTTTTCATGAAAAACCTCAATAATTTATGGTATATTTTCAATTGTCACCTCCACAGATTTTTTTATAATTTGATTGTGGAGCATAACTACTCTTTTCTTACCTACTGCACATTGCTTTGCGTGTCTTTTCATTTTTTTTTTATCTTCTGGAAATGCAGAAACCATGATTGTACACACCATTACGAGTGTGTATATGCAGCCTATCCCTTGCCAGCAGGATAACACTGTTTCCAGCGTCCTTCCTGATGATGTCCCATATTTTGTTGCCATTCTTACAAAGTCATGGGTAGAGCTGAAATTACTGGGGGGAAGTTTACTAGATTTAAAAGGTATGTCTTGATCCATTCAAGCCATTGTGCTAGGCCCAGTCAAGCAATGACAGATCGGGACAACATAGGGGATAATACTCAGCAGAGGCAAGGCAAATGTTGTTAAGTGTGAACTATGAGCCAAGAATAGGAATCAATGCCTCGGAGGCCTTTTTTTATGCATACAGTTTAAGTGTTTTATTCTTCACCACTTTACACTGCACTAGCTGACACTAAAACTCATCAGGTACTTTTCACTCACTCACCCAGATACTTAGGACTTTTTTATAATCTATTCTTACAAGACTGATTCTGCATTTCTAGAAATTGGACAAGGTCAAGTATAAACCCAGAGATTTCACTAGTTTTCAGCCTATACATAATGTATTTTAAAAGATATTTATTAGGGACTTCTGGGTGGCTCAGCTGGCTGAGCCAACTGAGTGGCTGCCTTCGGCTCAGGTCATGATCCCAGCATTCTGGGATCGAGTCCCTCGTCAGGCTCTTGCTCAGCGAGGACCCTGCTTCTTCTCTGCCTCTGCCTGCCACTCTGCCAGCTTGTGCTCTCTCCCTCTCTAACAAATAAATAAAATCTTTTTTTAAAAAAGATATTTATTAATACTTCTCCTCAGAGTTTATAATTCTCTAAACAACTACAGTATTATTATCCTTTATCTAAATCAATTGTCTCCATAAAAAAATCAACAAACAAAAGCTGCCCCATTCCACAAACAACCAGTTTTTAAAATTTACCTTGAAGGAAAAGCATTATAGCATATTTTTACAAGTATAAGCAGAGGGTATAACCCCAATCCATCTTTATCTATGCACAGACACCCCCTCCCCCACGGTAGAACCTTCTCTTGAGGAAACAATGTGACCTTCTGTGTAATGAGTTAATAAATCATAATTAAAATAGGGTTCAAAGAAGTTGTTAGATTGCTATGACTGAGAGAAGGCAGTCCCTGGCATCAAATCTGCATGAGACTGAATCTTGGCTAGGGACTTATCAGATAACTATTTCAGAAAGTCAGGAACATCCCTGATCATTCTCATCACATTAGCATTATCAGATCTATCACATCTTTAAATATTTCTCCTCTTTTTTATTAACTTTTTCTTTTCCTACAAGTTTTTTTTTAAACCTAGTCTGCTTACTTTTACTACTCTATTTTTAACAATTCATCTATAATCAGTGATTTATAAAGTTCACCTTCCTGTTCAAGTGCACAGTTTTCTCCATTCTTTAATTTATATAGATTTTTCTCCACTCTTTAATTTGTTGGAAATGTTTAACTTATTCCCTCTTTCACAAACTCTTTAAGGTTTCTTATGAAGCTTGCTCTCTGTTCCTGTCTGCTTTGCTGCATCACTTGAAACCTGCTTCTTTGGCAACTGCTCTGGGATGCTTGCCCTAGGAGCAGCTAAGGTGGCTGGTCCTCTTCCTGCCAGATACCCCAGAGACAAAGCCACCCTGCCCAGCAAGCTAAGCTACTAAGAAGTGCTTTTATTTGAGCTTGTTAGAATCCCCATCAGTTTCTCGAGTGATGGAGCAAAATGTAGTACACAGAGCAAACCCCAAAGAGTATACTATGTGGCCACTCTGTCTTAAGTCAATTATTATTTTTCTTGAGTCCATAACATTTCTTTGATAGAGTTCTTCCCCCCAGTAGTGAGAACTTTATAAAGATATTTACATTATTAAGAATCCTGAAGGAAGAGTACAGGTGACCTTTGACCTCCATAGCAAAGGTCTTTTGAGACTAGATCTACCCAAATTCAATCATATTTTAGGTGAGTTTTGGTCCTATGCATGCATGCTTTATGAAGCGCTGGTTTAAATTTGTAGCAGATCTCATCCTACTATTTCCCCCAGTTAACACTGTCCCATGACCACTCTCCCACCACATGTATCAGCGACGGTTTTGCCCTGCACAACTCCAGAGGGCACTGTTGTCATAGAAAAAAAAAATCCGTATGCCTTTGCTTATGGACTT
The DNA here is from genome assembly GCA_002007465.1 of Ailurus styani. Lineage (NCBI taxonomy): Eukaryota > Metazoa > Chordata > Mammalia > Carnivora > Ailuridae > Ailurus > Ailurus styani. The sequence continues at coordinate 2,560,701 of LNAC01000055.1, read as the reverse complement.
GGCATGGCCACTAAAGCCATTTTCTTCATTGTTTTTCTTAAGTTGTCCTGATTTACCTCTCCGGCTCCACCTCCTTCCACTTGTCCTCATCCTACACATTATATTGGTGCCACACTAAACTACTTTCTTCTAAATGTGTCATGCTTTAATGTTCTGTGACTTTGCAGTCCTGCATGGCTGGAACTGTGTATGGCTGATAAATGCTGCCATCATATATCTGCCATTTCCACTTAGTCTTTAAATTTGACCTGTCTCCTCTGTGAAGATTTCTCTGTAGATATTAACGGTCTTTCGTCTCCTGATCATCTTATGCCTCAATCAAATTTGCATTTGTCGCAGTGTTTGTCTGTCTCCCCTCTAGACATGAAGCCCTTTGAGAGTGGGCTGTGCTACCTTCACCTCTGACCCACAGTGTGTGACATGCATCAGACACAAGGGAATTCTGAAAGGGCTGATAAGGCAAACTCAGGAAGCAGGCTCCATTGTTGGCTCCAGACCCCCCTACTTACACACTGTGTTAACTAACTGAATTACTTAACCTCTCTGTCCCACACTTTCTTCAACAGTAAGATGGAGTCTGCAGTAGTATCTACCATATAGGGTCACTGCAGTCAGTAAAGGAGTTAATACATGTAACACGATTAATGGTGGTAATAATCAGTACATTTGAAATATCAGTTATTAGTAATAATATTGCTATAATTATTACACTCTTTGTATTATTACCTCTTTCATAATATTGCCAAAGGATAGTTCTTAAAACTTGGGGTATATAATAATTATTAGAGATGAGCTTTTAGAACTCAGAATGGTAGGCTTTAGGGTCATGGGATTTACATTCTTAAAAATAACTCATTTTTAGACCCACTTCCAACACTGTGATGCTTGGGGGTCATAAAATGCTTTAAGTGATTCTAAAATTCTAAATTATCATAATCTTTATGGTGATTAATATACACATGCACATACACACCATTCAGATGAGAAATCCTTTTAACTGTTCAAATTAAAACAAACATTTTTTCCTAGATAATCCTCAGTGTTAGGTATTTATATTTACCTGAACATGCATTTCTTTCTTTACCATATTTGGTTATTTTAAAATCTATTTTTGTTATCTAGCATTTATTACATTAATAGTAACATCTCACATGCTTATCTGAAGCACTTTACCATTTAAATTCACTATTTCACTTGTGGTTTTAGTGATATTAAACATCTTTCATATAAATCTAGTCACTCAATTAAGCAACAACAAAATGAAATTAATTTTTGTAGCACTGATGATAAAATACACAAGTAGAAATCAATTTAAAAAATCACTATCAAGAGACACATTATGACTGAGAAGAAATCAATTAAAAAATCACTTTCTCTCATCATAGGTAAGAAAGTATCCTCTCCATATTTGTATTTCAGTTGAAGTTTTGGAGAGTTCTGCCTTCACCATTATTTTATGCAAGACAAGGCCTGCTTGCTCTAAAATGATGAACTACCAAGTATGTTTAAGGGAGAGGGATTTATAAAGCCTACAGTTTTGAACAACTTTGAACAGAATTTCACAACGATTTCTATTTGGCATAAAAAATCCAGTATAAAACTCCAGCAAAGGGTTCTGGGGTGACTCAGTCCGTTAAGTGTCTGCCTTCAGCTCAAGTCAAGATCTCAGGGTCTTGGGATGGAGCCCAGTGTCTGACTCCCTACTGAGAAGGGAGTCTGCTTCTCCCTTTCCCTTTGTCCTCCCCCACACACTCCAATTCATTCTCTCTTTCTTAAATAAACAAATAAATAATAAAAAAAACTCAGATAAAACATTCTCCCAACAAGATACAGACACTATGACTAAAAAGCTTTCTAATCAAATACCCACACAACTGAGTGTGTTATATGCCTATAGGAATAGCTAGCAGATAGTTAAATAGAAAATATGAGGAAAATAAAAATATAAGTTCAACATACATATTAATGTAGATATTTTCTGCAATAGTTGCTTTTGAGCCAAGACAACAACCCCAGGCCATTGTTTCTTCCTTCAGAGCCACTATGGTAGCCACATACAGAAAGTGATAAGAAATTAGGGGCTACGGAACAACTTTAAAAACAACAAAAAAAAGTCCCATTAGGAAGAGATGCTCCAGACTTAATATTAAGCTATAATTTTCTCTGCGTTGTATTTTAACTTAAAATTATCCATTTAATATTGGGCGCCTGGGTGGCTCAGTGGGTTAATGCCTCTGCCTTCGGCTCAGGTCATGATCTCAGGGTCCTGGGATCAAGGACCGCATCGGGCTCTCTGCTCATCAGGGAGCCTGCTTCCTCCTCTCTGCTTGCTTCTATGCCTACTTGTGATCTGATCTCTCTCTCTGTGTCAAATGAATAAATAAAATCTTTAAAAAAAAAAATTATCCATTTAATATCAAGAGACACATTCAAGTATCTAAGACATGTGAAATATGATATAAAGATTATTTGTAAGTGGAACAAATTAACTTTCATAGAGTTGGAAATATTCTGTTTGGCATCCTATTTTAGATTCCACCTTATTTGACTTTTGCTCCTAACAGCATCTTTTAAGGATGTATAAGAGTTTTTCTCCTTTTTAATGCATATATTTTTAGCAACCACTCCATGCTGAGCACTGCTGCAGGTGCGGAGAAAGAGAAAAAGCTGCAGTCCCTGCCCTCAGGGAGCTTACGTTCCAGTGCTCAAAACACACACTAACATAATGATACTTGAAACTATGTCAGATTGTGAAAAAGGCTATGAAGGAAACTAATTCAGAGTAATGAGATGAAGGAACAGTAGCAGGCAATGTTTTAGAAACGGGAGTCTGGATCGCCCAAAGAAATGTCATTTTATCAGAAATAAAAAACAAAGTGAAGCAACCTGTCTTGTAACTATCTGTCAGAAGAGCTGAAGCCAGGGGACTGTGTGGAAGGAGGCAAACAAACAAGCAAGGTGAAAGGTCTGAAGGAGACAAGAATTTTTGAAGTTCAAACTTTGGACTTTTCCATCTGCTGCTTCTGGCCACCCTAACTACTTTGAAACTTGGAAACATTAATCACCTTCTAGTTGTACAATTTCTGTCTCAAAGGCCTAAATTTTATCTTCCTTTTTCCTTTTAATAATTTGCCAGAAATAATTATGAAATCACTACATGACTTCTGGTAAAAATTAAAATTATGTAACAAAGTTCCCCTTTGTTCCAGGCCTATTTCATCTCCCATTTTATAAGTAAACACTTTATCTACTTTCCATCCTTTGTTACTAATCATTATTTTTTCCTTGTATTTACATGCATAGCTGCACCTACAGCAATATATTTGGAGGGTGTGTGTGTGTGTGTGTGTGTGTGTGTACTTGCCTTATTTTTTAATATCTAAGATTCTATGTCAGATCCCTGTAGCTATGCACACTCTAGAATTAGCAGTCATTTCTGTTCAAAATCAAGTAAGAAAAATAAACCCTACTGCTCAACCCCTATTCTGTCTTGTTTAAATACTAAATTTACCATATTTAGTACAAACAGGTACTAAAATTGAATTCCTAATTATATATACCAATGAAAAACTCTACTGTAGGCATATATCACCAGTGTGATCCCTCTCTGTTCATCTCCCCTTCTGAGTCTAGTTACTAAATATCTATTAAAGATATTTCCCATCAGAAAATATTTGCATGTTGATGATACTTCATGTGGCAGGATCCCATGATCCCACTTGTCACGATTTTCTCTTTTCTAATAACTAGTAAATTCTGCCTTGTATTGGAGTTTACATCTGCATGACTTCTACAATCAACCCAAAGCAGCCAGTTTTGTTTTATTCTGATGGTTGCAGGCTTGAGAACAACTAAAGTAATTTTTTCATCTTTTGTTTGCTTAGCTCTTTAAACTGCCCAAGGCTTTGCAAAAACAATTTTAAAATATAGTTATGGTGGTTTTCTCAAAGCATATTTTAACGTTTCTCATAAATAGTTTTTCAGATTGTTCCACCTGAGTAATACAGAGAACCACAAAGAAAGGGATCATTTTTTAACTTCCATGATGTAAAAGTTTTAGGTTTTAGTAAGCCAAAGGGTTCTAAGGAATTATTTTTCTTCCACTTTCATGTGCAACTTGCAAAAGGCTCCTACAATATTACAAATATGCTTACAATTTCTTCCCACTACTAATTAGAATACAAAACGTGTACCCACAAGCACCCACAATGACCACAGCATGATGATGAAGTGGCCTATGGTCAGCAGTGATTCATTATGCCTAAAATGTTTGCAATTAAACTTAATGGAGGGGAAATAGGCCTTTCTTTATAAGCAATTGTCCCCTTTTCATCCCCCCAGTAATTCAACCACGTTATTAAACACAAATAAGAACATATTTTCCCTAAAATTCACGATTTGATTCAAGTGTCTGTTAACTCAGGTTAACCCAAATTAACTCAACTGTCTGTTTTCAGCAATAGAGAAATAAAAGCTAACTGTTATTGATTTAGATTTTTAAAACCAAAAGATATTAATATGGAATAGAGTAGGGAAAAAACAGAATGAAGGTACAACCTAGCAGAAAGAAAGCTATAATTATCTAAACACACTATGGCAAAATCAAGTTCCAATTTATCATTATAGACACCATAAAATATAATTGTTTACAGTCTTTAAAAAGAAGTGCTGTGTTCAAACATTTCCCCTCCTGCACATAAAGAATAGGAAACTGAAAGAAAAACAAAACCAATAAAGTAGAACATCCATAAATAATATCAAGAAATTATCAATTAAGCTGGCCCTCAAAACTGTTTATCAAGACTTTAGGCTAACAAAGTTCCCACCAAACCACAAAATAGACATAAACCAGACCACTGCTGCCAGTATCTTCTTTTGCTCTCCTTTGTTTTCACTTACACATGACATTAAAAGACCACAGAATATACTAAATTATACACTTCTTAGATATGTAAAGTGAACAGGCAAGTTTCCCTTCATACCCAGATCACACACAATTAAAAATTCCCATTCTGTTTACTCAAAAGTAAGAACACAGAAAAAGTTCTGGTACCAAAAGTTAATTGTACCAAATTGTACCAAAATTAACTTTTGGTACCATTGTTGGATTCCCATTGCTACCTTAAATTCTTAAGAATTTAGAATAAATGTTTTCCAGAGTTTAGGGTAGTTTGCATTTATTTTATAGTAGAACCAACTGTGTCACCAAAAGAGAATTTTAATCTAAAGATTATTGACTTCTCTGAACAAGGGGAGGGGAAAAACACATAGTTTATAAGTTTTCAGTTCTTCTTGCAAACATGCAAGAACAATTTTCTACAATTGAATTAAATTAAGGACTTTAATAATTTAAGTACCTAGTATGATATCTGAAATATTTTAGTTATAAAATTTTAGAGTTTTTGTGGAATTTTAAATTGTATTTTGTTACTGACAGCATTATGGTACAGACATTTTAAAATATTCAAGACACAATAGTTTATAAGGCCAACCTTTCATATAAAAGCAATACAAAGATTTCTCCAGCTGCTAGGAGGAGGAATGGATTCTTAGACCTTCTAAGATTATATGTTGTTGTTGTTGTTTTTAGATGTCAAGCATCTGTTACTTCAGCTTCACCTTTTATTGTAGTTGATACACAATGTTACATTACTTTCAGGTGTTAAGATTACATTCTTCATCTTCCCTTTTTCTTTTGCTATTTTGTCATCCTTTTCTAAATATCTTTGTTTCATTTACTTACTTGTTCAAGTATTCGCCCAAAACACATATTTTGCACTTTGCACTGTCTAGGCACCGGATATAAGGAAAGTAAGACAAAATTTTCTGTCACTACATTTTAATGTAAACAAAGGAAATTCATACTGTGGTATGTCAGAAGCTGATAAGTTGTCAGAAAACTAAATCAAGAGTTTGGACAGGAGGTGCAGAAGAATGAGTTGGCTGTAATTATAATCAGTGGTCTAAGGACACTCTTTGTTTCACAGGACCAAAGGATCGGTTAGCCAGCTAAGAGTAGCTAAACGTTCTTCTGTGGTCACAGGCCCACACTTGAGCAGATCCATTTCATCTTTAGAAGTACACAGACATGGATATTTATCCCACACAGCTGTTAATTACATGTGGCTTTTCCCATAATTAATTAAATATGGCCTTGACCTTTGTCTTTTCTTTGCTTCATGTTACAATCTTTCCACCAAGCCAAACCATTTTTTTTAATGGATTCTTAATCTCCCCTTGGTACTCTTGGTGGTATTCAATTACATTTTTCAATCTTCTTGTTTTGCTCTTTTAGGTGAGAGACATGTAGCACTAATGTGAATTCACTATCCAAAAAATTATCCATTTTCTTATCCAATCTCCTGCAGTTGATGGGTTGTCCCATTTTCCAGCAGAACACATGATTTTACGAAGTACATCTTGTCTACTAGGGTCATCATCAAGCTTGAACAGAAACAGGTTTCATCTCAAACNATTCTTAATCTCCCCTTGGTACTCTTGGTGGTATTCAATTACATTTTTCAATCTTCTTGTTTTGCTCTTTTAGGTGAGAGACATGTAGCACTAATGTGAATTCACTATCCAAAAAATTATCCATTTTCTTATCCAATCTCCTGCAGTTGATGGGTTGTCCCATTTTCCAGCAGAACACATGATTTTACGAAGTACATCTTGTCTACTAGGGTCATCATCAAGCTTGAACAGAAACAGGTTTCATCTCAAACAGCTGTTCTCAATTGTAACTTCATTTTCACATCACCTGGTAACTTTAAAAATATTGATGCCTGGACCCCACATCAAGAGTTTCATTCAATTATCTGTGTGGGATAGGTATTGGTTACTTTAAAAATCTGACTAGAAGCTTCCATTTGTAGCCAAGGAATATGAGAAACTGGAATGAGCCTCTCACTGCTGAAAGTGAACCAGCAAACCATCATAACTTGGGAACTTTTTAGAGAAACAAAAAAGTGGGCACCATCCAAGACCTGTTGAGTCAAAATCTGTACTTTTAACAAGATCTTCGGTGATTTTTATGCATATTAAAGTTTAAAAAGCACTGGTATAGATATACTCTTCAATTCTGGAGATAAGGTAATTAGGAATATAGAAAAATAACTTGCCTACAGTTGGTATAGCTAAGTAGGAGAAAGCTGGGTTTCACTTTGTCTCATACGTTCTTTATCACAAAGGACTGTCAGTTTTTTAAGTGACTGGAACCTTAATGCAAATGGAAAAAAAAATCTCTGCATGAACTAATTAAGAAGAATGTATATTACTGTTAAATGAGAATTATGAAATATTTTAAAATAAATACAGCTTTATATAATCAAAAGATCCTGAGCAGTTAATACTGATAATTTGATTCTATTCTGAAGAATATACAGAAACTTGCTTGTTTTAAAGATCTTGTACAAAACTTTAGAAATACTTACACCAATCAAGTTTTCTCAAGCAGACTCCTATATCCTATTTCTTTTGCTTAGTTTTACTTAATCTTTTTATCAGAAATTGAATAAAGATAAACATTTTTGTAGCTATTAAGTATCATAAATTCCAAGGTGGTAGAGCAGGCTTTAATGCTATTTTACTGCTCTGGGAAACTATGTGACTGATGTTAAAACATTTGTATGTAGTCAGAGCATACAGTGTGTTATCAAAACCTTCTATTCACCGAAGAAATGCCTGGAAGAATTCTTAGCCTAATCTGACCCTAACCAGCTGCATTTATTACCAAAACCAAAGATCTTTGAGCAGGTGGCTTTGTTAATAACAACTTGGCTCCAACTCTTTTCTGTGTCCACTTCAGTTCCTTAACCTTTGAGGGAGAACGATGGCTATATCTCACCTACTACTTTAACCAAGAAAAATGTGAAAAATATAGAGTACAGAAGTATATATAAGTTACGTAAATACATTTAAAATGAAATAGTTCTGTCATTTATCATAATTCAAAATTATAAAAAATGTCCTCATATGAAGGCAAAGTGTTACAGTCTATTACATATCAGTATTTTCTTTTTAAATTTTGAGTCATTATTAATTTAAGTAAGCAATTATTTGGGTCCTAATTGAGTGCTATGAATTTTCACTTTTTTCTTCCAATGAATCTTGAAAAATAATTGTTCCCTAAGATAGTGTCATTTGTGTCTTACCTGAACCATTAATCACCTTCAATGATTTTAGATGAACTTTCTTTTTAACAGTTAAACCTATGTCAAATTAACTTCACATCAAGCATGTTTCCCTGAAATATCCTTCATCCTCATCCTTGACTACAGGTTTACATGATTTTTATCATAACTTACTCTTCATTTGACCCTAATAAGATTTTTTTTTTCTCATTTTCACAATTGAGTTATGTTTTACTGTTTGAATCTAAGAATCCTATTGTGCTGTTTCTTAGTCACAGGTTGCAAATCAGAACTGGTTGTGTGAACTCAGAACAAGCATACCATGTCCCTAAGGAAAAAACTGACTCTTTGGGAGATAACGAACACAGCTTCCTACTACTTTTACTAATACATTTGAAATCTGAAACTTGAAATTAAGATCTCAATTTTATTCAACATTTTAAAAATAAAAACGCATATAAACAGTTTTGATATGCAAGCTGTCACTTTAAGAACAATTTGAAAAAAAAATTTCACTCCTTTCCCTCAACAGTGGCCCTTTGCTAACTACAGAAAAGAGGAAAGGGGAACAGGATCAAGAAATGGAGAAAGAAAAATAGATTTGTGGAAAAGGGTGGGGGCAGGAGGGGTAAAGGGTGGGGGTTGGGCAGGTAACATTTCAAAATGGGAAAAGTTCAACAGAAGTGTACATTAACCAAATAAATTTCCTTTGATTACTGTGAGTGGGAGAAAGGGGGATGCTTTAAACATCTCTGCTTATATATAACGACTCAGACAAACTACATTAAAAGAACATTACAGCTGTTTCAGGAAATTCGCAGTTCAGGGTGAAATATACCATATGTCCTCAATACCTACACACAACAGGGTGCATTAAGACAGCTATTAGGCTGACTCCCTGTTGTGCCTAGGTACTGGAGGACATATGGTGCCTTTCACCCTTGACTAACGTTTCCTTCCTTTCATTGTTTCCTGCAGCAACTTGAGTGTCTTCTAAATGTTGTTCTTCAGTTGAAGGCAATTGAGTCTTCACCAACAACTATCCACCACTACAATGCAAACATATGCATAAGCATCTTTTTGCCCAGAGTAATTTTTCTCTATATAACACACTGTACTGTACTTGGCAATACATACCCGTGACTAATCAATCTAAGAACAAGTTAAATATATACTGATGATGATACTTCTATGTATGGGCTGCAAAACAGAACAAGGTATAATCTCTAAATTAAAGATGGAAACACTATAGATACTGAGAGAAGAAACAAACAAGACGTATTTAACCAAGAAGGATTAGCAGGCATGAAATATAAGTAATTCACTATTTTCTTCACCATTTGAAACAAAATGTATTTTTTCTAAGTTATTCCTAATGTTCAAGAAACTACTTTGCATGAGCCTGCTGAATCTATCAATATAAAAATCATTTCTCTTTTTTTTTCTCTTTCTCAAGGAAACAAATACTATGTAAACATACACTCATGAGTTTCAGCAGGAATGACAACAGGAAAAAAACAAACTGTTATATGGAAACTCAAATGCTTTATGGAAATTCAAATGCTTTAATAGTCATTATTGCTTTCTTATGCTTTCTTATGCTTTTCTTATGGATATTTGCCTTTTTCCCTGTTTACTGAAACTGATGTAGTTTACGTGTCTCTCCCAGAGTGTGTGGTCTTATTACAACCTCAGGATTCACTCCATTTTATTTAATTGTGAGCATGGAATGTGATACAGGCCAATAAGGTCTTAGGGTGTCCTCAGACACTGCTCCTGGAAAATGTTCCCTCACTATAAAAATAAGTCCAAGAAACCAGTCTCTTTTGCTGCAGTATGTTGCCAAGCCTGTGAAATACCCGGAACCTTGGCAGCATCTTGAATACAGGACAGATGTAAAAGCAGAAAGAAAACAAACCAAAAAAAAAACCTCACTTTGACCATGGCTGATATTGTTGAAGCCCCAATCAAACCAAATCTAGAACTTCCTACTATAATTTCATGACACCTATTTAAATCAGTTGAACCATATTGGGATTTTTTTTCCTTTGAAAGATATACTACAGGATATGAACTCTTTTTCTGATCATATCTGTTGAGGACCAAAGTTTAATATAATGCTCATGTAAACATAAGATTCCCCCAGATAGCCATAGCTTGAAATGTTTATATTTCATGCATATTCAGAGTGAGAAATATTGTATAATTCTACTTGGTTTCTTGGTATATGAGACTAGGCTAATCTATTTCTTTTTTTCACTTCTTTTACTCACAATTGGGAGATTTATATAAAGAAATAAGACATAAGCTTATTCTTTTTAAATAACATTTTAAGAAAGTACATTTATCAGATTTTTAGGCACTTGGCTTTCAGAAATATTCCAAAACCATCAACCATATTCATTTTGGTTGGTCAGAAAGAGAAGAAAAACTAAAATATTTCAGCTTTCTTCCCTCACTTACCCAATGATCTAGTCCTAACGCATTTTCCTCTCACCAAGTCCCTAAAGAAATAGTACTAAATTGGGACACCTGGGTGGCTCAGTCAGTTAAGCTTCTGCCTTTGGCTCAGGTCATGATCCCAGGGTCCTGGAATGGAGCCCCACATTGGGCTCCTTGTTCAGCGGGGAGCTTGCTTCTTCCTTTAAGCTATGGCTCTGCCTGCCACTCCCCCTGCCTGTCCATGCTCTCTCTCTCTGACAAATAAAATCTTAAAAAAAAAAAAAGAAAAAGAAACAGTACTAAATAGAGAAAGTATATAGAAAAGGGAAAAGTATAAAAAAGGGCAAGGTGGCAAGAAAAGAAATTGAAGAATAAGAAAAGGAGACCATGGGAGAGGTGAGAAGAGGTACTTCATGTCTTCAGGGAGACATAACCAACTGCAGGGTCACTGTATGCTGTGGATAACTCGTGCATGGTTACCCGGGAAGAACTCCCAGGGACACTGAAAGAGAACTAATATGTGCCCAGTGTGTTTTAAGGGGGAGCCCTGGTGGAGATAGAACACAAGGCAATGTTCTTGCTATTTTCTCTCAATGTACATGTGGTCTTGGCCAACTGACCTAACCTAACCTTCAACTGCATAGGAAGAATCATGCTTAAAGCAGAGCAGTGTGGGAAGATAAAACAAGATCACCCACTCAAAACACATACTGCAATGCATAATTCACATGTTCAGCACACCCTCCAATCTTCTGTCCTAGTAGCCCTGAGACTCACCATTTCCTGGTAGCTGGTGAAGTTTTCCAGCTGTACTGTAAAAACTCTTGCCAGGATTCACCCTGAGTATTTGCTGAGAGAAAATTAAAATGAAAATATTCTAAGTTTATTTAACTATCTTAACTTTCCAAAATATGTATTTTTTTCCCATGTGTATATGACTTATTCCTAAACCATCAGGAGTCCTCTAAACCAGATATCCACCCTCCCACCCCACCCCTTCAAAGCAGAACCCAGTCATGAGAAACCAGGATCCTATTTAAAGCAATCTACATGTTGACTGAGAACGAATGAGAGCCCTATCAGCTAATTCTCAGGCCAGAAAAGACTCAATACATATTTTCAACTGGGCAGAGGGAGCTATATTTAAGTCACTGGTATAGAAATATATCAACCTCACTTTTGCCAAATCATCCTTTCAATAACTGTCAAGTTTCATTACTGTAATTTACATGAGGTGATTAGAGGCAGGTGAGCACTATATCTCCTCTTCCCAATAGCTTCGTTATCAAATGGTACATGAGCCCAGGCTATACCAGAGTAAGAAAAAGAGAAAGGGAAAGAAAAAGAATTAAAAAAAACCCCAAATCTCAGAGGTTAAAATAACAAAGACTTATGTCCCTCGGAGGTTGACTAAGGGCTCTGACCTTGTCCTTGCCGTTCTCACTTGGAGAACTAGACTGACAAACAGCAACTAAAAGGGACGCTGCCAGAGACCGTGGCAGAGACCCAAGGGAAAGAGTTGTAGAAGGTCTTGTAGCAGCAACTGAATGCTCAGTCGAGAAGTGACCCTTACAAAATAAATAAAATCTTTAAAAATCAATCAATCAATCAATCAATAAGAAGTGACCCTTACAACTTACTAATCATGAACATCAGGATGAAAAGCCCCATGCAAGATGAAGAGCCAGAAGCATTCAGTCCAAAACAGTAGTGACTGCCTCCATCTTTCACAATGAAATTAAGTCTTAGAAAAATTTGCCAAATAGGCAAACATTTATTAGCAATCAGAAACAAAATGAGTCACAGGATAATTGTTTGTTTGTTTGTCTGTCTGTTTGTTTATGTAGTTCAGTCAGTCCTACACTCAGGTCAGAAACATTCCTGCATGAAGTAGGGAGAACACAGAACTAATGAATCTCTAGACCTGATTTAAAGGTATTTACATGCTGAGCTATCCGGATTATCTAAGTGGTATAACCCAAGTAATTATGGTGGCAGAGCCAATGACATACCTTAAACATTACTCATTTCATCCATTAAAAGGTTATTTGTAGAAAACCATATACTAATTACCAAAGTTTTTGTTGTAGATTTCTAGAAGAATCTTTGAAAAACAATTGCCTCCTCTGGCAGAGGATTTCTTTTTAGCACACAACACATCAAATGCAAAACAAGTCACCTTAAAACTCAATTGCATACAACTATAAATTACTATTTGTTATGCATTTATAGAGCTCAACTCATCTCAAGTGAGTTCTTCATTTATCTGTGGGTTGGCTCTGCTCCACAGTTCTCTTTCCCCAAGAATACCAGACTGCCAGGCATGTCCTTATTTGGCTATGGCAGAAGCACAAAAACTCAATAAGAAACTCGATAAGAAACATGCAAGGTGTCTTGAAACCTAGGCTAAGAACAGCACACTGTTACTTCCACCTCCCTCATTGGACCAAAACCAAGTCACACGGCTAAGGCCAGAGTAAAAAAGTGGGGAGGTTCTCCCTAGTCATGGTGAGAGGTTATTACAAAGTTATACCCCAAGCCATGGATATGAGCATGGGGACAGAATAATTATAGTCATTACTGCAGTCTAACAAATGCCCTTACCAAATAGATCAATTTTAACTCACATGAGTATACATCGCTTTGTTTTCATACTAGTTTTTAAGTTTCAAAATTCCTATTGCCTCCAGTGGATTCTGATATGTGCAGAACCCCACCAGCATGACTCCTAGCCAGAGTCTCTGACAATTACTGCTTTAGTAAAAATCAGTAGTTTCTGATAGTTCTAAAAAGTGTTTCAGCAGAACAAAGAAAAGGAATTAGACCATCCTTCAAGCAACCTGAAGCAGAATAAGGACTCAAGATAAAGGACTTAATTCTATAGCTATTTTAAGTAAGATCAAAGACAGTCAATCCTCAGAATGTGAAACAAAAAGTGATATGCCTTTTTGTCCCTTTCATGTATAAAATTATACAGATGACTCACATTTGTTTGACCATACACCAGCAGTTCTTGCTTTGCAGAGACGAGGTTAATAGAGAAAAAAAGAAAAAAAAAAAAGGTTCTCTGTGAGATGTTTAAAAATCAGTGAGCTGGAATGATGCTATGGAGTACATAAATTTCAAAAAGAATAAAAAGAATCTAAAGAGAATTTTAACTTTGCTGATATCTGGTCAAATTTTCACCATAAAAGTCTGCTGGTAGGGAGAGGGTTATAGGGAGTGACAATGTGCTAAATTCTCTTGAGCACGGAGTCTCAGAATAAACTAGAATAATGCATGTGCTTATCTTGAAAATTGTAAGACATATCATCATTTTCTCTGAATTTTATTAAGGAATTTTAAGGTTTACTGGCAGCAGATAAAAGCTGATATCACAACCTGGTCCACATTGGTTTCTGCCAGGCAAAGGAGATCTAACAGTGATTTTGTACAGGAAGCATATGCCCTCTTAATTACACAAAGCATTAAGTTACTTACAGAAGAATCGGGAACCATATGGCCTATTAGAATCAGAAGTCAGAAGGTAATGGAGAATAGGATTTCTGTGCTTTCTAACTAAGTGGAGATGCCACGCAATAGGAAGTTCTTTTCACAAGCTAGGAACCCGTGCAGAATTTCATCTTTTTATTTGGCTCATTTAAAGGCTCTCTACATTATTTTAAGATTGGCTGTGGGAGTACAACACCCACCTTGATTGTTTTGACCTAATTTGTCGCATCTCTAGAAAATCACTTACTAGATTGCATTTTAATGTCACTGTTTATTTACTCACAGAAGCCTGGGCTCTTCTAGGTCAAGGGCTCCAACTTATGCAAATTCTATCTATCCTTACTCTCAGAAAATTCTTACTTAAGGCTGAGTTGTCTCCAATATCTCTAAGACTGGAGAAAACTTATCCCAAAGCTAACTTTATATTCCTATACAGAAAGTTGGCATTTTGTAAAAAGAAAGAAAAATGTGAATATCATTTGCTTCCTATATATAGTGGATCCTGATGATGAAGAAAATTGAATGACCAAAAAGCATATGCTGCTTTAGAAGGCAAAAATGGACCAAGTAGCTTTATTTTGAACTTGATATCTGTACCAAGGTTGATTTTTAAGACCAATTTTTCCTTTTTCTTTCTTTTTTTTTTTTTAAAGATTTTATTTATTTATTTCACAGAGGGAGAGAGATCACAAGGAGGCAGAGGCAGGCAGAGAGAGAGGGGGAAGCAGGCTCCCCGCTGAGCAGGGAGCCCGATGCGGGCCTCGATCCCAGGACCCTGAGATCATGACCTGAGCTGAAAGCAGAGGCATTAACCCACTGAGCCACCCAGGCGCCCACTTTCTTTTTTTTTTTTTTAATTATATATAATGTATTACTTGCCTCAGGGGTACAGGTCTGTGAATCATCAGGCTTACACATTTCACAGTACTCACCATAGCACAAACCCTCTCCAATGTCCATAACCCAGCCACCCTATCCCTACCCCTCCATCTCCCACCAATCCTCAGTTTGTTTCATGAGATTAAGAGTCTCTCACGGTTTGTCTCCTTCCCAATCCCAACTTGTTTCATTTTTTCCCTCCCTACCCCTCCAACAACCCCCTGCACTCAAATTCTTCATATCAGAGAGATCATAGATAATTGTAAGACCTATTTTTCAAAGACTTTAATAAGTCATTTTAATTTCTAAGTCAAAAGAAACCTATATTTAGAGTACATTTCAGTTGTGTAATGTTGGAACAAGTTTTGATCTAGATTTTGCAATATCTGTGTAGTTATGGTCCTTGTGAAGATGCAGACACAAGAAAGAAGGTAATCCTTGATTTTGACCCAGAGTTTGTGGCGGGAAGGTTAAAAAGGTGGCCTTCTGTTTTGCTTTGCAAAGCATTTCAGAATGGGAGACAAAGTATGGGGAGCAAAATCACCCTATTCTCCATCACATAAAAGCATTTTACTTCATTCTTTAACAGTATTTCATTAAATTCAAAGAGATATCAGAAACACCTTTTTTAAAAAAGAAAGAAAGAAAATAAAAAAGAAAGCACCTTTTAGTGTTATCTTATAGTGTTTCTTACAAAAATCAAATTTGTTCTAGTCCTGAAACATTAGAATGACATTTTTAAACAAAGGAAAGGACTCACATGAGTATCACTAATCCTCTCAACAAATAAAAACAAAAATAATTTAAAATTGCCATTTTTCAAAGTTGTGAGTTTAAGTAGTCTTTTTTAATGTCAAAACTATGTCATGGGCTATCTCACATAAAGCAATCATACTGTAAACATACATTAAATAAAAAATGGATGATGGTAAAAACATACTAAAATCAACAATTCTTTAAAATAAATGTACAATTCTGTTAACTATCGTATCATGAAAATGAATATTTACACATTTGCAAAAATAGCATAGGTGTTGTGTGTGTATGATGTGAGTACAAGCAGACAATTCTTAATATGCATATAATTTTGGAACTAGTTTATAATTTTGATGCCTATTGTCTCTCAGGGCTTCATGTGTTAAAATTCACTGAAAGGAATACGTGTAAGAAGGTAGTAGTACAAAGACACCATTTCATTCAAATGTGGGAATTTACTGATTACATTTTATTGGCTTTTGCCAAATGTGATCGTAACATCTAGTGGTTCCATTTCGCTAGGTCTAGGGTTATGAAGAGTCTCTCCCAGAAATGCATTCCCAAGTTCGCTACTACACTAGCCATGGCCAAACAAGCCCAGAGGTCTCAAGATGCAACGTTTGTGTTACATTCAATATTTACTAGAGAATAAAAATATGAAAACTTAGTATAAATCCATGGTGACTTTAAAGACAAAAATAAAACTAAAGAAGCACAGAATTAAAAGTTTACATTATCTTGTAGATGTTAATAAAAATTTATGTGATACAAAGGTCTCCTCCATAATGTGTTTTGAGCCCTACATTACATTTCTGCTATAGTTATATACCATTGCCTGCATTTTAGCTAGACCAAACTACAAGCAGATATCAAAATTAGTGTCCTTATCCCATCTTTTCACCTGTTATGCCTGGAATTTTGTTGGTAACTTCCTAATCATATTTCAATCTCAGATCAAATGACTCCTATTTTCTGAAGCCCATCCAGGCTTTTTCAGGCATTAGTTGCTTCCCCTCACCACACAATACCACATGATCCCTCTGCTATACTTCCTATGACATGCAAAAGTTAAGATTTTAACTCTTCACTAGATTGTAAGCCTCTAAATAAACACTTCATTTATCTTTGCATTTCCAGAACCTAATACAAAATAGGCCCTATAGAATATGCCTCCTTAAGTAACATGTATATATTTGAGACCAAACCAGCCAGTTTATCACAGATGGAAAGTATATATCAAAGATATCAATGTTTGCAAATATCATATTATTTTTAACAAATTAAATCAAAGAAGTGTAGAAAATTTCCAACTCCTCTATTTTTTTTTTAAAGATTTTATTTATTTATTTGACACAGAGAGAGAGAATACAAGTAGGCAGAGAGGCAGGCAGAGAGAGGAGGAAGCAGGCTCCCTGCAGAGCAGAGAGCCCGATGCGGGCCTCGATCCCAGGACCCTGAGATCATGACCTGAGCTGAAGGCAGAGGCTTTAACCCACTGAGCCACCCAGGCGTCCCAACTCCTCTATTTTAATACAAAACAGTATTTTTCACAGGTAAATACATATTTAAATTTGCATAAAAGCAATATAGTCAGCCTATTATGCCTCTATAAAATCATTATAATATACCTACATCAATATTTACTTTTCTAATATTAAGTGCTAGCTTTACTCATCCTATAAACCTCCCAGGCCTATAGTCAGTGCCATAGAATTTTGTGTCACAACAAACTCAGTAATCTACAAAATAAACACCAATAAATGCTTATTTGTGCTGATGTTAATATGCAAACTGACATGCATTCTCTAATTTTTATGTAATGTAAATAAATATATGTTGCCCTCTTGTTTGGATGTCTTCATATTCTCTAGTCCAGTTAATCATCACAGATTAACTGCTCCTTTTTGTCTCACTTCTTTTCCTAGCCCACTGCCTGAGAATATTTTACTTATATTTGAAGATTCAACCTACCCCTTCCCAAGCAAACTGTCTCTTTCCAACCCTAACCCAAAGTCAGTTAAACACTTCCAACTCTGTGTTCCTACTGGACTTAATAATATGTACATTACACTGGACTATAATGGTTATCTTAAAACATGACTCCTTTTCTTGAAAAAAGCCAATGTGCTCTTCATTTGTATATCCCCAGAGACTCACATAGTACTCTGCCCATTGTAGATTCTCAATAAATGTCGGTTTAATGAACTAATGAATGGATGATGTTAAAGACATCAGCATGCTGACGCTGTTTCAGTAATCATATAATCGTGTAATCAATAATTCAGACATCATATGACTGTCTAAGCAGAAAACCGTGAGCAAAATCAAATGTATAATGCTGCTTCCAAAACACTGTTTAATCAGGGCACACCACCTGAGTCTTAAGCAGTAGTCGAAGTCCCCTGAATATTGTAGAAACTCAATAAGTAATAAAAAATGATGAAAAGGCTATTTTACTAAACTGACTACATATTCTATACCTTAATCTTTTTGAGAAAAACACAGTCAGATCAAAGTAAATATCATTGACATAATTAAAATTCAAAGATCAAAAATATGTTCATGGTTATTATAGCATACATTATTAGGATATAAAGAGGATATAAATACTCTTGTTTGCATGATATCCTATAGAAATTAGGAAGAAAGTTCACATTTGCATATCAGTGTGAGTCACCAAAAGGAACAGTTATAGAATGAAATCTTTACCTGTCATAAGAAAAAGAAAAATTCTTTGAAGCCATATTGTTCAGTAGAAGTCAAGAAATGGTTGAATAAAAATGGCAGGCAGGATCCTCTCAAATACATTGTAAGAAAAAAAAAATCTTCAAATGTTACCCAATTGCCACCTTATCTTTAATCAACTTGAAACACAGCTCATAACAGAAGTTAAAAGAAAATCTTTTGCACTGGCTTACATTGGATGTCTCAAACTCATGACCAGCAAACTATAGGACTTAAGAACATAAATATTTTTGTTGTGATACATGGAACAGTCTTTTACAGAGTCCTGAAACAAGGTAAATGACAGTAAAAACAGCCAAATACCTATTGTCTTGCAAAGTGCGGTTTCATCTGCCTCTCCATGACCTGAATTTGAGTTCAGGACCACTGGCTTAAATAGAACTTCTGTTTCCTCTACATCCCTCTGTGTGCCCCTCCCCCACTGCTAGGTCAATTCCATGGAAGAAAACTGGACTGCTTCTATTTTGTTCACAGTGATATACTTGGGTTTTGGCACCATATCTACCCATAGTAAACACTCAAAAATGGCCATTGAATGAATTAGCAAATAAATAACTGAATGAATGAATAAATATCATGTTATATTGTAAAAATCACTGGGGAAAATGAAATATTTACTGGAAAACTAGTTAGAAACCTATTTTATATATGGTACTTTTGGAAAATGTTACAAAACAACCATTTCTTCCCATAAGGTACTATATTTACATGTATGTGTTATAATCTGTACCCCATTCTCCTCCTGACAGGGAAGGAACTATGATATGAAAGATGTAGGAGAACAAGGTGAGAGAACAGATTAAAACAAAGAAGTACAAGATCACTGATAACAATTTTAACAGTCAACAAACAAAACAGAAACCAACTTAAAAATGGCTAATATTCATTTTTATTGATAAAACTCTAGTTTTATCAATAGAAGATATAATCAGCAAATATATGTCAGCAAAATATAACAGAATTCTGAAGGGAGAAGGTGCTGGAAGCTATTTGTATGAGCTCTTGCAGGTGGCTCATGCTCATCAATGGGTAGCCATATTCAAATGAAGTCCATTATTTTGCTAACAGGAAGGAAATACTTCTCATTTCTGTTCTTTCAACATAAGCTATAGCAACTTAAGTAAAACTCTAAAAGCACTTCAATATATTTTTTCCCTAGTAGTCTTGAAGTTATATATTAAGCAACATATTCTTTACATGTTTTCTCCACATTTCCTTGTTCACGTAAATCAGATAAAATAGAATTTGACTACGTTCTACCTCAATTCTAAACAGAATGTGTTCGAATATATGACTACATTTTTCATGGCTCAGATTCTGAGAAAGAAAATTGGTTTATTGACTTAATTATACAGGAGTTACTTACCACCATTTACTCAATCCATCTTTAATAGTTTAGTTAAACGCATAGTTTGAAACACATATATTTTATTCTGCTTATATCTCACGATAGGAATGAAAAACAGTCTCTACAGCAAACACAGATATTTCCAAACTAGGAATTGTTTGCTCTTTTCTGTGTTTACAAATGCTTTGTTGGCAAATGTTGAACTTTTTATCACAACATTCCTGAATAATGCGGTGGCAAGATCCTATTTGAACTGTTTATCTGTGTTAAACTTTGAATTTTTCTCCTCATCCATTACAACCAGAAAGCCAACTTCTTAGTACTTCCTTGCCATAGAACATTCTTTAGGAAAACAGCAGAAACTACTTATAGTTTGGGGATTTTTTTTCCCTATAGATACCAAAACTCATTGAAAAGAGTAATAAGCCATTGTCTCAGAAGAAGAGGCTAACAGAAGGAAATGCTTTTAGAAATAGGAGGAATAAAAGGAAGATTTCCTACTGGTACAGAATACAGGATGCCTGCTGGTCTAAACTAGGTAGATACGCTCCCAAGTTCTACAACTGCTGGTCACAGGGAGCTTTCCAAAGCCTCAGAGAAGAGTGGCTTCTTGGTGTTAGTCCCAGGCCCAGAACTCCCAGCTCTGTGCAAGTATCACCAAGAATGGCACAGAAATTTCAAAACTAATGAACATAGGGAGAAAAATGGGCTGAAACATTCTCAGCCCAGATATTACTTTATATTATCAAGTTAAAGGTAAAGTAAGATGGTTAAGTCTTAATACATCATACTTTAAATATCTTAAGAAAACTTAATGCTATAGATCTGGGCTATCTAACCACAGTGAAGTATTATTTTGATACAATTATGCAGATTGGGCCTATATAATACTATATTGGAATAAAGAGTTTACATATATATTTCTGTAGGCAAGAAGCATCCTAACCAGACTAAGGACTATGTATAAACAGAATAACCAATCCAGATAATTTATTTTTACTACCTCTACTGATCAAAGTAAATACAGTCACATGACTTTGAATCCAACAGCCTACAGAGGACATTATAAAATTTAGTTTATTAGTGAATATGAAAATTAAATAGGTCAAATATGACCCAAATATGATTTGCATACATGTTTATTTTTCCTAGGTTTTGAGGAAGCAGGCTCCCTGCCGAGCAGAGAGCCCGATGTGGGCCTCGATCCCAGGACCCTGGGATCATGACCTGAGCCGAAGGCAGCGGCTTTAAACCACTGAGCCACCCAGGCGCCCGATTTTGGAAAATTCTAAATCTTAAATTAATGATACTATCTGATCTATCCCTTATACCTCTAAACGCTTTGAGTTTTTTAAAGGTGTGTAGTGTTTCTTCTACGTATATTTTAAAGACAGATTGAGTTTTTCTGTAAATCTCATAGTAAGTACCTAATCAACATACACTGAAAGAATAAGTAATACGGTGGTAAAAACTTTTCATTTTAAAATATTCAAATACTTTGGAAATACTTAGAGAAAAGTATGAATTATTCCCCTTAAATGAAAGCACTATTGAGTTAGTGTTCTTTATAGTCATTCCCATGCTTTTTGCATAAACATGTATATGTTCATGTACTCATATTTTTACCTGAATGAGTTCAAACTACAGATTTTTCTATACCTTGTTTTTATGGGTTGCATTGTGTCCCCACAAAGAAATGCTTAAGTCCTAACCTCCATTGGTTGTGAATGTCAGTTTATGCAGAAATATGGTCTTTGTAAATGTAATCAAGTTAAAATGAGTTCATTAAGGTGAACATTAATTCAATGTGAGTGGTAAAGAAACAAAGATACAGAGACACACAGAGAGAATGCCAAGTGATGACAGAGGCAAGCCAGAAATTACCAGGGATTGCTGGTGCAACCAGAAGTGAGGAGGAGGCAAGGAACAATCCTCCCCTGGAGGCTTTGGAGGAACCAAGGCCCTGACAATATATCGATTTTGGACTTCCAGCCTTCAGAACTGTAAGAAAATAAATTTCTGTTGTTTTAAACCACCTAGTTGAGGTAATCTGTTATGGCAATCCTAGGAAACTCGTTTTTTCACAAATAATAACATTTGGACGTCATTTCTAGTTGCCATAACAGTGTATATAGTTAGTTCTTCCCTATTTTTTTGTACAATTATACTTACTGCAACACATTTTAATACAGTTTTTTGTTTGTTTGTTGTTGTTTTGTTTTGTTTTTACTCAAAGCTAGTGAATGGCCAGCACTTTTTAAGGTTTCTTTGTGAACACGTTTCACAATTTAGAGAAACCATGTTTTGCCTACATGAATGAAGGCAATGTAGGTGAATATACTTGAACATCGAACTCTTCAAACATGCATCAAAACTCCGAATTCCCATAAATGTAAACATAGCCAAATATGTGCTCCCAGTCATTCATTTCAATAATGTTGTGAGCTTACTTATACTACTTGGATTTATTTCCCCCTTAAAATTTAAAACATTACATCAGCCTATCATTAGTAGGTTATTTGTGGATAGAAATAATTCTCTCTCTTTACTTATGTTTTTGTTAAAATGTATAGAGCAGGCTGTAACATTAACCACTGAATGAATTTCCACATATGATGTGGAACCCTGCTATATGATGAGAACACAGATAAAGAACAGGTACATTTGCAGCATTCCTGGAACCATTCTCTTGTTTCTCTTTAGTCATTACCAACACCTGCCCAAATTTGGGGTTTCTATCTTTTTAAACCAGAACTGTTTGGTAACTAAGTATTATTTATTCTTTTTTTCAAGATTTTATTTATTTATTTGATAGAGACAGTGAGAGAGAGAACACAAGCAGGGGAAGCAGGAGAGGGAGAAGTAGACTCCCCACTGAGCAGGGAGCCCGTTGTGGGGCTCAATCCCAGGACCCTGGAATCATAACCTGAGCTGAAGGCAGCCGCTTAACCGACTGAGCCACCCAGGCACCCCTTATTTATTCTTTTTTAAGATGTATTTATTTGAGAGAGAGAGAGAGAGAGAGAGAGAAATGGCACAGTTTGGGGGAGAAGGGGCAGAGGGAGAGAGAGAATCTTTAGGCCAACTCCCTGCTGCCCACAGAGCCCAACATGGACCTTGATCCCAGGATCCTGAGATCATGATCTGAGCCTAAATCATGAGTCAGCACTAATAGACTGAGCACACAGATGCCCAACGAAGTCTCATTTCAACTTCGACATTTCTGATTGTTCTTACCAACAGTCCACCAACCCTACAGGGCCCTGCTAAATTCTCCTGCTCGTTTCCTGCCATTTGCCACCTCCCACTGCGCTCCAGGCACAGGACACCACTACCACCCCAGAAACCCACTTTCTCTCCTGCCCCTGAATCACTGCTTTTGTCATTCTTTGTTTCTTAAACACCCTTCCCCACCCTATTGTCTTTCTCCCCTGCCTGGCTTATACAGCATCATATCCTCCAGATCTCTTCCTATTCCATTTCCAGTGCTGTATCAGGGTCCCCTTCTGTGTCCTCACTGACCATTTTTTAAAAACATTTTATTTATTTATTTGACAGAGAGAGAGACAGCAAGAGAGGGAACGCAAGCAGGCTTCCTGCTGAGAATGATCTCCCAGGACCCTGGGATCATGACTTGAGCGGAAGGCACACCCTTAAGGACTGAGCCTCCCAATCGCCCCAATGAACATGCTTTTCTTGATCACCACTGCAGCACTCACCACACTTACACAAAATCCTCCGGATTCTTCTGTTGACTGCTCCCTCCCACAAAACCAGCACCGGGGTGACCTGCTGATCAAGGGAAGCCAAGGTTAGTGTATTGCAATGAGGGAGAACACACCTTTAGTGCCCTGTGTCTCAGAAGGAAGAGGTCAGAACAGGTACTTAGGAGGCCTTAGAATCTGCGTACAAGTAGGTTAAGGTGCACCTTTCAAGTCTGGGGACCCACTGGGACAGAACAAGGTCTGTGATGTAACCGTTTTTGTTTGGTGGACGCGGAGAGGGAAGGATCTTGTCGCGCGCCTTAACAAGTCGTCGTCTCCTAAGTGACCTTTCTTTGCCCAGACGGGTAACTAACCTATGATCCTGCAATGCAGGCTCACTGGCTCAAGGGAGTCCTTCCTTGGTCAAACACTCTAGGTGTCGGGCAGTTCTGGAAGCCCAGGTAAAGCTCTGCAGCGCACGCACTTAGCGTGACCGGACCAGTCTCGTCGAGCTGGCTTGTCCGGTGACCGGGTCTCCCCGGACCCCCGGGAACGGCGCACACCGCGCACGCAGCCCGAAGCCGGCGTCCTTTCCTCTCTCTGCCGCCGCCTCCGCCACCTGCAACACACCTCCGCCGGCGGCCGGGGCCGGGCGCCTCCGCGTTGTCCTCTTCCGCCCCCTGGGGATTCCGCGAGCTTTCCGTCCTCTCGCGAGGTTTCACGCTTCTTCCGGGAGCCCGGCAGTCCTTCCGGTTTCCTTTCTGCCGCCTGCTCTGTCCCTGGAGCCTGCGATCAGCCGAGGGACGGTCGCCTCTACTTTGTGCTAGCAGCTCCGCTGCTGTTGACTTTGGTCTTTCTTAACCAAGGGACCTGCAGGCGTCTGTACCTGAGCACTTAATATTGGGTACCGTGGTCACTAGGAAGACTTCGTTATGTTAATGGGTATTATTACCACGGTCCCAAATCCAGGAGCGATTCGTGATCTGGTGGTACGGTTGGTGGGGTATCCGGGTAACACACTTAAGTGAGTGGCAGGCCCGAGGATCCAACCGGCTTCCAGGTTCCAGGCTCTCTCCCCTCCCCGCTCCCCTTCCCTTCCCTCCTCTCCCTTTTTGTTTTTAAGATGAAATAGCCAAAATTTTGGCCTCTTTATTGGTCTCAGGACCAATAAACACACACACACACACACACACACACACACACACACACACACACACACACACACACCCACCCACCAAATAGTTCCAATGGAGAATTACACAAACTGATTTTTTCTTCCTTATGTCTAAATACTCAGCCAACTTCCATGGTAGGTGTCATATAGCACAGGCTTGTGAGTTGGTCCCACACAAAGTATTTGTGTGAGCAAGATAAGAAAGATGGTATTTGTTTCTCATCACCTCAGTGTATCTAATCAAGCCACTTAACCTTTTTAAAAAATTCATCTATGTCCCAAAGTACTAACATGCTTGTTGGGTACCATTTTCATTCAAATCATATCCAAAAAGCCTAGAAATAACTCAAAACTAGAAAGTGGCTGGAGGGCCAAGGCTGATTATGGCTCTTGCTACAAGAGAGTTGCCAGTCTGATTAGGATGTCTGAGAAGAATGACACGAATCAAAGTGTTCTGCTTGATCTGGACTTTCCAGAATGAGGTGGAGACCAAGAAATCCACCTGCCTGCTTGGTGGCAGCTCTCCAAGGGGCAAGGGGGAGAATATTCTAGATGTTTTGTCAAGTTGACATGGTGCAGAAAATATACAGAAAGATGAAGGTGACCACAAACTACATGGAGACAGATGATCTTAGTTTCCTCTTGTCTAAATTTTCAGTGTCATGGTCTTCAAGGATAAGCACTGAATGTTGTCAGCTGTGACACCTTTAAGCTCACTACTTATATGAGCAAATTAATAATACAAATATTAACCCTTGGGTGCCTGGGTGGAGCAGTGGGTTAAGCACCTGCCTTTGGCTCAGGTCATGATCCGAGGGTCCTGGGATCAAGCCCCATGTTAGCTTCCTGCTCAGCAGGGAGTCTCTTTCTCCCTCTCCCTCAGCCTCCCTGCCCCCCCCCCGCCCCGCTCATGCTTTCTCTAGCTCACCCTCTCTCAAATAAATAAAATCTAAAAAAAAAAAAAAATTAACCCTCTAAGGGAGTGGGATTCAAAGTGAGTAGAAGCTGCTGTGAGAATGTTTACTGAGAACATTTTCACTACCTCATTCTCCCCTTGGAAGTGCTGAACTGGGGGAAATGAAATTTATGGTGAATAGTGAGTGAGCTAAGGCCAAGGCTGAGAGTAACAGTCAGTGGTGTGGAAAGAGTGGTTTAAAGGGAGGTGCCTTAGAAGTCAGAGATCAAGAGCAAGCATGAGAGGCTGATAAAGCCATCCAGAGCTAGGAAAGGTGTAGCAGCTGTGGGTCACCACCTCCCAGAAGACATCGAACCAGAAACCTATTTAAGGGTATGAAAGCAGGCATCACTCTGTGGAGATGGGCGGATCTGGAAATTCAGGACAAGCTGACTTCAATGGAAAACTTCCTTTACTTTTTCTGCTATAGGAATTTTTCAAACTATAACACATTCTTGGGGCTTTGCCCTAGGAAGCCACGTGGATATAGTGCCACATCTGACAACCGTTAAGGACTCTCAGCTCTCCCCATAAGGAAAAATCCCTGTCTGTTCTAAATCCCTCAAGATTAAGACTTTTAATCAACTGGCTACATTTCAAACAAGGAAGACTTTTGAGACTCATATAACAAACTGGGCTGTATAGTCTGCAGAGAGAATAATCTTAGGATTTGATTCATGCCAGGACAGAGAAAAAGTTCCAAAGGCCAAGGGAACTACACACTTTATAACGTAGTTATTTCCCACAACAAATACAAGCAATAAAACTTGAGCAGTGTTACAATAGAGATGGGAATGTATGAAGAAGAGTAGCTTCTGCAGTTTTATTAAAAATGCATATTAACCCAGATTAAAATTACATGGGCTATCAATCCTCTTGTTTCAGACTATGTTGAATGCCAGCTGGGTTCAGAGAAAAAAATCACCTTTTTCCCTCCCTCCTAAGCTCTAATGTTGCATGGTTTGCCAGGTGCATGAGGGACTTGATCTGTCCCTGGGGAACGCAGAACAGGCCAAGAACGGGAGTTAGACACCTGACCTGAGTCCCGAGATGGCTCAAAATCAACTCAACTTGCACCCAAAACTGGAAGGGAATGTTTTTCAAGGTGTGGTTGTCAGCACTCACAGCTGGGTGCTTTTCGCACTACACAGTTGATTGTTACAGAAAAAACAAACAAACAATAATAGAGAAGCCAAAATGTCACACTGAAGTCAATCAGCCTCCTGCAACAGAAGAGATGAGGCCAGATATTTGATGCAATTATGTAACTCTCAGGTAAAGGGATTTGTTTAAGCCATTATGTCAATTACCTGAGTGTGTAGAAATAATTCTATGCCAAAGAGCTTTGTCAAAGTTAACAAGGCATTAATCTATTAATTCAAATTGAACATTAAGAAGACTGAGTTTGACTCTAAGACCTGATATTTTGATTTGTGCAATGAGGCAGGAGTTCTGTTTTAATTTCTTCAGTGATGTTAAATTTGACTATATTGAACTAAAGAGACTAAACGCTTCTGATCCAAGTAAATCACAATCGTATAGCTCAGATTTTAAAGTTAAAAAAAAAACTTACATAATAATACAATTTGAACTTCTATAGTAGCAGAAGTGTCATTTTCAATCCCTTATTTATGAAACTGACCCAAATACGTGAAATATTAGACAATTCCTCAGTAAAATTGGTTCAGGCACTTTTTGCCCTGAATAGAATGTTTAAAACTGTGTCTTAAAATTTCTCAGATGTATGAAATTTCTCTGGTCTCTCAATTTTGAATTTTTAGGAATATAATATGCTAATAACCAAAATGATTCCTCTAGTGAGACCCCATAATGTCAACACATTTTGTATTTTGTGAACCCTCTTCTACACTAGGAATTTTCCACAACTTCAGCTAAGCAGAATAACCCTGTAAGGAGAAATATACTTTCTGAATTCTCCAATTTTTTTAGAGGATTTTGGGTAGGTAACAATTTCTGCTTAATTGCATTTGTAATTAAGCATTACTTTCTAGAACAATTTTTTTAAGCTATCTCTATCATTCTGATTCTCCTAGGATAATGAATAATTTTCTTGGTTTTTTTCTCTCTTTCCATCCCTCTCTCTCTTTTTTCCTTGTGGTAGTAGTAATAATAGTAGTGGTATAGCCATAGATAGAAAAATAGAAGTGTACCTTTGAAAGTTATCAGATTTAAAGAATCTATGATACAATATAAATATGACTTCAGACTGTCCTTAAATCAGGAGAAACAGTGACCTAGGCTAAGTCTTTTTTTTTTTTTCTCCTACTAAAGCAATAGTTTTATCAGCTGGTTGATCCATTATCGAAAGGAGAAAATTTCAGAAGTGTTTAGAAAATGACAGGTAAATAGGTAACTGTTGTAGTAGGTTTTTGAGAGAACATGACTGCTGATTGACTTATAAGCTGGACCCTCCCCCCTCTCCCAATTCTCTTCCCTGTCCTTGGAATATATGCTCTGCCCACCGTTCCCATAGTGCAAGCTACTTTCAAGGATGCAGCTTTAAGAGAGCAATGTGTTGTTGAGACTACCTGGACAGTAGATGTGGTGACTGAACCTCAGTATAAACTCTTAATATTCTGGCTGGTAGGTATGGAGACCTATGCATCTTTCAGTTGCCCATGACAAACTTCATATGTAATTTCCTTTGCTTATTAAACAAAGTGGCCTCTTTCTTCCATCTTTCCTTCACCTTGAGTAAGGGGGCAAGTTTCAGATTTCACTTGGGAAATTCCCAGCATTTGGAACCAATAATAATTAACTCCAACTTTACCTAACTGTATCTTAAGACAAAAGATTTCACCATAGGGGTGATTCTAGGTAGCACACTTACATTCGGTGACCTTTAATGGCTGCAATTAACATCAAGATTTCCAAAATGACCTCTAAACCTTTTCTTTTTGTTCTGTTTTCCTTTTCAACCTCCTCAGAAGACAGCGTGGTTTCGGTATAGGTGTTAGATCTGGGCTCCTCACGTGTTTTTCTAGTGTATCCCGCTTATTAGTACTACTTGGGTAACCAAATTGTTATCTGATTGGTGGCACCTAAGGATCTTCAGTTTTACGTCATCGAGGTACTTTTTATCCTCAAAATGTCCAACCTATTTAGAACATTGTCATTAACTTATGAGTTGGGCAAAATGTGGTCCTACATAGAATGCCCCTGGGTAGCACACCTTTCATGCCTGCATTTGCATATGACTTGTGTTCTGGTCTCCAAAGTCTTCAGGGAGAGCTAAATAATAATCTTATACACCATATTCCACTTAATTAAAATTTAATCTAATTAGCACACTCCCTAAACTAAATAACATGAGCTAGCTATTAATCCAAGACATAGGCTTTGATAAAATAATAAGCTTTTAACATAAGCAAAATATATAATTTACACTCACACCCATCAGTTGGTGCTAACCTGTGATCCAATCCTCATCTACTGAAAACATGAGATATTTGACAAAGTATACTGCTTTGTCAGTGCCATTCTCATTTTTGCTATGCTACAAAAATCTTAATATATCAGTCCTATTCCCCTCAATATCAAAAGGAAACATCTACTCCCAGTTAAGTGCAAAAATTTCCGAGACTAGTCCTTCAGAGTGTGTTTCATTATAAGTGAGTACAAACCTCTACATTTGATTAAAATAAAAGTTGAACACACTGATATAAATTATTGCAGAACACAAGAAGGGTTCATAAAAGCCAGAGAGAATCATGAGATTATAGAAATGATTTTATAAAAGAAATGATTCTCTCCGCTGCTTTAAATGTCTTTTATGTACATATATGTGAGCATGATTATGACTTTAAACTTTATTGCAGGAAACATCTATTCTTCCCAGTTCTGATTTTTTTTTTTAATTCGTGATATTTTCACATTTCCTTTTGCCTTTGTTCTGGCATTTAGCTCTCTGGAGCCATTATTCAAAGTGATACTTAATAGCCACAATAAGGAAGCAACATCTTTCAGTAATGCACATGACTGCTTAATGATGCAAGATCATCTTAATTCCCTCTCCCTGTGTTTTATTTTCCTTTAGGGGGCAACAATTCTAAAGGCTTAACTCTGTCTCAGCTGGTGAAAGTTGAATTGCCCTGCTGAGTGCTGTGGCATTCTTTCTCTCCTCAGTTGGTCCAAGGAATAAAAATCCTAATGCTCTTTTGAGAGCGAACCATTTGAAGAGTGTTAGTAGTTTGTGTCCAAAACTTTGTTGCTGGGGGAATTGAGTTCAACACGAGGGGACAGAGAAGCTGCTGTTTCCAAAACCTCTTAAAAGACATAAAATCACACCAAGTGATATGTCATTTTACAGATTTCTCCCTTTAACACCATTTTCCCAAAGGCTGACCTGCTAGTTAAATCAGGAAAGAGGAAATATGGCCGATCGCTTGGAACAGAAGAGGAAGAAGCCCAGAGAGCGGGAGAGTGCTGAATTCCAGGTTTATGACAAAAGAATGAATAATGGGTATGCTGCAGGCATGAATAGCCTTGGGTTACCTTTTTATGAATATCTAAACTGCCCTGGCTCCAAACCCCATGTGTTATACCGTTATATATACTCCCCTCCTCTCCACCATCGTTTTTGTTTTCCAGATGATTCCAAGTTCCCCAGCAGCGCTTGATTCGGTCCTTGTAGTCCCTCCACTGCAGCTGGGGCAGAGATTCTGACCTGCTCCTCGAGGCCAGACTCTGTCTGTCACCTCAGTCCTGCCTGCCCCCCCACCCCCCTTGGGAAGGCAGGTGGCCCCAAATGCCTTAAGCCCTTCCAGAATTATATAGTGGACGACGAAGAGGGAATGGTCCCGAAAGCTCCAGCCTTCAGGTTTGTATGGGTCTCTGACCAGTCCACAGGGAAGTGGAAGGACCCGCCGAGGGAGGGAGCATGTTGGCTACTGAACTGACTGTCTTGTGCTGGTGCCGGTGACCTGCTGGGCAAATGGCACTTCGGCCAGGCTGATCTGGATATAAGGGAGCTCATCCTTCGGCATTGCCTTTCTGCCCTAAGTGTGAAAGGGACTCAACCACCGAGATGAGGTTTAACTTTACAAAAGGTTTTGTGGAAGTGCTTCTGGATACGATTTTTTTCAATTCCCCTAAGCTGAGGGGCATCCTGGTGGGTTGCTTGATAGCACTGCCCCCTACTCCAGCCTTTGCTGTCCGTTTCCTAGGGCAAGCCCATGCACAAGAGCGATTATGTATAGAGTGCAGTTCAAACTCCCCTACTCAAAAGGAAACAAATGGAGTCCTATTGCTCTGCCTGGGTCATCTGAGTTTGTGTTACTAACAGACTGATTTGGTGCATCGGAAATAACGCGTCCAGGTTCATTATGACTCATGAGGAGGAGCACACCCCCGTCACTCTGAGCGCATGTGAACAAATTACCCCTTGAATAATATTAGGAGCCTCGCTTTACTCTCCCAGCCTTTGCTCAGTGTCTGCCCCAACTGGTGACTTACACAGAAGGAACAGAGAATATGTGGCTCTTCCCGTCTCGGATATTTCAGGTGTCTGTTACATTATTTGCAGGGCCTACTTTCAAATGGATAGGTGCAACCCCTTGTCCAAAGGAAAGGAAAAAATGTAGCATTAAAGCTCCTAAAATATAAAACTTGTTTCTTTCTTCTGTGGCTTTTCTCTCTCGTGATGCCTTTTATCTGCTATTTAATGTCACATTCCCTCAGGTACTGTGGTAGTCATGATGCTCATTGGCTCCCAGGGTTTGGACCTGCTCCTTGATTCTCTGATACACACAGCAGTACGCTGCTTCCAAATTTCCCCTCCCCACAGCAGCAAGACTGATGCCCTGGGTGGGGAGGGAATAGAGATGATCTCCCCTTCCCAAAGCCTGCCACCTTCTTTCCCATCCTATATCAAGGGGTGACCGTGAAGTGTTTGCAGCCTCTACATTGGGACATAGTGTGTGCCCGAATCAGGAGTGGGTAAGAGGACCGATCCTCACCCCCAGCCACTGGTTAAATACTTCCCCCGACCCAGCATGACCCCTGCCGTGCCCCATCCCAAAATGTGCCAGATTGCTTGTATCTGACCCAGGCCTTCCCTCCCTGTGTCAAAGTCCAGGCCCCGACAGGGTGAGTTTGGGGAAGCAGAGGGAGGCGGCAGTGGGCAGTGGCGAGGAAGGGAAGGCCAGATGACTGGAGGTGCCATGAGCCCAAGAGGCCAAAGGCGTTCCTCAAACAGATGAGAAGAAAGCCAGTGATGGGCCATGTGTAAGCTGAGTGCATAATCTAAAATTAAATTATTAAGAATTTTAAGACATTGACCACAGATCACTGCTGGGATCCTTCTGAGCGTAGTGACCATATGTAAACACATGGGTCACATCCCTTGCAATGGACCTTATTCTGTTCTCCATTCTCTTGGCCAAACTCAGCGAGACTGACTCAGGCCCTCTGGGAGGGTTAGAGTAGGACTCTGCAGATTTACTTCGACAGCTTGAGCAATGTTAGTCATGCAGAATAGTGTTTGCAAGTGCATGTTCCCACATACCTAGCAGGTATATAATGAACAAAGGTGACATTTTAATTTGATCTTCAACTGCCTGAATTCCCCCTTGTTCTTAGTCACTCTTTCACAGTGAATAATGTATTTCCTGTGCCCTCATGACAGCAGGACATCCATAAGGAACAGTTGTTCCCCTCTGCTACTCCATGGCATATGTGGCATCTGGGAAACTCCCCGGTGCAGGAAGACCCCCCTCTGTCCCAGGGTTGCCTGTGACTGGGAAGGCCAGTTTGTCTATTCTAGGGCTCTGTTAGCTTTCACACAAAGCTATATCCTTTATCTTAGCCTTTATTTGGTAATTGCATTGCATCATTATTTGTTGTGGTCATTTTTACTCCTTTTCCTTATTTCACACTTCATTGAAAGTTGACCAACAAAAAGTGGAGCTATTTATTGGATCCTCTTAGATAATCCTAAAATACTTGAGACTTTCCTTGACCCTCCTTGACTTGACTTTCCTATGACTTTGACATTGTTGGGCATCAGAACTCTTTGAGGACAGATGGCATATTTTCCAGGATCTAGATATCAGAATAACACTCTATCTTTGTTCTTCTTTTCCTTTTTTGAATGTTCCTTCTCATCCTTAGCCAGCACTTTCCCTCTATTCATTCTGTAAAGACCCTATCTCTCAGGATCCTGCCTTCAGTGTTTTATCATTCTACTTCCTCTCTTTGAGATCCTTTATTCCTCCCATGTCTCCAAATACCACCCATAGGCTGATGATTCTTAAATTTCCATCCCCAGCTTTGACATCTCCTACAAATTCTAGAGCCAATTATCCTAGTCCTTACTAAATATTTGTGCCTGGATAGGGAACAGTCTTCTAGAAATCTATGGCCCAAAGTGAACTACTCCTGTTTTCCTCTTTAACTTTGCTCCTCATTTATATCCTCTTACATGGTGAAGAGACAATTCATCCACATCAAGTTCTCACCTCAAAAGTCCTAATGTCTGGAGATTCCTATATGATCGTCCTTTCTGCTCCTAGGACACTAACCAAATAACCAACTCCTGTCTGTTGTGTGATCTATGTATTTTTTTTCTGGTTTTTGTTTTTCAGGATGCCATCTTTATCTCTATTTCTCTTATTTCAGATGATCTTCAGTATATGAGCTAATACTATCCAATGCCTCAAGAAGTCATGTAGAGAAGCAGAAGTTGTCATCGGAAGATACAAATTGATCGACTAATCATTAACAATTGTATTTTTCCTCAATGTTGTTACCAGCTTAAAACTGGTGTCTTATTCTGTATATTATATTGGTTGAAGAGTTCATCTTTCTATGGTTGCAATAGTCGCAAACATCTGCCTATACTACACTATGTACCAGGTAAATTGGTTACAAAATTACCTTGCTTACTGCAGGATGAGATTCAATAGAGTAGGTGAAAATGTTGTTGGAGATCTCAAATATCAAGGCAATCACAAAGAGTTGGGCATATTATATACTTCACAACTGTTGGGGAGGCATTCTCTGTGTAAACATCATAGTTGTACATTTATTATAAAAATTTTGTCTTTAGAAAGGGGTTATTTTTTTCCCCTTTTTTTCTAGTTCCATAAGAGTTGCTATACGGCCAAGCAGTAGGGCTGCAAATCCTAAACAACTCCATTTCAAAAGAGAATTGGTCCAGTGTAAGCCAGTTAACCATTTTAGAAGCTGTAATTAATAAGGATGGAAATGCTGTGAATTATAAGAAATTAAGACTCACTGGGGAAAAATAATAAAATTTTCAAATGTCCTTACCAATGTGACTCTCTTGAAGTTAACAACATTCAAGTGAAATGTAAATTGCAGTACTCAAAATATATTATCACATAACTTGATAGGAAAATGTTTATAGAAAGTATTAAGATATATAATTTTTGTTAATTACAAGTATTACTGCATAACATGAAAATAGAACCTGAATGCAGTTTAATATAACACAAAATAAATTCATTTTCTTAATGTTACTTTTATTTTTTAAGATAAAACCATTATGAATGGTTTTGTTCCAGTTTTTGGGAAGTATTTAATTTGCACTTTTAGCAGGTTAACTTGAATTAACTTGAACTAACAATTTTCTCTGGCTAGCTCTTTTTTGTTTGTTTGTTTTTGCTTTGCTTTGTTTTTTCCTTTGCAAGTCCTATCTTCAGCCTCAAATATTATAACTTCACTCCAGCCCAGCTCCGAGCACCACAGTGCCTCACACTCTATCCTCAGCAGTGATGAGCTACTCAAGGTTTCTTGAACAAACTATAGTGAATCAGGAATTGGCATTTAGCCGTGTCATTTCTTTTACTTACAATACTTCCTCTCATCCAAGGTCCTTTACTTATCATCCTTTAAAATTATGCTGTTAGGCTTCACTTGCTCCGAGAAGCCTATGACACGTTGACAGCCATAACCCTTCCCCCATAACCCATCAAGACTGAATTGTACACTTGTGTTCAGAGCAATATCTGCGCACAGCATGTGCTCCTTTTGTTGCATTTACCACCTTGCATTACAAGTATTTATTTAAATGTTCTTATCCCTGAAAATCTGTGAGTGTCTAGAGTAAAGGACTATGGGTCTACACACGTGGGTGCCTATAGTTATTTTAATGGACCCATAAAATGAATAAGAATATGCAACAAAAGTCTAGTCTTTCTCCTAAAAGGTTCAGAGGTGGCACAAGTCAAAGGAGGTGCCCTGCAGTAAAACCCTGACTGTGATTTGCCTGGAAGATCTTTAGATTCTAGATGCAGGGCTCCTTGTAATAAGAGGACTAAGATATACCAGGGAAACAGATTCCTTGAGGATGGAGCTAGGGAAGCACTGTTTCTTAAAGTGGATGAAAGCTTCATTTCTAGGCTACCCACAGACCACATCCTTCACAGACCACAAAACCTCACTGTTGCTTTTTTTAATTCTTGCTCTCTTAAAAAATAATTGTCAGCATATTTCCACATCCAACTTTGTATCATTTAAACAACATAAGATCTTAAAAGTTAGATATTTTCAACAGTGGGATAAGAAAATCATAATATGCATTATGTACATATTTAGCAACTTCGTAGATAACTTCATGAAGATATTTTTTGCTTTTAGTTGAATAAATTCAAGGACAATGTCTGCCTATTTTCTCCATCTGTGAAAGTTTGTCTCCTGTCATTTATATTACTTCAAGACAGTCACATCTAAGAATTTGAAAAATGTATAATCCTTTATACTCAAAAAGGAAAAGAGGTAAAACAGTGTACCACACCCATCACCTTGGGCAGGTACCCCAGAAAAAAACAAAACAAAACATAAAAAAGAAATTACCTCATCTTTATGGCCTGGAGGGAGAAAATAATCTTAAGAATGGGTTAAGGTAAAAATGATCGTTAGACAATTCAATATAATAATAACTCAGATCTAGAAATCAAAGAATTCAAGTTACTTAAAAGGTTGAGTTACGATATAGAATGATCATATAAAATCACACTGGTTAGGTTTAGAAAAATAGCAAGAGTAATTTACTTACGTACTATGGGATGGGGTGGGGAGTAGAAGAAGCTGGTTAAAAATCTTCCACCCCATGTTGTAATTTGTTCTAGATTTGACGTCCAGATGAAACTTTCTGGTATATAAGATATGAGCTGTGAAAAAGAGGTGGAAGAGGAATATAAAGGAGAAATCAATATTTAGAATGAAGTTGAATATGGCATCTGGCATTTTCTTTTCTTTTCTTTTCTTTTTTTAAGATTTTATTTATTTATTTGAGAAAGAGAGAGTGAGCAAGCAAAAGTACAACCTGGGGGGAGAGGCAGAGGGAGACAGGGAGGGAGAAGCACACTCCCTGCTGAGCAGAGGGGCTGATTCAGGGGTGGATACCAGGATCCTAGGGTCATAGCCTGAGCTGAAGGCAGACGCCCAACTGACCGAGACACCCAGGTGCCCCTGACATTTTCTTTAGTGACAGAAACTGGGGTAGTTTAAAGCAGTGATACTAAAATCCTGAAGAACATCTGAATTATCTATAAATTCTTCTAATTGAACTCAAAATAGTTTGGGTAAATTGGAATTTACTGGCTCAATATAACCAAAGTATGAAAACAGAATTATAAAAGGTGATATATATCCAGTCAGTACTCAAGAAGAATGACTTTAACACCTCTGACACTCTATTCCTCCCCCCATCACTAATCTGTAGTCTCCTCTGGCTATCAGATGACATCAGTCGGTGTAGTTAGGTTTCCACTTCACAGGGAAGAAACAAAGCCACAATCCATCTCCCCCTTGAGTCTCATTTCCCCATCTGCAGCTTCTGCTCTCATGGGAGAACATACTCCGTCATGTTCTTGTTTGAAATGTCCTAGAAAAGACCAAATTTGAGTAAGTTAACTCTTGGACTGATTTGAAAAGAGATGCAGGGTGTCGCTATTGTGTGCTGAATTACATCCCCTACAAATACATATATTAATGCTCTAACTCCCAGTACCTCAGACTGTGACTGTATTTGGAGATAGAGCCTTTAAAGAGGTAATTAAATTGGAAGTAAGTCATTCAGGGGGGCCAAAATCCAATATGTGGCTGATGTTCTTATAAGAGGAAATTTGGACACAGATGTACAGAGGGAAGACCATGTGAGGACACAAGGAGAAGACTGCAAGCCAAAGAGAGAGTCCTCAGAAGAACTCAGTCCTGCTGACACCCTCATCTGGGACTTGTACCCTCTGGAACTAAGAGAAAATAAATTTTTGTAGTTTAAGTTCCCCAGTCTCTGATACTTTGTTATAGCAGTGTTGTAAACAAATACAGAAACAGAGCTACAATCCCTACTGAGCTTCATGTCTTCATTCAAGCTTCTACTGTCCATGCAGAACATACTCTGCCACATCTTGGTTTTACTTTATTTTTATTTTTTAAATATTTTTTTAAGGTTTTATCCACTTACTTGACAGAGAGAGAGACACAGCGAGAAAGCAAACACAAGCAGGGGGAGTGGGAGAGGGAGAAGCAGGCTTCCGGTTGAGCAGGGAGCCAATGTGGGGCTCGATCCCAGGACTCTGGGATCATAACCTGAGCTGAAGGCAGATGCTTAACGAATGAGCCACCCAGGTGACCCACATGTCTTGGTTTTAAGTGTCTTGGAAAAAGCCTTGAATTGGCCACATTTGAGTCAGTTAATGATTCTTGAATTAATTAAGAGACGGAGGCAGAGTATATTTTGGGCTAGTGGCCTCTACCTGGACAAGTCACCTGTGGCTAAGGAACTGGAGCCAAACAGAAAGAAGGTCATCCATTGGATGGATAAGATTGTGTATGTGGAAAAATTCTGAAGAAAAGTCATGCTGTTTCAAGAAGAATAAAAACTGAGGGTGTTCGAAAAAATCCACTACAATAATTTTATCAAAATTCCAAGAACTTTGAAGGTTTGGATTCTTAACATAAAGGCATCTACACGCTTAGGAAGATTTACACATGATTCCAATAATAAACTAGTTCAGGAATCACTAGTTTATAGTCAAGATGGAGGTTGTTCCCCATGATCTTTTGACCAACAAAGTTGCCTTTACAATTGTTTCCCTTCATTTGGAATAAACATCCAAGAACATACTAATTTCAGGTTAACGATGGTAGGTTACTTCTCAAATCTATTAGGTAAAAAATAATTAAGCTTCATGATGAAGTTTATAGGATACCTTCGAATACTTGGTGTTGAGATTTGTAGAAGTATCATTTCAGTGACGTTTCATTTCAATTTGGCTCTGACTTGCATCTTGACAGGAATCTAAGGTGAATATATGTTCAATAAGATATCATAAGAAAAAGAAAATAAGTAAACA
The DNA here is from genome assembly GCA_002007465.1 of Ailurus styani. NCBI lineage: Eukaryota > Metazoa > Chordata > Mammalia > Carnivora > Ailuridae > Ailurus > Ailurus styani. Next base: position 2,522,730 of record LNAC01000055.1, on the reverse strand, counting down.
AAGGCAATAAGAAAACATTTTTTGGCATCATGGAATGCAAAATATAGCCATAACTGGGATAAAGCACCAACTAAAGGAATAAAACCCTGATATTATTGCTAAAGTTTAAGTCCAAATTGCTTGGTTAAATGCTCTGGCCATTTCACAGCTCAATAATAAATGAACTGAATTTCTGATACTTTTGTGTAGAGCAAAATCATAATTTGTTTTTAGTTAAAAGATCAAATTTTTAATTAAATTATTCTTACATATTTTTGTAGGGATATTTTTCTTTTTCCTCTCATGCAGAGTTTAATCACACACTTTATTCCCACCTTTAACTTAGGAATAGTTTATATGTTTATAATGAGAAAACATTAGGGACTTAAACATTGAGAGCAATACAGAAAGATCTTCATTAGCATTAAAATATAAAACAAGTTAAATAATAAGCCAGCTCTACATAGTGTTAAATTGTGCATAATATCTGCATCTGGGTAATAAACACTGAAGTGTAATTTGGAGACCCAAATTACCTGAATCACAGCTTAGTGGATTATAGGTGTCTGTGACCCTGTTGTCACACATGTGGGAGAAATGGAGGCAGCAGATTTTATGCTATAGACATTACATCAAGATTTGTCACTCTAGAACTCTCTGGAATAGACTGGTTGAGGACATTGGCTGCAGCATATCCACTCTGTTGAAAATGTACGACTGGTATATCGTGGCACCCATTAAAAAAATGAGGTAGCTGAGAGCAACACTAATCATAACCATAAGGATGGAGTGTGACTGAATGAAACAAAGTGAGTGACACAAGTAAGAGGGGCAGAAATTCTGCATTAGTGGAGTGGACACTGCTATAAAGTTGCAATACTATAAAGTAGCTTTTCCATAGCTAGTGAATTGTCAGTCACGAAGAAGAAATCCAGAAGGCTGAGAAACTGCATGCCCAACCATGTGAAGAAACTCACGACCAACCATAAAATGATGATGAATCCAAGGTTAGCTACCTTATGTTGAAGGTTTAGGAAAACCCTGATGCTAGGTTACCAAGGTAAGATGGACTATTCATTCATTCCAAGTGCCCATAGCAAGAAGGAGATGTAAGGTTATCAAACTTTCTGTCTACCATCAACAACCACAAGTGCAGATGGGAACAAATAACTCTACCTGAGGCAAACTTCCCTGCTAGGTAAGGAACCAAGGTCAGTTTTATTCATCAGTCTTACCTGGATCTTAGCACAATGCCAAAATATCTTAGGGGCTCAATAAATAACAGATTCAATGAGTAATTCACAACTGAATCAATGAATGAATACATGGATAAATTTAGAAGCGTCACAGGGGATTATGAAGCCTTAGGCAGCAATCTTGAAATTATAAGAGCAAGGAGATATTTCAGCTCCACTTTGGAAGAATACTCACTATGAGAGTAGTGAACAGCTGGTCGAACAGATGTTTTTGAAGAATCAGATTTGGATTTCTAGTCCAAGCTTAAGCTGAGGATTGGAATAATGAGCTCTTGGCAAGACATAAAGTAAATCTCAAGAGAATATAACTGAGCATATTTAACCAAAAACTAAGTGCCCTGCTCACCAGGCTTTGCACTGACTCTAAAGGGGAGGCCTGTCCTGAGAAAAAAGTAAAAACAGTCACAGTAGATCATTGGCATGCTCAGACTTCGTATCTATGGTTCAACCATAACCAAGTAACACAAAGTCTGTAACTTGCATAGATTTTGCATACTTTGAGGTATGAATTTGAAATGACAGCCCTCTGAGTTGCTGAGCAGTTGTGAGTTATTTAGCTTATGAGTGTCTATCTCCCTTGGGAGTCAACATCTCAATAGGACTTCCTTTCCCCACTTCCATGAAGCAGAAGACATTGCATTTCCTTCAGTTGTAGGCCACGGATGCACAGCCTGGGACATGGTCAATATGGCAGAAGTATGCCTTCATGTCCTATGAAGTCTTGAAGGAAATCAATCACTCTTTTTCCTCATATATTTATTGTCTCATGTATAATAATTATTATTGTGGCAACTATGAATGATAGAAGACAATAATATATAATAGCTTCCTGCATGGAAATTAGGCTCTAATGAGATGTGCATATATATAATATATAGATGTATAATATACAAGATATATATTATATGTAACATATTATTTTATGTATTATATATAAATATGTGTAATATACATTTAAAATTAAAGCTCTGTTAAAGACCGATAAAGAATTGCAGTTGTGGAATGGGAATATTATCTTCTTCTAGGGAACAATCAGGGAGACTGAATCATGAAAATAGCATTTAGTGAACTATGAAGAATGGGTAAAATTTGATCTTGCCAAAATAATAATAATGGAAGCAACCATTTATGAGCTTTTACTACAGGCCAATCATTGTTCTTCTAGACTGTGAGGAAGACACATAGTTAGGCTAAGCTAAGCTGTGGTAATAAAGAGATGGCAAACATTCAGTTTCTTAAAGTCCAAAAATTTTCTCTCTTTAATGTATCACATGACTCTCAACATCACATTAGCTCTTGCTTTTCAAGTATAAGCTTCTGTCTGCATTTCTCTGTATATGGCTCAGGAACTCTGTTATGCTAGCTTTTCTGCCTGGGCAAAACTTCACTCACTATCTAGTTGCTTTGATGAGATGAGATGAGCCTCTTGACTAGGTGACACTATAGGAATGGAAAGAAGAAATAGATATAATGTTTTCTCTTTCTTTCTTTCTTTCTTTGAATCCAAACTTGAGTTTAAACACCATGACTGGGATGGAGAGAGAAAGTAAAACAGGACCACAGTTTCTGAGACTGGAGGTACATTATTAGAGCTACCAAAAAATGCCAGGGAAACAAAGACCTTTTTAGTATATATCACTCGTTTAGTAAATGAAAAACAAATTGTGTATGGTTGAACAAATGGGAGTGGATAATTAAGGGGGGTAGACAGATTAGAGACAAAGATAAAATAATTTTAAGAGGGTGAAAATTCTGAGTAGGAGGTTGTTATAGGCATTCAAAGTCAGTATTCCCCTATCAAGTAAAAATTTTAAAAGCCACACACATTTTCCTAAACATTAAAATTTCCCACTTAGAACTTGCTATTTCAATATTTCTAGAACTTTCCCAATTTACTTCACTAAAACTAAGTTCGACACCCTAAGTAATCTGGTTTTTATTTTTATAAATTTGAATGAATTCATTTAGAGTAAGGCTTATTTTGTCAAATAGCTGAGAATTTTGCCCCTAATTAATTAGTTGAAGTGGAAACTTTAAAAGTCTACATTTGAGAGCCTCTTAATCGATACATAGTTTTCTAAAATAAAACATAACTGGAGCAACACACTACAAAATTAGAACCCAGTAGAGACATTTCTGCACTACAAAATAGCTCAAGAAAGAATAAAGGAAAAACTATCCTCAACATGCCTCCCATTCTGTATTCCTAATGTCAAAAGTTATTTCAGACATTGTATTGCCCTTTCAAGATGCAATCAAAAAACTAACATCATTCTCTGGGGGATTGGGAGGGTCTAAAGTGTCTCTAATTCTACAATTTACAGTTTTGATTGCTTTAACACTGTTCTCTTTTATAGCCGTTACAGCACAGGTGGATGAGTTCCAAAGGATCATGACACAGAAGTAGTTGTTCAGCAATTTTCAGAAAATTTGAGAGAGTTGCTCTTAGCAACTTCTAAAGAGATTCTGAAAATCTGCAATATATCCAGTATTGAACTTAGGGTTCTGAACCAGCAAATTTAGAGAAAGCTGTCATACCTTAAATTCAGTAGGCCAATGATTAGGGGGGAAAAAAGTGAAAAAGAACTTTAAACCAAAGCAAAAAGCATATTATGTTAAAAGAGTCAGGGAGTTCCAAGTCTATTTCCCTTACCCCCAGCTCCTAGGGAGAAACAATTGTATTTCATGGTTTTAAAACCACTGGTTGAAAACTGAATAATCAATTTTCTTTGCAGATAGGTAGGTAAAATCAGTCAAACTAAATTTTACTCTTCCAATTCTTTAATCATTGACTAGGCAAATAATGCATAAAAATAGGGAGGGGGAAATTAAAATGACAGTATGGGCATATCAGACAAAGCAATGAAGTCAAGAAGCTGAGAACTGAGAAAGAAATACAGAACTTAAGACAAGAGTCAGAAAAAGGAAGAAATCTAGAGAGTCAAGGGAAAAAAAGAGGGATGTGAAATTACGGCTATTATCGTGAGTCAGGAGGGCAGGGTGTGTTGGTAATACATAGTCACATGCCCGATACGGTGAGATAGTAACTGATACTGACAGCTTTGAACTGTTGTGTGGAGAGATACTGTCTGTCAAAGAGGATGATTCAAGACAGAATCAAAGTTAAGCTGGATGGGGAAGGTGAACGAGGGAAAGGGTTGGAAAGAAGATCCCTAAGTAAATGTACAAAGTGGCATATATACTGCCTGCAGAATGAGGATGGATGAAGATTAATGGTCTGCAGATATTTTGCCCGTGCTTTTCAGGAGACGTTTTTGCTTTATTTATCTTGGCTGCCACAAAGAAGTAAGGCTTGGGCACACTCAGATGTATCCCACATGGCAGTAGGAAGCATCTGCTTTCAGAAATAACTCTGTACTCACATTAGAGAAGCATATTATCTACATACATATGATGGACTGAAATTGCAAGGTAATTATGTTTCTTGATGTTAATTTGTACCTTTTATATGACACTGATTGTGGTTTTGTGTTTTCCTCGATTCTTTTGGACAAATCTCTTCTCACAATTAAAAACAATTGCTGATATTTACGCATTGCAGATACATGATATGTGGTACTGTGTCTATAAAAGCTGTCATAGGGGATCATTAACAGATTCTAAAATGATTACTCTGCTGAAGTGAGCAATCAGTTAAAAATGGATAATATGAAACTGTTACCCTAAATTGATAAAATGATTATTACCCAGAGCCTGCAGAATACAGATGATTAGAAAAGCAAACAAGGCCCCAAACCGAGTAGTTAGAATCACAACTTGCAAAAAGCTGATTCCAATATCTTCTTAGTCTAAACCCTATATGCTACAAATAAAAATAATGAGTTTGAAGATATCCATCATGCAAACATATCAAACACCAAATTGTAATCTGAACAGCCCCATCTTAAATGCAATCCTGAAAATAAATGTTCAATTAGAAAAATAAATCATATGTATATCTCTTTATGGTTTACAAAGCATCCGTAGTATGTGCATCTCATTTAATCCTCAAAAATGCGTCAAAGAGGAATCACTATCTTAATATCTTTGGTGTAAGATAACTGAAATTGAAATTGATCAAGAGTTATCTAAAATGTTTCAGCTGAGAAGTGGAGATGCTGGGATTCAACACAAAGTTGCCTAACTCCATTCGCTGGTTGAGTGACATTTGAGTATCTCTCATAGACGAGGCAGCATCCTGGACCTAGGTGATAACATCATGATGGAATTTAGAAGGCCCATTCCCTCATGGACCCTACATTTCAGCAAGCACTTATCTAAAGATTTGTTTAAATAAAATTTGGTAAGTGCAATAAAAAACAAGAAACAAAAAAACAGTGGTTTATTAAGGGACCCACCTTAATTCGTTAGGGTTAAGAAAAGCTTCCTTGAGAAAGTGAACTAAGGTGGAACTCTTATGACAAGTTACTTAACAGAAGGATGAGTGCTGGTTGGGACAGAGGAGATAGTTTATGTGGGAAGACTCTGAACCTGGTATTATTGTGGCATATGTGAAGAATGAAAAGACAGCTCTGGTCAAAGGAACAGAGGGAAGAAATGGTTGGTGCCAACTGAGGAAGTTGATGTGGGCAGAGCCAGATAGTGCTATTCTCTTATTTTTTTCAGAGCAGTGGACAGCCATTGAAAGGCTTTACTCAAGGAAATGATATAGAATAAGATCAGATTTGGGTGTAGTGCAAAGCAGAGAACTAATTGGAGTGGGATGAATCTCCTTGCAAGAATGCAACTTATTGGGGCACCTGAGTGGCTCAGGCAGTTAAACATCTGCCTTCAGCTCAGGTCATGATCTCAGGGTCCAGGCATCAAGTCCCACGTCCAGCTCCCTGCTCAGTGGGGAGTCTGCTTCTCCCTCTGACCCTGCTCATGCTCTCCCTCTCTCTGAAATAAGTAAATAAAATCCTTTACAAAAATGTTTTAAAAGAATGCAAATTATTTGGAGGCCAATTTGGTATGAAGGGCTGATAAACTCTGCTTATCCTACACCTGCCTGCTAGGGGAGGAAAAAGTAACAGCTAGAGACGAGTGTACAGAACTGTGGAGGTTCTTGCAACATACAAAAACTCTTTTTACTCAAGCAACACAGCACTGAGTTATGCTTTAGTTAGGTCCAGACTCTCCCTTGTTCCAAGCAGCTGAAAATGATTGATGGTTCAATCACATGCCAGTCCTAAAACTCCTTTAATCTTGAAATTATTAAAGAAAAGTGGGGTGGTGAGAAAGATCCATAGGTCTAATATGCAAAGAGTTGCCTAAAACCAAGGCAAGCCTCTCAGGGAAGCAAGATACACCTCCTCTAGTTATATTTTATAATGCTTTCTCATAAGGGAAAACTAAAGCTTTTGCTCACACCATTTTTTCCACCTGGAATGCTGTTTTTGCAAATTTTATAAATTCCTCATGGCCAAATCTTATGCATTCTTGAAGTCTACCACATCTGCAAAGCATTTCCTGGTGATCTGGAGCATACTCCACTTTCAGAATTCTATATAATTTTCATGTAATCATTTCTGAGTTGTTTAGAATATATAAAATATATAGAGTGCATATAATAGATACTACATAGAGATAAATGTATATGAAAATATATGTATGTATGAGAGTATCTATACAGATGTGTATGTGTGTTTGTGTGCGTGTGTGTGTGTGTGCATACTTCACTTAGAACCTTCATTTGCACCAGATACTTGTATATATTTAACAGATATTCCATGTGAAAAGATATAAATGGTTTTTTTTAAGATTTTTATTTATTTATTTATTTGACAGAGAGAGAGAGAGAGAGAGAGAGAGAGAGAGAGAGATCACAAGTAGGCAGAGAGGCAGAGAGGCAGGCAGAGAGAGAGGAGGAAGCAGGCTCCCTGCCAAGCAGGGAGCCCGATGTGGGCCTTGATCCCAGGACGCTGAGATCATGACCTGAGCCAAAGGCAGAGGCTTTAACCCACTGAGCCACCCAGGCACCCTAAATGGTTATTTTTAAAAAGTGAATGGAATTTCATATAGCATGGAAATATAAATGAGAATGTTTAATGACTTGATACCCTTATAAATAAATGTGTGTGTGTGTGTGTGTGTGTATCCTCTGAGAAGAAGGAAAGCTTGACCCTTGAACACCTAGAAATTGTTCTTGACCCCAATCCAACAATTTAGCCTCTGGAAATCCACATGCTCTCTTACAAATGTATGCTTAGTCTTAGGAGGTCCAATCCCCATCAGGTTCTCTCTTCTACGACGTACCTCTCTTTGGTCTGCTTTGGTGAATCATGTGCTATTTCAGATTATGAACTAAGCTTTTGGTCACTTTCCAAGCACATTTAATTCTACTGTATGTTTATGAGTTTCATACATTTTTTGATACCTTGAGAGAACCATGAAGAGAATTCATGTCACACAGCAGTTTTGATGTTTGACGGTACTGATGTCTCCCTTAGCTTTGGTGTTCTTCCATCTCTGCCTCACTGTGCATTCTCTTCCTTCCAGATTGTCTGTGGAAAATCCACATCATTCTTATTCTATTATTCAAAGCAATCTCCTTTTCACTGTAGTGATCATGAAACCCAGGGGTTATATCCAAGGGCTCAGCCGCACAAAAGACCTTTCATTGAAAAGGATTTGCGCTGACTCTCATTTTTAGATGTAGTCTTGGCCGTAGAAGCAAATGCTTCCCACTTGCCACTCCATGCCCCATGATGCAATCACATATACACTCATATTGAAATTTAAGGGATCAGCATGTGCTTCTTCACCAGCCCAAGAACAGTGCTTCTGGAACTGTAGCTGTCAGTCTCTCAATGTGTATTGATTAACTTTGACTGACAAAAATAAGTGAATAAACTAATATACAAGTTACAAATTCCTTAGAGTCAGGGAACAGCTGCGTGTCTATTATCTTAACACACTACTGGGCTCACATAAACTACTTTTCAAGCATTATATGTGGTTGCATACAGAACTGAAATTTAGAAGACATTATTATTTGTATTCCTAAACACGATTTGGATATTTTGCAAATGTTTGTAAATCAAATTAACTGTTAATGCCCCTGCACACTGTGGGATTTCACTGAGCTCCTTAGTTATCATGATTAGTTATCATCTATTCAGTTCTTGATGTTAAGAAGGCTTTAAACAAAAGAACACCCTGCTGTCCTAAACATTTTCAAATATGTGCCTCTTGCTTTGAATTGTTTGTGATTGCTAATAATCCAATCTTAGATACTTGTCACATAATAAAAAAGATAACTGTGCTGTTCCTGGTTATAGTAATGTTGTCTGAGTTAGAGAAGGGAGATGAATTACTTTATAGAGAAAGAAAATAATACATAAGGCCCATGTGGATGGAAGACTGAGATGAATTGACCCCAGGTTTAAGACCTTAGGAGAATGACATTTCAAAGTCTAAGTCTGGTTTTCTATAAGATCACTATATTTAACTAGAAACTTTATTTCTTTTTTTAACTGTCTTTTTTTTTGTCAATAAAACAGCAATTTATGTGAATCTTCACATTATGTTTCTGTAAGTTAAGGCAAACTGTAGACAGAGTGGATTTTAAAACATGCAGCACTGTATACTCCCAGTTTGTCAAAGAGTTACATGAAGCAACTTGGCGGCATGTGGTAGGTCAGGGGTGAAGGGTGGAGAGTATAGAAGGACAAAATTGATTGACACGGTGTTGGAATCTAACTCTCCTCACATGCACATGTCATTTCTATAGGGAAACACTGGAAGCTAGAGTTAAGCATATGTCAATCATTGCCCAGAAGAACGAAAGCAGACAAGCCAGTTAGGCTTTGACCCTCTGCTCTAAGGAAAATCAAAGGTCAGGGGGAAGGGGGAAGGAACGAGGACAGAAGTAAAACCAAGGCGTACAAATGGTCCTCGTTCTTATCTCATGGCCCCAGTGATTTGTCCTGACATTAGTGAACCCAGGCTCTTTCCAGGCACTGTGCTCCAATTTGGGTTCATTTTCTCCTTCGTACTTCAGCACAGCTCTTTGAGATGTGCATTATTCACGTTCTTTCCGTTCGTAAGATGAAACTGGCGAGACGTTATTGCTCCAAATCACACGGCTAGAAAATAGCCTAGTAAGAATTAAAATCCAGGCTGAATGGATATTTGAAACATCAGTAAGATTAGAATGGTGTACAGGAATATAAATAGATGGCCTGTTGTTTATAGCAGATCCAGAAAACAAACACCAGTAGGAAGAGTAACCTATGCCTGAAGGGAGGGAAAAAATACGTAATGCAATTTGAGATTGATCATGCTCTTGAGGAGAAAAGATTATTTATGGATATAATCTTAATGAATCCTCACAATTATCCTATGCGTCAATGGTGTCCTCATGAATTTACTGCTGACGAAAATAAGGTTGAGGGAAGTTAAATAACATACAAAATCACAAAATTTTAAGCCTGTAGAGCAAAGCTTCAATCGAGATCTGCAAAGCCCATGACACTATGCAAAGCCCACGACGACAGTGGGAACATTTATAGTTACCAGTAATGACAAACCACATTAAGTATTATAAATACAGATTCCTCTGAAAGTAATTGAAAGAGTGACTACACCCGAGAATTTACTGTATGGGTGTTTGGCATTATCACAGATAGTAGAATGATAAGCAAGAAGGCAATATTGTTACGGCTCTGAAGTAATAAATAATTTTTTGTGGAGATGCAAAAATGAAAGAGAAAATAACTTAAATCCCCAATAAGTAAAAAATGTGGGAGGGGAAAAAAGAAAAAGAGCACTGGTTAAAAGTATGGAAGAGGGCATTCCAGGAGAGAAAATTGGCCAAAGCAATTTTCAGAGTGAGACATTGTGAGAGAAGATTGTTAGAGGTACTGCTATTGCCCAAGAGAAGTGACTGTTTTGAACATTTGTGGAAACTTAGTTTAAAATATAAATATAAGAAAGAAAGGAAAAAAAGGAAGGAAGGAGGGAAAGAAGGAAAGAAGGAAGGAAGGATGGAAGGAAGGAAGGAAGGAAGGAAGGAAGGGGAATAAAAGCAATTATGGAATGTTTTAAATGACATGCCATGGATTATAATTGATCTACTAGGCAATATATAGGCACAGTATAAGATATTTATAATGATGCTTTAAAATACCTTTTAAGACCTTGGGAGGCCAAGGCTCCTGCAGCTTTCCTTATAAATTCTGTTGAGATTGGCCCAGGGAATAATGCAGTTGCTTGAATTAAAAGTGAACTTAAAGACCATAAGCAAAAGATAATGATTAATAGGTGTTGGAGCCTTCTGGGGGAAATATGGAGTGGACTCCTTCAGGTTTGGTGCTAATGATCTATAAGAGGGTGGAGACAGCATGTTAATGAAATTTTTTGATAACATTAAATTGGGAGAGGCTGGAACATAGTTCAGATCAGAAAAATATCTGTTATAGAAATGACTATGAGGAAGTTAGGAACATGAAGGAAATAATAAAATGGCATCCAGGAATACTAAATTCTGAGTAATATATCATAAGATAGATCTTTAATATAACCAAAGTAGAGCACATCAGTGGAAGAATAACTGAAACTGTCTTGCAAGCTAAGGGTATAAGACAAATTATCTACAGGACATATGAGCATGCCTGTTTTTATATGACCCAAATAAGGTATTGCAACTATTGGTCCTTAGAAGCAAAATATTTTGGAGGTTCATGAGGGCCTATTGTTTGTGTTGGAAACTACTGAAGGAGTGAGAAAGCCACTGGAAAAGGGAGCATCAAATTTATCTTCTAGATTCTTACTGTACAAATGTACACATAAATTCATTCCAGGCAGGTAACATGAAAATACTAGTTTTCAGAAAAATCTTTTGTGCTCAAAGGAAGAATTATGGCCTGCTAGAAGAGTAAAGCATTATAAACATAAAGGAATTTCCATATTATGATAAATTGAGGCCTAAAAAGGAGAGGAAAACAGCTAGTTTCACTTATACAGGTAAAGGAAGTAAAACAGACTACTTCTCTCTAGTTGTTAAAAGCAAAAAAGAGTGGGACACCCGGATGACTCAGTCTGTCAAGCGTCTGCCTTTGGCTCATGTTATGATCTCAGGGTTCTGGGATTGAGCCCTGCATCTGGGCTTCCTGCTCAGTAGGGGGGGGGTCTCCTTGTAACCTCTTCCTCTGCCTCCCTCCCCCCACCCCTGCTCATGAGTGCTCTCTATCTCTCAAATAAATAAATAAATAAATAAACTTAAAAAAAATAGTACGTTAAATTCCAATGGTAAAGGCTTTCTTTTTTAACTACATTTTTTTTACTTTTCTTCCTTTGCAAGCAACTTCAGTGACAAGTGTTATCAAGCAACTTATTTTTACATGCAAAAATATTTTATTATTAACAATAAATAGATTATTCAGAAATCTTGACTTAGCAGCACTGTAATTAAAGATGAAGGTTCTGAAGCCAAATCTGATCTCAAATTCTAGGTCCACAAATATTTAGTTATGCAATCTTGGGCATGTACTAGAACATTTCCTGCTTAATATTCTTACTCTGTACACTAATATGACTATCTACCTCAAAGACTCCAAGACTTTTGGAATTCAGCAAGAAAATGCATATAAAACCTTTAGTATAGGGACACCTGGGTGGCTCAGTTGGTTAAGCCGCTGCCTTCGGCTCGGGTCATGATTCCAGGGTCCTGGGATCAAGTCCCACACTGGGCTCCCTGCTTGGTGGAGAGCCTGCTTCCCCCTCTCTGCCTGTCGCTCTGCCTTCTTGTGCTCTCTATCTCTCTGTCAAATAAATAAATAAAAAATCTTTAAAAGACAAACAAACAAACAAAAAACCTTTAGTATAATTCTTGGATTAATGTAAGTTCTCAGGAATATTTATATAGATTGTGTTTGCAGAACATAAAAATTATCACATGTCATTGTTGGAAGTGACTTCAGTGATTATAAGCCCAACCTTTCCAATTTATAGATGAAAAGATGCCATCACTTTCTTTAGATTATAGAGATAGTTGGTGAAAGAATGGAGGATTCAGGTATCATAATTTCTTAACCAGGGAGATTGTGAAGCTGTCCTATGATACACACCCCAGATATTTATGGGCAATTTTAGAAAGCTATAAAGTGCACTAATTTTATTCTCTCCCATGGGTTCTACTGGTCTTATCTTATGTCCCATTATCCAGAAAAAATAACTCAATAGAACCGTGAAATGTTTTGATGAAGTCCCAATAATTCATTTTTGCCCCTGTCTCCCTTGCCTTAGGAGATATGTCCACCAAGTAAGCAAAGTAAGTCAATCAGAGAAAGACAATTATTATATGATTTCCCTGATATGTGGAATTTAAGAAACAAAACAGAGGATCATAGGAGAAAAGAGGAAAAAATAAAATAAGATGAAACCAGAGAGGGAGACAAATCATAAGAGGCTCTTAATCATAGGAAACAAACTGAGCTGAGGGTTGCTAGAAGAGAAGGGAGCAGAAGGATGGGGTAACTGGGTATTGGACATTAACGTGTGGGTGTGATGTAATGAGCACGGGGTATTATGTAAGACTGATGAATCACTGACCTCTGAAACCAATAACACATTATGTGTTAGTTAATTGAATTTAAATTTAAAAAGAAAAGGAGAAAAAAGACCAGCTAAATGTCCTATGAAAGACTCTGTGAAGGCATCAGCTCAAGGGCAACATTCTATTCACAATGCAGAATATACACTGAAGTAGTGGCCAGTAATGGTGCTCAGCTCCCATAGCTAGAACACTCAGGTCCAGGAAACAAGAGCATGTAACATAAAGCTCTTACAACATGACTTCAGTGGTATGCTGTAGAATTCGTGCTTTTCTTACATGCCTTGGACTCAGTTGGGCTAGATGAATGCATTTCCATAAGATGTTTTTTCTATGGGATACTATAAGTGTTCAATTGAACTTGGAATTAAAACTATATGTGAGTATTGGAATTCCTCTTTCTGGGGTCTTTCAGGCAAAGAAACATTCCTACACTCATGGGGAGATCGATCCTGATTACCAGAGGACATAGTGGTGTTGCTGCCTATGGAGTCAAGAATGACTATGTCCAAAACCTAGGTGATTCACGGGGTATCTTTATTTGTTTCCAGTAACATTGGTGAATGGATATTTACAGGGTACACGGTCCAAAATGGGCAAGGTAACTAAAGGTTCACACCCCTTCAGCTTAAAGATAGGAATCAATCTTGCAGGCAAGCAACCCACATTTGATGAAGTACTGATGTAGAGTAAAGGAAATCTAGAAAGGGGAACAATGCGTAATGAAGAACATCAATCATGGGAAAGATGTTTCTTCGCTAACCCTCTTGTATTAAGTATTTGCAGAGGTGGTGACCTTGAAGGGGCTTCTAACATAGAGGATAGTTAAGAAAGACACACACAGAAATCTAAGTAGTAGAAAGGGAGGCTTCCTGCCCCCTATGGCTTCTCTTGATTCAACAGCAGGACTTTCATGGAAACCCACTTTGCCACCTGAAAAGGGATGACAACCAGTGGAAACATGGGTAATCTTTTCTCCCTCCAGATCACCTCATCCTTAGATGTGTTTCAGAACGTCCCTCGAATCACAGAGCAAGTGGTCTTTACAGGTGACCAGTTCAATAATGTGTTGGATCCTTCCTTATCTCTCTCTCCCTGTCTTCACTCTTGCTTTCTGATCACACTCCCCATGAATTACCTGCATTTGATTGTTGATCCATTTTCAATTTCCGGAAATTTCAGGCTAAGCCAATATCTAATAACAAACACCAAGTATGGCTCAAACCCTCTCCTTCCTCAGTCTCTTCTGTCTTAATAAATAGCAACTCCAGCCTTTTCATGGTGTAGGCCAAAAACATTGAAATTATCCTTATCTTTTCATTGTCATAGTTCACATACAACTTGTCATCATGCCTAATTGTCACTACCTTAAAAATCTATTCAGAATATAATCCCTATTCTGATCCTGGTCTGAGGAGCAATTCTATCTCACTGGATTTATGGAGTAGCCTCCTGACTATAATCTCCCTGGTTTTATCCTTCCCTAGCCTATTTTCAACACAGCAGCCAGACTGATCATTTTAGAGTTTTAGTAAATTATTCCATTCTTCTCTTCAAAACCTTCTAAGGTCTTCCCATGTTATTTTGAGTAAAAGCAAAAATCCTTTCAGTGACCCACATTTATAACTTTGATCTCCTCTTCTATTGCTTTTCCCCTAGGTCACTCTGCTTATACCACATTGGCCACCTCATTGTTCTTTGAATATTCCAAACACATACTTCCTTTAGAACCTTTCCTAAGGTTTCCTCTGTGTGGAATATCTTCCCCAGACAGCCGCATGGCTTCTTCTCCTACTTCCTTCAAGTTAATATATGTCACTTCTTCTTTATAATTGAGATTCCTTGCCATTACTACAGTATTCCTTATTTTTCTCCCTGCTTTATTTTCCCCATATTTATTACTACTTAAGGTAGATTGATTATAAAAAAGATGCCATAATAATCTACCCCATCTTTGTATGCATGTTCATTTTCAATGGTTCTTTGACATTTTCTCATCAAAGAAGGAGTCTTTTTTTTTTTTCATTCCTTGAATCTGGATTAGCCTGATAAGTTGCTTTGACCAAAAGAATATTACAAAAGTGATCATGTGGAAACTTCAAGCCTAGTCCTCAAAGTGCTTCATTGGTCTACATTTTCATTCCTAGAACACTGCCCTGGGTTCACTATGTGAAGAAGCCTACTGGAGGATGAGGCAAGCTTTCCAAAATAAAGCCTGCTGAGCCAGGTAGCAATAGCCTGCACCAAATGCAAGACATGTGACTGAGACCATCTTAGACCCTACAGTCCCAGATGAGCCACTAGGTGGTTGTGGCTGCATGACTGACCTCAGGGAAGACCATAAGAACCACCCAGCTGAGCCCTCCCAAAGTTCATAAGCAAAGCAAACGACTGCTGTTTGAAACAACTAAGTCTACAATGATATGTTGCATAGCAATAAGTACTGATGACATCATCTAAATTAATGTATCTTTTATATTTACAAATTGTTATCTCCTTCTCTGTCCTCCAAATAGAATGTGTCAAAAAGGATGGGGATTTTTTGAGAAATCTGCTTTCTGTTTGTTTGTTTGTTTGTTTAGCTGCTGTATTCTCAGAACCTAGAATCGTTCCTGGTATATAGTATATGCAATAAATATTAATTAAATAATAAATGTCTCATGGTATGTATACAACCTAATGGTGAGAGCAGAAATGCCTAGACGCACTAGGAAGTATTTTATAATCTGTGAATATAGTTCCTTTGATGAAGATTGGTTAGGAACAGAATGGGGAGCCTTTTTAGTCCTGCAAATCAGTGAAATGGAGAAAGATTTAGGGAACTTCTATTAAGTTACAGTCTTCTATTTGCTCAAAATCTCCAGTGGTAAAATAACCACTTAAATAATTCCAGAATAATTTTGTTTTTAACTTAGACTCATCTGGGATACAGTTTATAGGATGATACCAAGCTTTACCCATATTATCTGGCCAACTATAATAAATGAGATTTTGATTAAATTAATCATCCAAGGAACCATATATCTTTGTATGTCATTGAGGTGGAACATTTTGTTTCAATGTACAAATCACAACCATTTAAATCAAAGAGAATGGAAATGCATTCACCAGCTATATTCCCACTGATTAGAAATAGAGTGACCAGCTGGGAAGTAAAGTGATTGATTTTAGGTCTCCAACTAAGCATTTGAATTCTGTCAATTCCTAGAGAAAAACTTAGAAATTTGATAGATTTTTCTAGAAATTTCCAAATTTGTTTGTTTCTTATACCTAGATAAATCATGTTATATTTGCAAAACAATTCAGATATTATCAATAGGGTGGGTCTTGTGAACTCAGATATGTTTACCTCAAGCAGGAAAAGTCTTACTTTAATGACTTTTAGCTGCACTTAAATATTCACATAAACATGTTTAATCAGTTACATTCAGTTTACAGACAGTGCATTAGAGCTATAACCCAAGTAATTGAAAGGATGATGGTGGTGTCATAATGGGAACCTCGAGGCATGCATATTTCTATTAGCATTTTGTTATTTTCATCATTCTAGTTTCTGCTATATTTAGCACTGAAATTATATGGTGAAACTGTATTCCCTATAGAACATATTTTTTTCCTTCCTTTTTATTTTATAGAAGCTTATAGCCGAGCCCAAGCTTTCAGGGCATTTAAATTATCCCTTTATTCCTCTGGATAGATTTTTGTCAAATCATGTATTTGCAATTAGTACCAGAGAGCAATTTCCCTTCAAAAATAATGTTTCCCCAGGCTCTGAAATATGTATGCAATATTTGCATTATGAAATCTGCAAGGAAAAAAAGAAATAGTCAATGAGGTAAACTGTGTATGTTTCCATGAAGGGATGGAATATAAATAGGAACAATGAGTTAATACGTAAAACGTCTAATTATAGACTAAATTTTGAGGGGAAAAAATAGCATCAGAAACTCAAATTATCAATAATCACCCAAGGGAAATGGTGAAAGACTCATTAGGCAAATCTTAAAAAGCCACTGAACACTTGAGAAATCTCAATTTTGGCAGGAAGCTTCATTGTAAGAGAGCATTTCATAGTCATTTCTATACATTCATTAATACATACCAACATCAAGAATTTTTTCGCTTGCTTTTAAGAATAAATTAATCATGAAAAGTTTAATCAGAGCTTGGGTTTGGTGAAAGTCCATCTCTGGTATCATTAATGGCACTCTCCTGACATGTAACCACATAACATACCAATAATATCCTAAATAAGAGATGCAGTTTTTATGTTGATGGTAGAAACAGCTGGGGGAGCAAATGACCTTGTTATGATTGTATATTCCTTTGGTCTAATACTGTATCCACCTTCTTTGTACAAATATCCATTCATATTTCACATAAAACTGCCAGCTGAGTGGTCAATAAATACAGCTCTATTATCTGGGCAAAGTATCACTTTATTCAGGACTCTGTACCTGAGTGCAATCCCTAGGAGAGTCCAATAATAAGTAGTATCAAAGCCAGGTGTGACTGTCAAATTTATTATCATCCTCTGGCACACCCATTTGGATAGTTACATTTAAATCAAAGAAAAAAGTGAACTTTGCTTTGAACTATAGATCACAAAATATATACTTGTATATGCTGGCATAATAATACTTCTATAAACAGCTCAGACAGCAAATGGTTTCAAGTGATTAACTGTAACATGAGCCAAGGCTTTCCTATGAATATATTTGTAGAGAAACACTTTCTTAGGACCAGATCAAGAGAATGTGAAATGGAAAACTTGCTTTTCTTGATTAAGGAGGTTTCCTCTCTTCTGGGCATTTAAAGACGGCAAGTTGGCCCCCCTACTAGAAGACGAAACTGTCTATTTGGCAAACTTATCACTTCTAGTGCTTAAAGGGATGGTATTGAAAACATTGAAAAGAAATCAGATTCAGATTGAAAAGAAATGCAAAAAAAAATAGGTTTTAATGAATATGAATTTTTTGATAAAATAGTGGTAACAATGACCAATATGTAGAAAGCATGCTAGGCACTGCCTAACATGCTAGGCACTGTGCTCACAGCTTTACAGATATCATCTGGTTTTGTCTCACAACAATCCTATAAAGAGAGCACCATTATCATTATGCCCATTTTACAGATAAATTCGCACGGGTTGGAAACTTTCTCAAGGCCACACAGTGGTCACTACTGGAACTTCGCTTTGATTCTTATCATGCAGTTATGTAAGTAGTTCAAGAATTCTGGCACTTTCCCACTCATTCATTATTTTACTCATTTAACCAATATTTATTGAGCACTTACTCATTCAAGGTTGAGCGCTTATGAACCTAGGGTGAGGACCCGGAGCCTGGCTACAAGCTCAGATAAAGGCAGAGATAGTAAACTGCTTCTATCTCAAGTGCCAACTCTGATAAATTGGCAGCAGTTGTCTGAAAAGTGTGTTATGCATCCCATGGCTCAGGTCAGGTCAGAAACAAACAATGGAGTAGATAGATGAGCAAAGTCTACGATGCGTGATGATGTGGGAATAGCCACACAAGTCTCAAGTATTTGATTTCCTTGAGCTAGTGGATAACATAAAAATAGGAGAAAAGCTTAGAAGTCAGTGGTCAGATAAAGCTGGGTAAATGGAAACGTGAATGCTTTGGAAGTGATGTTAAAGCAATATAGGGATCATTAAAAGCAAGGGGTAAAAACAGAACCTACCATGCAGGGCCAAATCAACAGTGAGCACAAGGTAAGGCAAATGATGAATCAGGTACTAAATAGAACGGTGTGACACAGAAGTACCAGCTGTTCAAGAGAATGGTTAAAGTCGAGTCAGGAAAATGGGCTCTCCCAGAAAATGAAAAAACAAAGCCAAGTAGTCCAGAGACCTAGTGTGTGGCTTCTGAACTTGGATAACTAAGGTGATAAACCTGCTGCGGGCTCAAGAGACAGACTATCACTTCATAATCTGTCTGGACCAAGAGGTAAGAGGTGGACCAAAAGGAGAGAAGGGTGGTTGGGCTTTGTCAGGCTCATCGTAATATTCCCCAACTAGATGGAGTGAAAAGGTGACTCTAGCCCAGCCTTAGGGCCGAGTTTAGTCTCTCCAGGTCTGCTTTTTGGCCAAATAACTTCCTGTTTTCCTATTTGTTTTGGTTATGCACCACTCTCTTCTCCCAGGTAGATATCAGAGTTGACAGCTGTTAATCCCACTCTAGTATAAATAAACCCTGCCGGGGCTGCCAATGAGCGGGTGCATTTCCACTCACCTGGATCAAACTAGAGTCTCCTGAGAATATCATTTGTGCAAACAGCCCTTATCCCACTTGGCAACTGGAGGATTTCGTACAAATTGTGGAACCTAGAGCCTACAGTTTAAGACAAGTGGCCTGGAAGAGAGATAAGCACACACTTCTGAGATGCGCGTGGTAATTAGCTCCCAGCAGCATAAAACATTCAACTCCGAATGATGAATTTTAATTTTATTTCAAAAGCTTTTTCAAGGGGAAGGTGTCGGAGCTTAACATTTGCTACTAGATTTTACATAAATGGCTACCTGCCAATTAGAATATGTTTTCCAATCATTTGTGATCTAGTATATGAAAATGAATTATGTGGTTCAAGATGAAATAAAATCTATAATCCTCTGTCCAGTGCTGAAATATTAAATCACACTGAAGAGGTGAGCAGTGGAGGGGAACAAGTTGTTGATTTATGCATAAATAACAAGTGTGTTGCAAGCAGTACTGAACTGAGCTGGCAAAGCAATTGGCTCATCTTGCTGTGGGGAAAATGTGGATTTCTAAAAATTTGGGGGCAGAATTCAGTATCTAGAAGACCAACTCAAGTTATGTTCTTGGACAGGAGGACTACCAGCCTGCTTTTCTTAAGAAGTGTGATGCTGCACCATCACAGGACGCATGAGCCTGAGTGTGCCTTAGCATCCCCCCCGCACCCCCGGGGAAAGCATTTAGCAGAAAGGGACAGCTGATTTAGCAGCTCAGAGCAACACATTTTAAGACAGTTTATTATTCATTGCACCTGGAGGGCTAAGTGTACTCAGTTATACCGAGCCCCCCCCCTTTTTAATTCAAACTGGATAGAAAACCCCCAGGACTCTATGGGGTTTGTATTCTTTCATCCAGTGCCTCTGAAAGCTTATTGGATGCTCTCATGGTTTGAATTGTGTCCTCCAAAAAGGTATGTTGAAGTTCTAACCCCCAGTACTTGTGCATGAGACTTTGTTTGGAAACAGAGTCTTTGCAGAGGTAACCAAGTTAAGATAAAGTCATATGGAATTAGAGGGGGCCCTTAGTCCAATATGACTGGGAGTCTTACAAGAAAAGGAAATGTAGAAACATATAGAGATAAACAAGAGGAAATGTCACATGACAGCAGAGGCAGAAATTGATACATGGGGGCTGCAAGGAAAAGAACACTTGGGGTTATCAGAAGCTAGAAGGAAGAATCCTTTTTTAGAGCCTTCAAAGGACGATGGCTCTGTGCACACCTTGACTTCAGACTTCCAGCTTCCAGAACTGTGAGATCACAAACTTCTGTTGTTGTAAGCCATCCAGTTTGTAGTAGTCGGTTAGGACGGTCCTAGAAAACTGATACAGTTGTCTTTACTCTAAGAAAATTTATTTGGAACCCTGAAATACTAAACAAATATTAAACAATGTTGCCTATGGTCAAAGCTGAGATGGAAAGTCACAAATCACCACCTGAAAGGTCGCCAGTTTATTGTCCAGTGTGAAACCTGAGGACCCTCCGAGGAGCACTTAGCTGTCTCAGGGGCATGAATTAACATGTGCTGAATATATATTTTTTAAGATTTTATTTTTTATTTATTCGACAGAGAGATAGGGAGAGAGCACAAGTAAGCAGAGTGACAGGCAGAGGGAGACAGAGTGGGGCTCAGTCCCAGGACCCTGGAATCATGACCGGAGCTGAAGGCAGCTGCTTAACCAACTGAGCCAATCCAGGTGCCCCACTGAATATTTTATTTTAACCTTAAAAAATACATTTCTAAATGATCACATATCAGGAGTATTCTAAATGAATTTCTATAAACTGAAAACACCCATGTAATGAGCACTTTCATCAAGCACTGTAACATCACTAGCATCCCAGAAGACCCTCATATTTCCTTATATGCCCCCAATGGCGTCTCCTCTCTTGACGACTAATTAGCATGTCCTTTCGATTTTTTAAGTAATGGACATCTCTTAAATCATTTTTGAGGCAGAGTTGTTTAAAAAAATCAACTGATGCTCTGCCAACTTTCTTAAATATCCAATAATCACCTTTGTATTTGTCATAATACCTAGAGATGTGGGCATTTTCTAGCCTATAGCAATATCAAATCTATATGTCAATTTAATTTAAAAATATAAAAATTCCACTTAAGAAAGTTTTAATAATTATCTAGTGCAATCATATCCTTTTTTTTTCTCTTCTTCTTAAATTCTATAAGCTTTCAGTAGGTCATGCCTCTGTATCTTTAAAAAGTTACTATCTCGCTGTCTTGTTAGGCAGGATATCTTCCAAAAGCACTTTCTTAATCCTATTTTTAGAATACTTTTCATGTGAGGAAGTTATGTATAAATTAAAGGAATTGAATCTAATTAACTAATTTTAATGTATTAATATGTACTCTCCTGTCCAGATAAAAGTTTAATATGTACAAAGTAACATTATTATTATTGTATCTACATCTGCTCACAGAATTGAGGAAGCGACTTCTAAAACTATCCAGCACTTAGTAGTGTTCATTTTGTGTCAAGTATTGCTTTAAGTGCTTTTATGTGTTTTAAATTACTTAACCACATAACAACTCAATGAGATAGGATGGTTATTATTCACATTTTACCACTAAGCAAACAGGTCACAGAGAGTCTGAGTAAATTCCCTAAGGTTATAGATGAGTGGAGCTGAGATTCACACTCCCCCTAGCTAACAGTTGGAGTCCATAGTCATCTTGTTATACAAGTTTTAACAGACTAACATTCAATACAATGATAATATTATAGAAATAAAAATGAAGACAAGGAAAAATAAATATAAAAAATACAGAAAGTCCATGTTTCTGAAGTTGAGCTCCAAAATGCTTTTGTTTGCACCTCCACAGAGAAATCATACAAACTAAATAAACCCAAACCATTCAATGACATAGATCTTGCAGAAACAAATTTAAAAAAATTGAGAACAGCAGCTTTTCAAAAAGCTTTTCCAAATATTGAATTTGAGAATTAATTCTTCAAATTATAAATGCATTAATGCTTTGACAAAGCAATCCTACTCTAAGGGATTTATCTAACAGATAGACCTGCACACATACAAAAATGACTCATGTGTAAGGCTAATTGTGAAAGCATTGGATTTAGTAGCTAAGGGCCAAAAACAGCTCAAAGTTCTGTTATTAAGCACTAGTTAGATACTGTGTATCCTATATGCAGACATGAGAAGGGCTCCAAACATACTCTTAAATGAAATGAATAAATAAATGCCCACGTCAGAATATATAGCATGATACACTTTGTAAAATAAATTGAGAAACTGAATATATCTACTTATGCATGCATGAAGATACACTGAAAGGATAATTAAAAATCAAAAAAAGGCAAAAGTCTTCTTTATGTCACATGACATGTTTACAATTTCATTTGTTCTGCTTTTGAAACATGCTATAGATATAGATCTTTAAAAAAATTTTTTAAAGATCTTTAAACATTTATTTGAGAGAGTGAGCAGGAGAGAAGGAGCAGAGGAAGGAGCAGAGGGAGAAGCAGACTTCTCGCCGAGGAGGGACCTCAATGTGGGTCTTAATCCTAGGATCCTGGGATCATGACCTGAGATGAAGGCAGATGCTTAACTGACTGAGCCATGTAGGCGCCCCTCCACAGATCTGCTTCTAACAACCTCCCATCATTACTGGTACCACCATTATTTCATTCCTGGACAGTTAGAACAGCCTCCACCTTTGAACCTTCCAACCATTTCAACATGGCAGCCAAAATGATCCTCTTAAAAGGATCTGTCACTCCTCTGCTCAAAATTTTCCCATCTCAGAGTAAAAATCAACCCATATTATGACTTACAGAACTTTATATAATTTGGATCTAAATTATTGTTTTTATCTTACTCCTGCTAATCTTTCCCTAGTTCACTTACCTGGCCCCATTGCTGTGTCTGGAATTTAAAAATGCACTCATTAGCTAAGTAAACAATGCTTATAATGTATATTTTCTTCTGTAGTGGAAATATTAAATTGCTTTTTATTAGATGCTCTTATATTTTAATATATCTGCCATGCATGAACATCCATATATTCACAAACATAAAACCCATGTACACACATATATAAAGAGAGAAATCATCATAGTGTCAAGCACAAAATAGTGCTGTACTTTGTTTTTAGGGCTGCGTGAAAGGCTCCATGGATAGGCAAGAGATTGAGAAACCTGAAAACAATCTTGAGAACGAGATTTAATGACTGAATAGGAAAAAATCTAGAAAATAATTCACAACAGTTTAGTTTAATAGCAATGAAGCCTAAGTGAGGCTGGGAATGAAGAGTTGTTCTGGCCCCAAGCAGCTCTAGGATCTTCCCAGCAGCTGTTGACAAACATTCATTCCAGCGGTCCACCATTAAAATGACTCAGAGCCTCTACTTCTGTTTCTATCCGATCTCTCTGTCTCCAAGTTCTACTCTGTCTCAGCTCATCTTTTTAAGACGAGTCTCACATTGTGGGTCGTTGCCCAGTATTCGTTCATCATGATCTGACCAGCTATTGCCAGGGAGGCAAGAGGACATGAACCATTGCCCAAATTGCGGCGTGAGCAGATTTTCTGAAAACGGAAACTAGATGAGATAATCCCCAATTGCTTATCTAACACACTGCAACCCAATATGTCTAATATATGTTTCCCACTCTCTAGGAGAGGGCCAAGTAAATAGGTGATCAATAAATATTTGTAGAATGAAAAATACATGTGTGGCAGGGATATATGCCCACATTCTTGGGCCATCTATCCAATGCTCTTAATGCCCAACATAATCCAACACTTGTGGGCAGGATTACAGTATAATGACCCCTTCCAGAATATGATAATTGCATCTAGTTTCTGAATCCATAGACAATGCTCCCCAAATCAGTGTCAGTTGCTGAGTTTTTTCCTGTACTTGTTATCTTCTATTTCAGAGCTTGGCAAACTCCAACCAGTGGGCCAAATCCTTTCCACTGTCTTTTCTTATAAGCAAGGTTTCACTGGAACACAGCCATGCTCATTTATTCATGTATCATGTGCGGCTGCTTTCAAAATACGTTGACAGAGTTCAGTAGTTGTGACAGAGACCAGAGACTTTATGACCCAGAAGACAAAAATATTTATTTTCTGGCTCTTTAGAGAAAAATAGGCTGACCACTGCTTTAGTTAATTCATTTGTTTCATTCAAGAAATATTTAACAAGCACCTACTATAAGCTTAGCACTGGCCTCCGTGCCAGAGATTTAGAAGTCAACCGAACAGTCTTTGATGATTTACAGGTTGTATTTTAGGGTGGGATGGTGGACAAACAATAAGAAAAGATTATACATTATGAGGAAGATTTGGGTACTATGGACAAAATTTGACAAATGATAAAGCAGTGCTTAGTGGCTGGTGTCATGTTGCTCTGTCACCTAGCAGAAGGCTAATCATGAAAACTCTTCCAGTAAGGTGATATCTGAGTAGAATTCTGAAAGAAATAAAAAAGAGATTAGTGTAAGTATCTGCAGAAAGTGTGTCCTAGAGAGGTAATAATAAATTCTTTCTCTAAAACAGAGCTCCAAAATACATAAAACAAAACTGACAGATTTAGAGGGGAAAATGGGAATTTTGAAATAATAGAGATACTCCCACTTTCAAGGGTGGGTAGAATTGTGTGGAAGATCATAAATAAAATAGAAGACTTGAATAAAATATTAAATATAACAGATATCCATAGGTCCCCCCATCCAACAGAGCAGAATACAAATTCTTCCTAAGAACACATGGAACATTCTGTAGGATAAACCATATTCTAGGCCATTTAAAGGTACTGAAACCATACAAAGAATATTTTCAATCACAGAGAATTAAACTACTAATCAGTAACAGAAGGATATTTGTATATTTCACAAAAATGTGGAAATGAAACAACACACAGCTAAGTAACCAATGGGTTAATGGTTAAATCAAAAGGGAAATAAGAAAATATTTTGAGATAAATGAGAATAAAAATAAAACCTCAGAACTTATAAGATGCTGCTAAAACATTATTTAGGTAGAAATTTATAGCTGGTAGCACCTAAATAAAAAAGGAAAATAAAAAATCAGTAAGCTAACTATTGAAAAGAGAGAAAGATGAGGTAGCTGAGTACAGAGCAAACAGAAAGAAGGAAATAATAAAACTAGAACAAAAGTAAACAAAGTAAAAATTAAAAAAATAACAGAATAAATCAACGAATTAAAGGAATGGTCTATAAAATGGACAATATCCAGCTAATCTGAAAAAAAAGGGAGGGGACATAACTTACTAAAATATGGAGTGAAAGAGGGGACATTACCAACATCACAGAAATAAAGAGGATTTTAAGGGCAAACTATTAACACCTGTATGGCAACAAATTAGATAATGTAGATGAAATGGAGAAGGACTTGGAAAGATACAAATTATCCATCCTGACTCAAGCAAGAAGAACTAGAAAATCTGAATAGATCTATAGCAATTAAAAAAGATCAAATTAATAATTAAAAATATCTCACATAGAAAAAACCCTGACCAGATGGCTTCACTGATTAATTCCACTAAATACTCAAAGAATAATTAATACCAGTCTTTCACAAGAAGAGAAAGGAGCAAGTGCCCTACTCATTTTTATGAGGCCTGTGTTACTCTGATACCAAACCTGGCAAACTAGTCAAAGGAAAAAAAACTGTAGACCAATAGCTCTTATAATAAATATCTCTTATAAACATAGAAATCCTCAATAAACACTAGCAAACAAAATCTAGTGACATATAGAAAAAGACTTATATAACCAGGCCAAGTGAGACTTATTATACCCATATACGTTGGCTGAAGAACAAAGGTCAAGAATGAACATTTACTTCTGTCTCAGCTGCAAAAGAGAGTCTGAAAACAATGGAATAAAAAAATTAAAAATCATATAAATAATTGCATTCCAAATTCATGGTGATATACTGATATTCTATATAAAACTGATTGCATGAGAAGCATTATTTGCAATTGGAATCACCACCTAGTCACCTCACAGTAATCCCACATAATTCTTGAGACTCCAATAGTGTTTCGCTCTTACAGGATTGGGGAACAAGTCTACTGTGGTGGTGCTAATACCTTCACTTCTTTCAAGACTATCTTTGACCTAATTGGGATAGGGTAGAGGTTAACAGCCTTCCAAGTTTATATTTGACCCTTGTTCATAAGAATCAATGTCAGGATTTATAATATTTGAAAACTGCAGAAATAACCTATGTCAGATAAACTTCAACCAAAAGCCCAATTATGACCAAAACTTGATGTATAAACTGAGCTTTACCTTAGTCAGATTACATTTGTGTTCTGGACACAGGAATTACATTATCTTGGGCAGTAGTAGTAGTAATAGTAGTAGTAGTAGTAGCGGTAGTAGTAGTAGTAGTAGTTGTTGTTTTCTCTTCCTTCAAAGAACAGACTATAGATAAAAAGTTACAGGTCGGACCAAAAGAAGCTACAAGAAAGCTTCATATGATGTTCTTATAAGATTACGGGCTTTTGGGTGCCTGGGTGGCTCAGTGGGTTAAGTGTCTGCTTTCCCCTCAGGTCATGATCATAGGGTCCTGGGATCAAGCACCACATCAGGCCCCTTGCTCAGCAGGGGGGACTGCTTCTCCCTCTGCCTGATACTCTGCCTAGTTGTGCTCTCTCTCTCTCTCTGTCAAACAAATAAATAAATAAAATCCTTTAAGAAAACAAAAAAGATTACAGACCTTTGTTTTCACAACTATTCCCGGGACAATTTTAGGATGATAAATCAATTCATGTTTAGAAACTATAGGATCCAATGACTAATGAACCAATTTGAATCAGAGGACCTATTTCCAAGTCTTGCTTCTGAAATTAAATAAGGAAAAGGAAAAAAATGCTTAGGGTACAGCCATACATTGTATATTTTTCCCTTAAATAAAAGGGTTGTCCATATGAAGTACCAAAATGCTCTGCCTGTCTGAACAAAAACTACAGTCATTCCTCTGCTGATCGTAAATGATCACCCACTTGCAAACAGCATTTAACCGTCCCTGCTGGACCAGGACAATTTTGATTCTTCTCAAACCTACTGATATTGTCACTGAGCTGTCATCTTCTTCACTAGGATTCCTGGCTGAGAAAGAATTGTCAAAAGTGTCAATTCCAGTGCGGCAAGAGCTTCTTTGATAATTACTTCCAACAATGGGGGAGAAGAGAAAATGCTGTAAGTAATGGAATTCAGTGGACAGCAGATGTAGGATAGATAAGCCTAACATTTGTGGCTCTTGAGGTCTTTGAATTTCTTCTTTTAAATCCTGACAATGCATCCGATGTCAGCCGTCATAGCCAGCCTTGAATGTAAATTTCTATGCCACGAATCAGCAAATTCTTCCATCCACAGCTGGCTGCCTACATGAGCACACCGAAGGCAGAATCACTGGCATGAGACACCAGTAAAATTAATTTGGCTCAATGTAAAATTATGGTCTGTTTTGGCAGTATCTGTCAAAATGCAAAAGATACATTCTCTTTTGCCAAGAAGTTCCACTTGAAAGGATTCAGATACTCTGGTATGAAATCCCCAAGATGTATATAAAAATGTGTTCACTGAAGCATTTTTTTTTGGTGATAGCAAAAACCTGGAGACAAAAGTTGATCAATAGGAAGCAGGTTTAGTAAATCACAGTGTATTGATACAATGGAATTCCAAGCAGTCTTTTAAAAATATAAAACAAATCTACACGTATTGCCTTGGTAGGTGCTGATGATAAATTTTTTACTAGAAAAAATTAAATTAAAGATAGTATAAATAACACTATGAAATGATAGCATTAAGGTACTATATTTGTTGCGTATCAACAATGTTAACAATGGTTACAACCTACATCTGGTGGTGGGATTGCAACTGTGGGGATCTTTTATTATTCACCTTTTTTTTTAACTTTTATACATTTGATTTTTACAGAGAAAAATTAATTCTATTATTAATTTATTTAAATGTCAAACTCAGTGATAGAAAATGTTTTTCATGGTGGAAGAGACATGAAATTTTACTTCTACACTTAGGCTCCCCAGAATTTGCCTTGATCACTTCTATTGTCAGTGGCACATCTTTATGAAATAAGAAATTTCTCTGGGTTTAGGCATGCATTCTTGGACTCTGAGTAACTAAAGAGATTGATCACTTACTGTAGACCTCCTAGGAACTTGGCTTTAAAGAGCAGAGCTAGCCAGCTCCAGATGCCAATTTCTTTGAGATCAGTTTGTATAGATCACATAATTATAACGTGTTGAAAAGCTGCCATATATGATAATTGAAGAATAATTCAAAATCCTTATGGGGTGATTTTTATTTACCAAAGGATTAATTCTTGTTAATTTACTAAAGGCAAGTAATTGGAGACCATACTTCACAACTAAACCTATGAAATCATAAAATGTCAAATGAGTCATGTTTATAGTGAGGATTAGGTCAGATACCCAGGGACTGCTGTTCTCAGAAACAGAAAAAGTACACATCAGGTCTAAGGGACGAAGTGTGCCAAGAATGAAACTCTGGATTTGGGTTCTTGACTTATTCACATTATCAGAGTCATCTAGAATTCTTGGCTGTGTAATGGGATGAATCATTGTACCTACTTTGTAAAGTTCTGTGAGAATCAAACTGGTGGATATAGGTAAAGCATTTTGAAGTGTGTTGCTTAACAACCTAGAGTTGTCACAATTATTCCATCATTACTTTAGATAAAATAAACCCAGGGCCCTGTGAATATGTCATCTAATCTTGGTCATTTATTCAACTAACAAAAAATTTAGAGGAAAAAAAAATAACCCCTACTGCCTGGAAAAAAATCATTATTGATTCATGAGGATATTTTCAAGACGTTATGAATATACACTTAAAACATCATGAATGATCTCGATATGAATTTTCTAAAACCTATGGAAGCATTCAGCAAGTAAGAAACATTTTCTCATATGTAGCAGCGTTGATAAACAATTTGGCATCCAGAAAAATACATTCTGGCAATCATTTCACATGCTTCTTTTCTTCTTTTTTAATTGAAGTAGAGTTGACACATAATGTTACATTAGTTTTAGGTGTACAACATGGTGATTCGACAACTCTGTAGGTGCTCAAAAGTGTAGCTACTATCTGTCATCATACGACGCTATTACAATGTCATTGACTATATCCCCTTTGCTAAAAAAAGGTTTTTCAACAGCATTCACTTATGCCATTTTGAATGTGAATTAATTGCCAAAATCTATCCTTATCAGAGAAGGCTGTGAAATATTAGTTTACTTTCTGCCTACATTTGGATAGCCTTGGGTAGGCTTCGGTAATAAATAAACCTTAAAACCTCATTGGCTTATCACAGCAGAAATTTATTTCTTGTGCCACAGTTGGGACAGCTCTCCTCCAGCCTCAGCTACTGTTTCTAGAAGAGATGGCCTCTAAATTTTTTGGAGAGAGGTCTGGAGGGATCTTGAGGATGTTTCTAAAAAGTAAAGCAGGGGTGAAGTCAGTCTGTATCATTTTGGCCATATTCCATTAACTCGAATTCCGAGAGATGGACTCAGCTTCACTGCATGGGAAATCGCTGAACTAAACCTGGCTGTGTGCTTGGGAAAGGCAGGCAAAGTGGAGAACTCAGAACCTAGTCTCTGCCATACAATCCGCATACACAAATTATTTGGAATTCTGCATGTTGATGAGCCTCAAAAGTGAAAATCAAAATCATCTTACTGATGACTAGAATAAGGACTGGAACATGGCAGGAGCTCCAAGAATATTGGTGGATTAACTGATGTAAAACCACAACTTCTTAAAAACTAAACAATATTGAACTGATTACCTCTAGTACCAACGGATTACAAAAAGTTCCTCTCATTCAGGAATTTGTTTTCAGGTATGATTTTTTTGTTTAAAAATTTGCATTTCATTGTTTATTTTTAAATGCATCACGTTATTATGATTTTATTGAAATTATTCTCACTCTTACGTTAGATTTCTGGGAAGCAATACAGGTTTTCACTTTGGGTGGTGTGTGTGTTTCTTTTAAAATGATTAAATAAGTCAATTTATGTATATTATAACATGTAATATATGTTAATATCTAATCACATAGTTAGTATAAACACATAGCAAGAATTGTGTTTGCATTCCTCAAATAACAAATCTTGAAAATCCCATGACTAAAAAGCTTGAATTCACATCATATATTAGTCATAAATTTAAAATAGAGCTGATGTTTGTATGTAACCATTAGAGAAAGAGTAGCTCATTTGGAATAAAGCCAATCCTAAAAACAGCAAACTAATTCACAACTTACTTCTCAGGTCTATTCTTAGTATTATGACTTACATAATACTTGTCTAAATTTACATATATTATTCAGGGCTAGTTATTGTTTAAACTAACACACATTTAAGTTTAAAAATAAAAGGGGGCGCCTGGGTGGCTCAGTGGGTTAAAGCCGCTGCCTTCGGCTCAGGTCATGATCCCAGGGTCCTGGGATCGAGGCCCGCATCGGGCTCTCTGCTCAGCAGGGAGCCTGCTTCCTCCTCTCTCCTCTCTCTCTGCCTGCCTCTCTGCCGACTTGTAATCTCTCTCTCTGTGTCAAATAAATAAATAAAATCTTTAAAAAAAAAAAAATAAAAAAATAAAAATAAAAATAAAAGGAATAAAAACAATACATGAATTGGCTCATTTCCTCTACTTGTCCTTAACAATGTCAAGTATTTGACATCCTCTCAGTGTTTGTATTTGTGTATGTAGATGTGTGTTTGTGTGTGTTTATGAAGTGTTCCTTAAATGAGAATGGGAAAATATTACTTTCTAGAAATTGTATTTAAGTTAAGTAGACTTGATAGCTGTTGAAAATTTTTACTGAGAGCCATATATTATGGAAAACTTGTTCAGTGTATTACTTAAATATTATACATTATATGTAATATTGTAATTCAGGATAAATGTTGGTTTTCAACAAATATTTATTATCTGGTTGCATGTGCTAAAATCTGGGACTACAGGAAAACAGGTCCTGCCCTTAAAATAAAGAAGATGGCAGACACTGAAATCAATATGCTAAATGCCAGAGAGTGGTATCCACTAATCATCTTGGAGCAACATGGAAGGAATTTCTAAATCTATTTGGAGAAATTTAAGTAAGGGATGTGATTTATCAGAGAGAAATTTATAATTATACTATGCTAAGAATACACAGAAATTTTCCAGGTATTCAAATGTGGTAAAACTGTTACAGGTAAAAGAATACTTCGTTAATGTGCAAAGACAGTATATTTGAGAAACTCAGAGTATGTCAGTGTAGCTGGAGGTAAGCAGAGGATAAGAATAGTGGGGGCCAGCAGCACCCGGGTGGCCCAGTCTGTTAAGCGTCTGATTTAGGCTCAGGTCATGATCTCAGGGTCCTGGTATCAAGCTCCTCATGGGACTCCTTGCTCAGCAAGAAGTCTGCTTGTCCCTCTCCCTCAGTCCCTCTGCTCATGTTCTCTCTGTCTCTCTCTCTCAAACAAATAAAGAAAATCTCTTTAAAAAATAGTGGGAGCCAGCTATGTAATTTGCAGACCCCAGTGCAAAATGAAAACGCATGTCCTTTGCCAAAGGAATGTGTTTATGTGGGAATGGGGAAAACTGAATTTCCTGTCCTTACAGGGTCTGTTGTCCCTCCTCCCAGGGGATGATAACTTTCAAGCTAGAATGCATTGCATGTGCTGGGTACCTGAATGGAGGGGTGGGGGTGTTACAAGATTCCCAGGAAGTCATCTGCTGCCACCTCATAGGGTGCATGGCCATGGTGCTGCCTGCCCAAAGGGGACAGCTACAGCCTTGCCTTTCCCAGAGTGCCACGGGGCGTATGTTGGACCCCTACTTTTCTCTACTCTTCTCATACCCACACCCAAGACCCAACCCGGGACAAAGTCAAAGGCAATGAAATTCAACTCTGGCTCTACTATTCCAGCCCAGCCATCATCCCCAGCTGAGGGTGGCAGAGATCACTGGGCAGGTGTGGGGAAAGAAGCCTGAGAACATGTTCTTGAGGTGAAGGAGGGCATGGACCATGTGTAAACCCACTATCCACGCCCCTGTCACATTCTTCACTATCCACTGGACTTCACCTACGAAACACTAATTAAAGATAAAATTAATAAACATTTGAAGACAACGAGTCAGAGCATCAAGCCTTAAGCTGCTTAGTCACATGCTGTGGGAGCTACATCTGGGGCAGCAAAAAAAATTAGAATGATTAGAAATTAAGACTGCCTACGTTTTCATGCTAGTGTGTTTGGACTTTACATTAGAGGTAAATAGTTGGCATGAAAGTACTATGTTTAACATCAAGGACAAATAATGGCATTTTATAATTGAAAAGATGTATAAACTAAGAATCAGAAACATTGCAGAGTTCTTACATTAAAAATGGTTTATTTCAAACTTTTACTTTTAAGACTTGAATGAAGCTCACCATCACTGTTTTAAGCCATGGTTCTATCGGGTCATATTAGCAGAAGCATCTGATGATTTGATTTCAAAATTATAAAACGCTGGATCCCTAAGGATTGAATTTCTTTCACATGTTTAATAAAATGAAACCAGGAGATGAATATTGCCAAAATACAAAATCTCAATGCATAACTGCCTTCTTATAAATTGATATTTACAGTGGAGATTATATTTAAAGCCTTTCTGTTGCAAAATGTGTACACAACAACTTTGTTGGAAACCAATAAATAGACTGCATTAAAACCACAGGATACTATGCCATATGAGTCTTGGAAATTAAATTAGCTCCTGGAAAGTACAAACTTATGCCCCTCCAGAATTTTATAAAATCAAGGTCATGAGATTGTTGAACAGCTTATTTGATAGAAATCTCGGCACACTAATAATCTGATTGCTCCAAATTTATATGGTAAAACTTGTATGCTAAATTGAAAGTCATTATCTTCGCTGAGCCAGTCACCTACTCTTTCTAGAATTTAAATAATGCTTTTTTTTTCAAACACAGCTTCAGCGATTTTGCAACAGACTTATTGTCATAATATTTACAAAGTGCTTCTGAGCCAGATTTTTCTCATAGAATTTCAAGCTTAATTTAACTTGTCCTACAAACAGACAAAATAGAATGATATCATAGCCAATAGAAAAATACAGAAGTGAGTCAAACTCATGTTTCAAGACCACGAGTTTATCTAGGCAAACGTTTTTGTGGGCTCTGTGGCCCATCCATGAAACTTTAATTATAAGATCATTCTTATTCTCTCACTTGCTCCTTCAGCTGCCAGATAAAACTTCTACAGTCAGTGAAAGCTTTTCTGGTTCCTGACCTTCCCTGTTCCATCTCTTGATGCCATATTTAATGTTGTTCTCCAACCAGGTAGTCGATATTTTCAAATCTACTCACCCTTATTATAAATATTTATGGAGATCTGTATTTTGAAAGATGATGTTAATGAGACAAATTTCACTTTGGGGAAATGATTTCTTGCTTCATTGTTTTTTATGTCAAAAATTTTAAATACTCTTCAATTTGGTTTTACTTGATAAAAACAGATAAATGTTCTGTATTGACTTTAAAATGAAGAGTTCATGAACACTCTGTTACACCATTTCCATCTTCCTAAATTCTAATAAGTAAATCAGGATTCTATAAACTAGGGGTAGAAAACTAAAACTTTTGAGACAGATAGTTGGTAGAGTCCTGGTATAAGACAAGGGAATATGATGGAAAACTGGGGAACACATACACTGTCTAAATTCATTCAAGTTGCTTTTAAGATTTTTAAGTAACTCTACTAACCAACAAGGGTAGATTATTTTCAAAAACGGCCATGACAATAGCTCACATCTCACATGCTTTTCTCAATAAGACTTTACCATTCTCATAATTGCAAATGTTATCATTCTTCCTCTCTTCTCTTTAAATTTGGCCCATCCCCTTGACTAGTTTTGACCACTGGAATGCAGCCAAATGTGTGTGGCTTCCTAAGCTGATCTTTACAAGCTTTTGTAGTTTCTGTTTTCATGCTTTTGGAATGCAGATCACTGCCTGGAGAACTTCATACTTTGAAAGAGGCCACGTGAGCCAAATGGAGAAACCATAAGTTGGGTAACTAAAGTGACCCCGACAGCCTCTGCTTAGGTCCACTCCTCTTCCGGCAAAATGCAACCACACTAGTGACCCCAGGTAAGTCCAACAGAGGAACCATTCAGCCATCCAACAGGATCATAAAAAATAAATAATTTGTTATTGCTTAAACCACTAAGTTTGGGATGTTACTTAGCTATCAATAACTGATACATTATCAAACTTTCTCTCTCAATTTTGTGACCCTAACTCTAAACCCATATGAATTTCAGTTAAAACTTCAGGACCAGGACATCTGTGTGGCACAGTCAGTTAAGTGTCTGCCTTCAACTCAGGTCATGATCCCAGGGTCCTGGAACTGAGCCCCACATCAGGCTCCCTGTTTAGTGGGGAGTCCGTTTCTCCTTGTGCCTTTGCTCTTCCCCTCCACGAGTGCCTTCTCTCTGGCTCTCTCTCTCTCTCAAATAAATAAATGAAATCTTAAAAATAAAAACAAAAAACTTTAGGACCTAGTGGAATAAAATTGTATTAATTAATTAATTTCATATAATTGTTTAATGCTTAGTCAGCTTTCTTGAAGTCATAAGCTCTCATAATATGCCTGATATAAACTCACTTTATATAATTTTTGCTCTGCATCAATTCAAATTTTTGAGCATGGTTTACACATGATAGATGACCATTCATTGTTTTTATTTCTTTTTGCTGACAAAGGCTAAATTAATATAGTAATTTGACCTTTATGTATAACTCA
Organism: Ailurus styani; assembly: GCA_002007465.1. Taxonomy (NCBI): domain Eukaryota; kingdom Metazoa; phylum Chordata; class Mammalia; order Carnivora; family Ailuridae; genus Ailurus; species Ailurus styani. The sequence goes on along the minus strand of LNAC01000055.1, from coordinate 2,487,815 downwards.
CATTAGTATTATTCATACTGTTTAATGAATCATATTCTTCACCGGGAGTGGAGAAAACACTTTCAATTCAATACTGATTTTAACATAAACTCACATACTATGTCCCATTGCTTTAAGCCAAAACCTGAAATATCGTACAGCAAATGTACTGAACCCTACTTGATCCATAGGCAGTACATTTAGTAACACATTTCTTCTGTCCTTTCTTTCTTCCATCCTTATGCTGATCCTACTGCAGCCAGGAGACATCTCTTCATGACTACACCGTGATGATGGTCTAGCTAGCAAACCCATGCCTGGCAAGATGCAATTTAAGTATCAGCTCTGTCATGAAACCTTTATTGATTCTCCTAGGTGAAGCGAACCATTTCCTTCAGTGTGTGCCTCCCTGCCATATACCTGTGTCTGTGATAGTACCTATAACATTTACTTCAATATCTTTGTTAATTTGTTTGTATCCATCCCCGTAAAGTATAATTTTCTTAAGTCTAAAGTCCACTTTCTTACTCATTTATAATCTCTAAAATGTAACAAAATACCTGTCCGTAGTTAGAAACATTTCAAAGAAATGCATTTCAAAGAATGAATAAATGAATCTCCTAGTTATTTTTGTGACTATATAATCCTTATTCACATTAACGTTTATCTTAACCTGCCTCAGGCATTCCTAGTTTTGTCTTTCAATTTGTATAATGTTACGAGTTGTGCTATTTCTTCCAAGATTTATGAATTTCATCCCATCAAATGCTGGGCACAGATAGAATAGTCTGAACACTATGTCAAAAATTTCCAGCAAGGCTAATATTTTTGTTGTTGTTCGTTGTTTGCTAATATTTTTGTTTGTTAATTATTTGCATTAATTCCCACTTAGTTGTGAATTTTCACTCAATATCGAAATGAATGAATAGGTGATTTAATTGGTCAAACAATTCTCAAGTACTTTACTTATTAAGTGTATGAAAGCTTCTTTAGACAATGAGTCTCATCACTGATTAAAATCACAGTTATAATATTATCCTATTGAAAGATGTAACCACGTTAACAGTTACTATCTTTATGATGTAATTTACTGGATAAAACTGCAAAAAAATGTACCTATCTACACAAAAGACTATTACATGATATATTTTTTTTTGGCTTTACATTTCCTTTAATTACACAAGTAACATGTGAATTTTTTCACTGCAAAAATGTAACCTACAAGTTGTAAAATCTTCTTTGAATACCTCCTTCTTTGAATTCTATCTCCTTTACCTCCTTCCTAGGTACTCGCTAACTACTGTCAAGTTGTATATTTTTTAGTGTATCTATAAAGCATACATTCATGGCTAAGTTCAATTAAACTCTTTGCATTTATGAACCTGTCATTTTGCCCTGAGAAAAAGAAAAAAATGAAAAATTCCATTCATGAAATGAAAAGACATCAAGTCCTAAAAGGGTATTTTCCTTGAGCACACAGTTAAAATCATAAAACCTGCCATTCATGATTTGGAATTGTGTTTTTAAAAGCCCACTTCATTTCAAATTATATCTATCAGATAAAAAAGTCCAGCTGTTTATGTTTTGTGATAGCTTGCTTGGATGTAGTCCAAAAGGTGAAGTGAATGAGTTTACAATCTCCTAACCGGCAACATATTGAAACAGCATGGTGTAACAGCAGCCATGGTAAGTATGCTTGTTTGTCTTGCTTTTATCAACATTAACATCTTTCATGTTGCAAGGGGGTCCTCTTTAGATTTAGAAGGACAGCTATGGTTTGCATTGCCAAGTCTCTTTCCTCCCCATATCCTGTCCTCAGACATCTCCAGGACGTCTTCCACTAGCGCCTCCTTGGACTTCATTGTGAGAACAATGGGGCTGCTCATGAGAAGCACTCACCCCAGCAGCCCTGCTCACTCCTTTATGGTTTCTGTGTGAGCTTGACTGATTACCCAGGCAACATATACTATACCTTGTCAGATTGCTTGTTAAGGAGACTGGGACTTGATTTTTAAGGAACTGAGAAGAATGTGTTTGAGTCTTGACTGTTCCACAATACAGTTCCTCTGGGCACACCTTACAAAAGACTCAAGGTGAGGCAAGTACCAGGTTGCATTTAGGCAGAGCTGGAAAGTTCTGTACACTGTGATGAAGTGTTTTTAACATTTCACAGTTTAATGTAATTGAATTCTAATAGGAGGCTTCTGTCATGAAGTCTTTTCAATCAAGAGACCTATCAAAGAACTTGGGTCACTTACATCATCATTTAAAAGGCAGATTTTATTCCACATGTTATCCCTGGGGTTAACTAAACGATGAGACCAACAAGGGACCTACGGTAATTATATTTACATGATTTTACAGAATGTATGTACACACATGCATGCACACATATACACCTACAGAGAGGCATTTATGTATTTATTTATTTGGAAAATGTCTCTTCTATTATTCAATGATTGGTGTTGGGGGAGATGAACACTAATCAGTTTTTCTTTTTCATTGACTTGAAATTCAATGACTTGAATGTAAGTAAGAAACTTAGTTTTGTGTCAGATAAATGATTTGTCCTGTATCTGCATAAGTACATATTCACATATATTTGTGCATTTTTTTCTTTAAGATTTATTTACGTCTTTATCAGAGTGAGAGAGAGAGCACAAGCTTTATTTACACAAGCAGGAGGAGGGGCAGGCAGAGGGAGAAGCAGACTCCCTGTTGAGCAGTGAGCCTGATGTAGGACTCGATCCCAGGACCCTGGGATTATGACCTGAGCTGAAGGCAGAAACTTAACTGACTGAACCACCCAGGCATCCCATATTTGTGCATTTTAAGTGAAAACAGAGGAACACAGGTTCAGGGTAGAGATGGAATTCCTAGGAATTTAGGAACATTATTTCAGATTTTGGCATTAGTCTTCTCTGTGGCCTTGAGTATTTTCATTAACTTTCCTACATCTCTTCGTGATTCTTCAACTGTAAAATGGGATCCAAATATTGGATAGAGGTTGGCAAATTGTGCATGAACCACTAAATATGGCTTCTATAAAAATAGAGATTTTCATCCATAAAAAAGCCTAAGTGCCACACTTAATAAAAAATTTTATTTACTATTCCATTTCTCTCAACCGTTAAATAGATCTCAGGTAAACCGTCATCTGATATCAGGCTCCACATGCTTTTTCCACCTATTTATAAGGTTTTACAATTTTAAAATGCAGTTGGAAAATTATGTTACTCTGTACATTTAAACATTTTATTTTTCAACTGGAGAAACTAAAAACCTCAGAAGTTCTCAGACCTTTTAAACCTTGGATTGGATCAATCAGAAGACTGGCATTTCTGGAACTGAGGGAGGCCCAACTAAGTAATCTTTGATTAAACTCAGTGATACCATTTGAGGTTCTTTAAGAAGATCACTTTGTGCTCTTCCAGGGTCTTTTCACCACTTATTCATTTATTCAAAAAATGTTAATTCTAAAAACTGAAGAAAAACCAGAAACTGCTATTCCAGCACAAAATCAATACATTGTATGTATTCATTATCAATATAAAATGCATTATTATTTTCTATGTAATCAAACATGACAGATGTTTTAAATCCCAGCTACCCGAATATTACTGTTATGAATCCTATAAAAGCTTAAAGAAATGTTTTTTTTTAACCTAATTGGAAGAATGTTTAGTCATGCAGAAAACTAATAATGGTATACATAAAAGAAAGAAAATAATCAAAATATAAGGGCATGATTTATCTCTGTATTTATTTGAACTCTCCAGATAACAGTATTTATTCACAAACTATGGGGACAGCCTACATAGATTATAGCATTGTATCATTCAAAGAGACATGGATTTGAGTTACGCATTTTTTACTTATTAGCTTTCTGTCCTTACACAAATTACTTAATCCCCCAGATGTTGAGATTCTTCATCCCTATAATGGATTCTAGGTTGGTATTAGACCAAATTAAAGCTAGTAATAATAGGCCATTTTCTCCCAAAATTGATTAACCATGTAAATCTGATAGATTCAACAAAAGCCCCAAAACAAGATAAATGAGACTTGCTTCCATTTCAAAATATTTTAGAGAATGGATAGAATACTAAGTAAAGTGAGAAAACCTGAGAAATTATACAGAGGGAAAAAAACAGATTAACTTAAAATATATAACTATTAGCCTGACAGCAGACTTCTCCATGGCAATAACAGAAACCAGAAGATAACATCTTCAAAATGCTCCAAAAACCCAATTTTCAACTTAGAATTCTACCCATCTAAACTGTCATTCAAAACGACAATAAAATAGAGGTATGTTACACAAAATTAGACTGAGAGAATATGACTAAAAGTCCATTATTAAAATAACTTCAGGGCGCCTGGGTGGCTCAGTGGGTTAAAGCCTCTGCCTTCCGCTCAGGTCATGATCTCAGCGTCCTGGGATCAAGGCCCGCATTGGGCTCTCTGCTCAGCAGGGAGCCTGCTTCCTCCTCTCTCTCTGGCTGCCTCTCTGCCTACTTGTGATCTCTCTCTCTGTGTCAAATAAATAAATAAAATCTTAAAAATAAATAAATAAATAAATAAATAAAATAAAATTACTTTAAAGCCTGAACTTCAAAAGAAAGAAATTAAACTAGAATGAGAGAATGAGATATTGAGGACAGTTATACACAACTGATAAGTTGTTGAACACTACATCTGAGACTAATGATGTACTATAGGTTGGCTAATTGAATTTCAATTAAAAACATATATAACGCTAAAACTTTAACTTTACAAATAAAAAATAATATTACCTTCAAAAACAAGAAAAGAACAGTGGTGAACAAAAAAACCTGTATAACTAAACTAAGCTAAGCTAAACTTAACTAAACTAACTAAACAACAACAACAACAACAACAAAATATCACGACAGACTTCTGATTTCAGCTTTGACTCATGAGGAGCTTGCAATCATCACTCCTGTCCTAACAACAAGAAAAAGATGAAGGAACAAACCAAATAGCAATGACTGTTCTTGGATCCATCAGAGAACTGAGGTTGCAGAAGAAATGATCACCAGACAACATTATACTGAAGAACAAAGTTGGAAGACTCAGATTACCCAAATTCAAGACTTGCTATAAGAATACAATAGTCAAGACATTATAGTTTTAGTGAAAGAACAAATATGTAGGTAAATAGAACAGAATAGAGTCCAGAAATGGAGCCACACAAACAGTCAGTTGGTCTTTGACAAAGAAGTAAAGGCAATCCAATGGAGAAATGAGAGCAATTTTAACAAATATTGCTGGAACAATTGTATATCTAAATGTTAAAAAAAAAAAAAGATCCAGGACAGAGACCTAATAACGTGCACAAAAATTAACTTGACGTGGGTCATAGACCTCAATTTGAAGAGGAAAACTGAAGAAAATCTATGTGAGCTTGGGTTTGGTGATGAGTTTTTGGACACAACGTCAATAGCACAACCCATGAAAGAAAAAAGTTAAGCTGGAATTCATTAAAATTAAAAACGTTAGGGGCACCTGGGTGGCTCAGTCAGTTAAGCATCTGCCTTCAGTTCGGGTCATGATCTCGGGGTCCTGGGATCGAGCCCCATGTTGGGCTCTCCACTCAGAGGAGTCTGCTTCTCCCTCCCACTCTATCTCTATGCAGTCTCTCTCTTTCTCTCTCTCTCAACTAAAGCAAAATCTTAAAAAATAAAATAACTTTGATTAAAATGTTCTCTGCAAATACATTGTTTAGTGAGTGAAAAGACAAACTACTGACTGAGAGAAAATATTTGCAAAACAAATACCTAATAAATGGCTTGTATCCAAAATATACCAAGAATGCTTAAAAGTTAACAATTAAAAAAAAACTAATTAAACAATGGGCAAAGATTTGAATAGATACCTCACAAAAGAAAATACACAGGTAGCAAATAAGTTAGGAAAAGATGTTCAGCGTCATTTGTCATCAGGGAATTACAAATTAAAATAGTAAGTAATAGTAGAAAGATACTACTATACATCTATTAGAATGGCCGAAATCCCAAAAATGACAACATGCATTACTGACTAGCATGTGGAGTAATAAGAACTCTCATTCATTGTTGATGAGAATGTAAAATGCTATAGCCACTGTGGCTGTAATAGTTTCCTACAAAGCAAAACATATGACTTGCTTACTGTATGATTTAGCAATCATATTTCTTGGTACTTATTGAACTGATTTAAAAACATTAATGTTCACACAAAAAAACTGGATAAGAATGTTTATGACACTTTTATTCATAATGGCCCCAAAGTGGAAGCAGCCAAGATGTCCTTTAATGGATGAATGGATAAAGCAACCATGTACATCCCGATAATGGAATATTATTCAAGAATACAAATAAATGACTCAATAAGCCAAAATCACATTAACGAACTGTAATGCATATTACTCAGTAAAAGAAGTCAGTCTGGGAAAGGCTAATCTTTCAATTATATGACATTCTGGAAAAAAACAAAACTATGGATCCAGTAAAAATATCAATATTTTGATATCACTATATCAAAACCTTGGAGTTCAGGGTTAGGAGATGAGGGTTGAATGTCTAAAGCACCAGGATTTTTTAGGTCTATGAAACTATTCTGTACATACTCCAATGGTGGATATACGACACTATGGATTTGTCAAAACCCATAGAATTTTACAGCATAAGGAATGAAGCCTTTAGAAGACTAAAGGCAAAAGAAACTGTTTATTAGTACTGTACTCTGGTCAATTAAGCTGTTTCTTATGGGGATGTGGGTTAACAATTCTGATACTGTATTCATACTGGGTATGAATACAGGTATTGAAAATTAAGTAAGTGGATGGCAGATTGTGGGAGCCAGACCTTTTATTGTTAGAATGGGAGTTTACAGATAAGAAAGAGGATGAAGCTAAAATGATCCATGTGGTAATTAATTAGAGTCTGAGACATCAGGATGAACTCATGTTTAGATTTATATACATGTAGATGTTTATATATATAAATATGAGTGGATATATGACTATACACAGGTTAGTATACACACATATATTTTCCTTCTCTGCAGCCAAGAGGGCATAGCAGCAAGGAACATTCCATTAACAATGAGAACATCTGGCATCCAGGTCTTGGTTTCTAATTTCATTGTACAAAAAAAGAAAACAAAGACCTTTGGAGAAATAGTTGATTCTAGGACTGGGACAAGAAATTGACTGTAAGATGATGTTACAGAATCTCATAGTAAAAGAAAAGTAAGAAAGTGCTCAAAACAAACAAACAAACAAACGAACAAACAAACCCCCAAAGCACAATAATGGGTCAAAGGGACACAGGATCCAACTATAAGTGTTCTCAATGGCCAAACTGTAATTTGAGCAGTAAAATAAACTGGTTTTGGATTTACAACCTAAAGTATAAAATAAACATTTGATATAAATGAATGATATAATACTGAATAAATGGGAGAAAAGAAACAAATTTACTGTGCAGAAGATGTCCAAAAATTGTATATAGATATTCCACCCTCAAGGAATGGAAGCATAATTTCTCACTGTTTTTGTATGGGCTGCTCGTAGTGACTCACTTCAAAAGAGTGCAGTATGGAAATAGGGAAGAGGAAAGAGTAACTTCACAATGGAGAAACATGGTGTCAAACATTACCCTGTCTAGATGATCAAGGTTAACACTGACAGTCCTAAGTTATTTTGATAGTATGTGTCCTTGCTACGATTGATGAACATGACTTAATTTCTGTGGTCTTCTAAACACTCATAATCCCAGTCAAATCATGGGACAAACAAACCTGACAAGTCCCCTTTGGAGTTATTCTATGAAATAAATGACCAGTACTCCTTGAACTGTCAAAGTCACCCAAACCAAAAAAAGCCTCAGGAATTGATATTGTCAAGAGCAGTCTAAGGAGACATGATGACTAAATGTAATATGATATCCTGGATGGAATCCTAGAACAGAAAAAAAGACATAGGTAAACCCTAATGAAATCTGAAAAAGGTATGGGCTTGAGTTATTAATAATATACAAATATTGGTTTATTTGTTACAACAAATATAATACATACTTACTAAGATAAAAAGCCTCTTAGGCAAAATAAGATTATTGCATAAATATAAATATAATATATGCCAAGAATCAATCAATTCTAAACTTGAATATATTTAAAAACATACTTTAAATATGTAGGATAAATACTGACAAAACTGAAATAAAGTTTTAATAGACCTACCATCAGAGAGGAAATTTTTTAAAGTGAAAAATTAGGGAGGCCACAGGGGGGAAAAAACCTAAACAATACAAACTTTAAAGAAAGTGATAATTCCAAAGACATTCAAGAAGTGATAAAGATGAGAATAGAAATGAATGAAGAAAGCAGAAACAGAAAAGAAAGAATAAGGAAGATCAATGAAGCTGGGTTTTTGAAAAGACCAATGTAATAATAAGAATGCTAAAGACCAAAGATTGAAAATGCAAATAAAAATAATAAGAATGAAAAGTATACAACTATAGATGAAATATAGACTAAGAATATGAGAATATCTTGAACTTTATGCCCAAGAATTGAAACCATAATGAAATGAAAGATGTAACTTACCAAAACTAACTTAAAAATTAATCAGTCCCAAAGAGACAACTGTTAAAGGCTTGAGTCAATAGTTAAAAATATACCCATTAAATAGAGGGGAAAAAAAAAAAACACCTACCATAATTCAGATCATTGTTGAGGTTAATATTCTTCAAGATCCAATTCTTATGCAAATACAAAAGAAAGGGGGGATTTCCTTCATTCATTTTATGAGATTCTTATAACAAAACCAGATAAGGACAACAAATAAAAAAATTAGGCCAATATTAGTGAACTAAATCTAGAATTATATGCAAGATATAATATATAAATATGCTGAATTGTTCACACAAAGCAAAAAAAATTAGCATTTGGAGGGAAATAACATTGTTATTAATCATTAATAATATGATATGCTAAACAAAATCTGAGAGGATCTATAAGAGCAAGCTCATAAATTTCCTTTGCAATTCCTTAACTGAAATACTTAGGCTCATATGCTTCAGAATTAAGAATTTTTGAGTTCTGAAAAGTAGAAAGGTGTATAACCATACATTATGTAACATTCTGGGCAGCTTGGAAGCACCATCCCTTAATTAAATATATTCATGTTTTCAACAAAAACTTAGGAATATTCACATTAATTGTAACAAAGTCTGTAAATAGCCTCACATCTGTTCCGATCGGATTTGGCCTTGGAATAAGATTGAGTGCCAAATTTACTTTAAAAAACCCTTAGTTTTTAAAGCTTTTTGAATTTCAAAATTATGAATAAGGGATTATGAATCTGTTACAAGAACAGAGTTCAGCACTATTGCTATATCAAAGTTAAATAAACAAAAAGCAATTACATTCTTATGTACTAGCTACAAAAATTAGAAAATATAATTTTGAAAATTTAAACAACAAAGAGCTGTAAAAAGAACTGGAGATAAAGACAGAAAAGTATTACCAATACATCTTTCAACAAAAATTATAAAATTTAATGACATAAAAAACAAGGCTCAAGTACATCGAAAAACTTACCATATTTATATATAGAAAAACTCAATAATGCAAAGATTTCCTTTTAAGTCAACTATGCTATGAGTTCAATAAAATATCAATGCAAATCCAAAAGTATTTTTTAAATAGAATATGACAAGTAGATTGTAAACTTTATGTGAAAGAGAAAAAGGCCTTGAACAGGTAAATCTATTTTGAAGTGAGAAGGCATCAAAGTGGTAGGCATCAAAGAAAATAACAAGACATAAAAAATTTGAGTAATTCAGAGATGGATAAGTTGACCCATTGTATAGAATAGAGACCCCAGAAACCAACTCTTCCTATGAGATAAATATGACCTTAGGAAGCAGAGAAACAAACAGGCCATTCAAACAATAGTGTGAGCAAAATTGCTTAGAAATATGGACAAAACAATAAACTTAACCCCACAACATCTACTCACTGAGTAGATAAAATTTTACACTTAAAATACTTAAAATAGGGCGCCTGGGTGGCTCAGTGGGTTAAAGCCTCTGCTTTCGGCTCAGGTCATGATCTCAGGGTCCTGGGATCGAGGCCCATATCGGGCTCTCTGCTCGGCGGGGAGCCTGCTTCCTCCTCTCTCTCTGCGTACTTGTGATCTGTCTCTCTCTGTGTGTCAAATAAAGAAATGAAATCTAAAAAAAAAAAAATTTAAAATACTTAAAATATTCTACACATTTAAAATATTTTAAACATTGATAAAAATATATGATCATAGATGTACAACTGTGGGGTAAGGAAGGATTTTATTAACCCACATTAAAATTAAATTTTTCTTAAAATTTAAAATACACTGTAAACAAAATTAAAGAGCAAACTTCAAATTGAAAGTAAATATGTACTCTGTGACCCCAAAGGATTACTATCCATATAGTCAAACCTTTACAAATCAATAAGAACAAAAGAAATAACTCATTTAAAATCCGGGAAATTTATATAAAGGTACAATTTAAAGAGGAGGGAACTCACAAAGATGATATATGAGAAATACCTATCCTTATTCCTGCAAAAGACAAATTCAAACAAGGAGATATCATTTCATATCCAAAAGATTAATAAACATTGAGAAGTTGACAATACCAGTTTCAGTAAGAATTGAAAAAGCAGTAGTCACAAGCTGTTATAAGGAAATGGAGTAAACACTAGTAGCCATTTCACAATATCCAGTAAAACTAATGTTGCAGATAACTTGTAACTTGTAACCTATCAGTTCTACTCTTGGCATGTACCTTGGGGAGTATTTGGAACACATGCACAAGAAAACAGATTCAAAAATGATCATAACTTTGTCTGTAGTGTCATTGCAAATATCTTCTCCCATTCCATGGGTTGCCTCTTTGTTTTATTGACTGTTTCCTTTGCTGTGCAGAAGCTTTTTACCTTGTAGTCCCAGAAGTTCATTTTCACTTTTGTTTCCTTTGCCTTTGGATACGTGTTTTGAAAGAAGTTGCTGTGGCTGATGTCAAAGAGGTTACTGCCTATGTTCTCCTCTAGGATTTTGATAGATTCCTGCCTCACATTGAGGTCTTTCATCCATTTCCAGTTTATCTTTGTGTATGGTGTGAGAGAATGGTTGAGTCATTCTTTTATACAGAGCTGTCCAATTTTCCCAGCACCATTTATTGAAGAGACTGTCTTTTTTCCACTGGATATTTTTTCCTGCTTTGTCGAAGATTATTTGATCATAGAGTTGAGGGTCCATATCTGGGCTTTCTACTCTGTTCCATTGGTCTATGTGTCTGTCTTTGTGCCAGCACCATGCTGTCCTGGTGATCACAGCTTTGTAGTAAAGCTTGAAATCAGGCAGTGTGATGCCCCCAACTTTGTTTTTCTTTTTTAATATTTCCTTAGTGATTCAGGGTCTTTTCTGGTTCCATACAAATTATAGGATTGTTTGTTCCAGCTCTTTGAAGAATGCTGTGGAATTTTGATCAGGATGGCAAAAAGTATAGATTGCTCTGGGCAGTTATAAACATTTTAACAATGTTTATTCTTCCAATCCATGAGAATGGAATGCTTTTCCATCTTTTTGTGTCCTCTTCAATTTCTTTCATGAGTGTTCTGTAGTTCCTCGAGTACAGATCCTTTACCTCTTTGGTTAGGTTTATTCCAAGGTCTCTTATGGTTCTTGGTGCCAAGATCTATAAAGAACTCCTCAAATTCAACACCCAAAAAACAGATAATCATGTCAAAAATGGGCAGAAGACATGAACAGACATACAAATGGCCAACAGACACATGAAAAAATGTTCATCATCATTAGCCATCAGGAAAATTCAAATTGAAACCACATTGAGATACCACCTTACACAAATTAGAATGGCCAAAATTAACAGGACAGGAAACAAGTGTTGGAAAGAATGTGGAGAAAGGGGAACCCTCTTACACTGTTGGTGGGAATGCAAGTTGGTGCAGCCACTTTGGAAAACAGTGTGGAGATGCCTCAAAAAATTAAAAATAGAGCTACCCTATGACTCTGCAATTGCAGTACTGGGTATTTACTCCAAAGATACAGATGTAGTGAAAATAAGGGTCATATGTATCCCAGTGTTTATAGCGGTAATGTTCAAAATTGCCAAACTGTGGAAAGAGTCAAGATGCCCTTCAACAGACTAATGGATAAAGAAGATATGGCCCATATATACAATGGAATATTACTCAGCCATCAGAAAGGATGAATACCCAGCTTTTGTATCAACATGGATGGGACTGGCAGAGATTTTACTAAGTAAAATAAGTCAAGCAGAGAAAGTCAATTATATGGTTTCACTTACTTGTGGAACATAAGGAATAAAATGGAGGACATTAGGAGAAGAAAAGGAAAAGTGAATTGTGGTAAATCAGAGGGGGAGACAAAAGAGAGACTGTGGATTCTGAGAAACAAACTGAGGATTATGGGGGGGGGAGAGGGATGGGGTGATGGGTGAGCCTGGTGGTGGGAATTAAGGAGAGCACGAATTTCATGGATCACTGGGTGTAGTGCATATACAATGAATCTTGGAATACTGAAAAAAATAAAATAAAATTAAGATGTTAAAATAAAAAGAAATATACTGTAAAAAAAAGTGATCATACAGGCATACCTGGGTGGCTCAGTTTTTTAGGTGTTGGACTCTTGATTTCAGCTGGGTCATAATCTCAGGATCATGAGATGGAGCCCTCGGTGGGGCTCTGTGCTGAGCATGGAGCCTGCTTAAGATTCTTTCTCTCCCCCTCTCCTTCTACCCCTCTCCACCTTCATTCTTGTGCTTTTTCTTTCTTCACTCTCTCTTAAAAAAAATTTTTTTTATCATGAGAGTATTAGAAATAATGGGTTAATTACAAAGCTATTTCATGTGTAGCACCAGGAGAATGGATGCATTTTGGCATAATAGTAAAATAGAATATAATACAGCAGTTCAAATTAATACACTAGAACTTTAATTATAATGAGGTTGTTGAGTGAAAAAAATGTGCAGAAAGATACATACATTAGATAGTATGTAACATAAAATTAAAAAAAGAATATTAATAGACATGACAGATATATGGTCATATTATAAATATATAAAATATTTCATATTTTATATGTAAAATAATGTATATTGTATAAAAATAGTTCAAAATATGTAAAAGATTAATATAGGGGGGTGCCTGGGTGACTCAGTGGGTTAAGCCTCTGCCATTGGCATGATCTCAGGGTCCTGGGATCAACACTTACATTGGGTTCTCTGCTGGGCGGGGAACCTGCTTCCTCTTCTACCTCTGCCTGCCTCTCTGCCTACTTGTGATCTCTCTCTCACTGTCAAATAAATAAATGAAATCTAAAAAAAAAAAGATTAATATAAGGAAGAATATGCTTAAACTGAGTATACAACCAGAAATGGGCTGTAGAAGGTGAGAAGTACCCAGACACTGGAGATGATTACACAGGTACCATTGTCTTTATTATCATTTCTTTAAAAGAAAATGGAAAAATATCTGACCTTGCTATCAACATTATATTTTGGTAAAGTTTGCTTACATAAGTGCCTACTTTTATTTTAAAAATATTCAGGTTGCTTAAATTTTATTGTAAGAAAATTTTTCCAATGCATCGATACCTCTGGGCTTCTGTGTCAGAGCCACTGCTGGGTCTGCTCTATAACCTATCACTCTCCTAGCATGGTGTTGGGAGCATGGACATTGAATGCCCCAACATCCTCTAGATTATTTGCGGTCTTAGGTTTTGCTCAGAGCTCTCTCAACTCCTAATTGTGCTAATCCTCACAAATTCCAACCTTACCTGCTTTTCTATCTACTTGATGTCTTCTGATGTTTTGAAGGCAAAATTAAAATTCCAGAACTGTTACATGCAGCCATCAGGAGGATGTGTGTACATGTGGAAAATGAACATGACTCAAATCAATTTAAGCTTTCCCGAGCAGAGGCGAAGATCCACTTGGGGAAAAGACACCCAACATCTGTGTCTACTTGTTGTTGGCTTTGTGTTTCTGACCCATCTCCTTAGTCATCTACTGAGATGTCCTACCCATCCATTCAACTCACAGTTCATCTCACTGGTCATCTCATTCTGATAGCTTCTGGGTGTGTAAGTATTCATTTATTTAATTAAATACTGATGAAGAACTTACTCAATGCAGCACTGTTCTGAGGGCAGAATTCTGAGTGACTGAAATTAAAAGGGTCTTAACATTCTTTACTGTCTTAATGGCGTCAATTTAAATATTTTTAGCACCTAAATGAGGGTGTCCTGGTCAAGAGCCTCTTAAGCGACTCCAGCTCAATCTGGTGTCAGGAGGTGTGGTCTTGGAAGCACTTAGGTTATGAGAGTGGGGCCCTTATGAATCAGATAAGTGCCTGATAAAAGAGATCTCACAAACCTCTAGCTCCTTCCATCGTGTGAGGACACAGCGAGAAGCCTGTAAGCTAGAAGAAGACCCTCACCCCACCATATAGGCAGCCTATTCTCAGACATCCAGTCTCCCAGCTATGAGAAATTAATTCCTATTGTTTTACCCAGCCTGTAGTATTTTGTAATGGCAGCCCAAACAGAGTAAGTCATTCAGATTTATGGTTTTCATCAACTTTGGAAAATTTTCAGTTATTTTTATTATTTTTAAAGATTTTATTTATTTATTTGACAGAAAGAGTGAACAAGAGAGAGCACAGGAGCAGGGACAGAAGGAGAGGGAAAAGCAGACTCCCCACCAAGCAGGAAGCCCAAAGAGGGGCTCGATCCCAGGACGTGGAGATCATGACCTGAGCTGAAGGCAGATGCTTAACCAACTGAGCCACCCAGGCACCTTTCAGTTATTATTTTAAAAAACATTTTTAATCCTTCCCCTCCCCGCCCCACTCCTGTCCCCATGAATCCCCAGTTACTTACTCATCTATAAGACTGATACTGTTCTGCAGCTCACTCAGTCTCTGTCCAGTTGGGTTCCAATCATGTTCTCTCTGCATTTCATTTCAGATTTTTTCTAAATGCGATTAGTCAAGTAGGTTAGCTTCTTGGAGGTGTTCTGAACTAGCAGAAATGGAAAACAGAGGAAGTTTAAGAAACAGGCACCAGTGTTTATGAACATTAGTGTTCACAACATCTGCAAGACCCTGCCTTCCTGCTCAGTTCTGCCTCAGGGCAAGAAGTAGAGGAAGCAGGACTTGTTCTATCATTCAGGACATCTCTCTTGGGCAAGTTGCCACTGTCTTTCTTGCAGGCACCTAATCTCTGTTAACTATTTTTTTAGAGAACCACCTTTGTCACCCTAGTGTGAGGGAGAGATGGTGAGACATGCTCTCCTAGATCACTGAGCTCTCACAGAACCATAACCATGGCCCCATGGCCAACCTTAGGGAAAATATCCACTCCAATTCTTAGCCATATTCTTTAGAAAAAGTCATTATTAGCACACCTTTGTCTTCAAATTTGGAAAAAATTGCTAATTTGCAATGGAGTTCTACTTTTTTCCCAATAATTAAGATCACTAATTAAGGAAACTCAAAACTGGTGTTTTTGAGAAATATGGAAATGCTACCATCAGCACTACTGGGTTAATATTTTATTTTTTTCTAAGAGGCATTGGCAATATTTCTACTTTTCGTTACTATTTTAAGGCAATCCTGATTAAGGGACATTAAATTAAAAGTTTTACTTTAAATGTGAAAATGTTAACATTGATTAGTTTAGGCAGAAGTCTGTCTCTAATCCTTAGTTGTCTCAGAATTTGTATTTTGGAAATAATTAATGGTCATTATACAATAATAATTGATCCCATGGCACACATGACTTTCCAGTGCTACTCATTAAAATAAAAACATTTAATTTGAAAATCGACTGTAATACCACTCAGCTAACAAGATGTAGCATCATTTACTGGTTTTGTATTCATTATATATGGCAGAATAATAAATAATTAACCTATTATAGGAACATCTGGTAATCCTTTAATCAATGTACCCTCAGCTTTATTTATATAAATCTCAATTTGGTCTATGATTTCATGAATTCAATTTACCTTTGATGATTAAGTAACTAATTATTTGGTTACCCTGTTATGGTTTTTATTCTAACATAATCATGGGCTAATCAGAATAAAACATTATAATCTATCACCTTATATTCTCAATGCACTTGCATAAAAAAACAATAAGGAAATAATTTCTCTCTAAATATTTTAAATATTTTTCATATCATCTTGTAAAGGTGATATGAGGAAAGAAAAGGAAAAGAAAACGGAAAAGGAAAGACAACATGTAAAGAGCCCATAATGAAATAATGTGCAACAATGAAAGTAAAAATGATTTTTCGTATAAAATTATGTATTTCATAATAGGACTTACTTCCATTCATTATAAAATATGAGTAATCACTCTTTGTCTTCATCACAAACTTACAAAGAAGAACATATTGTTCCCAATTTACAGATAAGCTAGCGAAGCCCCACAAGTTCAAGTCACTTGTCTCAACTATTAACTGGTCCACTTGAAATGTTTGCCTGTTTTATTCTAAAGCTTATTCACTCTGCCATGATTCTTTTCTTTATATTTTTATAGTGAGCATACAAATAAAGGTTTTGTTTCAGGGATTCTTAGGAAAAAGGGATACAATCTTTCCTTAGGTTAAAATGAAGTATTACATTGTTAAATTCTTATCAGTTGAAATAGACATGGCAGAAAAAGCATGAAGAGGAGGAGGAAGAGAGGAGAAAACCAGGAACAGGAGGAATGCACACAAGAACAAGAAGGTGACTTCCTCCATCATTTCATCCATACCCCTATCTTAAAATCACATCCACATTAATATATTTCTTTCTCCTGTTACAAAGAGGTATCTATTTTGTGCCAGTCTCAGCCTATTGTGATAGGCTGATAATTGCAAAAGGTCCTCAGTAATAACCATCAGGAAACTCTGGGGGGAAAAAAAGAGAGAGAGAGAGAATGCAGGCTTGGGGTTCTGCTTTTACTGAGTCAAGGGTGGAGCCTAGGGTTTTAGGGCTCACTCTTTATCGGCAAATTTAAAACTTAAGAATGGGAATTTAAAGCACAGGAAGAGAAAAAAAACAAAAAACAAACAAAAAACAAGTGACTCAAATGGTCAGTTACTGAAAGCAGCCAAGATCTCTACAACAACAAACTTGAGGGCTGGGGCTAGGTCCCAGGGAGAGGAGCGTACCCAAGCCACCAGACTCTGTATAGCACTGTGGTTGGCAATGTGTTTATTTGAGATAGCCATCCTTAAGTGGATGTTTCCGCAATCAAAGCTTAAGTCAGGCACTTCCATTACTAAAAGAAAAAGCCACTGTCAGGGCCTAAACTACAGTAGCATAGCTTAATAGAAAATGTTTTTACCAATTTGTTTTTTGTATTATTTCCTTATCTATACCAGTTTTGTTTTTATTCTGCATTGACCAGACATGGTGAGGTCATGAAGCTTTGAAGTTTGCATCTTAAAACAGAGGTCTCGGGGGGAATATAATATATAGTTTTCAAAACAGAAAGGACTTATTCTGGAAACCCTGATGGTATTTCCCAGAGTCCTGTTAAATTACGTATATGCCAGCTTCGTGAAAGTCCTACTCACTGTCTTTCTCTGTCTATTGTAGGATAATGGTGAGTAGAATTGAATTAACTTGACAGAATAACCATTATCAATAGCAAACATACAATTTCTGATCACTTACTACATACCAACATGCTTTGAGAATATTATTTTATTTAATTCCACATTTTTCTTAATGTAGAGGTTACAATATCTTTCATGGGTAATCCAATGACAAAAACAACAACAACAAAAACACAGATGCTCAATGACTAATTCAAATTCTTTATCTAAGAATACGCGACTTACTCAAGCTCAAACAACAAGCTAAGAAACGAGTAAGCAAATGTCTAATTCTAGAGTTAAAGTTTACCAATAGGCAGAAATCACTTTTAAACAAATGTTAAATATCCTTTGGAACAGAAACAAACCCATCTCTTAGAAAAGAAAGGATTCAAATTATTTCCAGGAACCTGACCCTGATTGAGGGGCAATTCCTTTAGGACAGGGACTCTGAGTGAAAACCTGACAATTTGTTATATTACCAATTCAGAAAATAATCTCTAACCCTACTGATACAATGTCAGTCTATCATGTCACAAATTTCCCTCTTATTCTCTCAGATCATGCCGCATAACAACTGCTTTCTCTAAATCTTTCAGTCTTCTGGGACAGGGGTTAGAGCAAAGCTGTTTCTTTTCTGTTGGGAATCTTTCATAGCTTTTTTGAAAAATAAGGGTAAGAAATAGAACCCATGAGATAGAAGGTACCAAGATCTGTTCCTAGTCTTTTTTTTTTTTTTCCCTTGCAGGAGCATAAAGTTTTCCAAATACTATGAAATAGTGTGTTAGTTTTATCCATGGCAGAATGTGGCTATGTTTTCTTCTTCAGAAACATTGTCCTATACTTCCTAACAAAAATATCCATTGTTATAACATAATATTGCAGTTAATTCTATACCTAACTCTCTAACTAGATCCTGATATTCTAACATTCTCAAAGGTCAGAACCACCCTTCAGACTATTTGCAACATTTTGCACATAGTTGGGGTTCATTTTTAAAAAGGAATGTCTAGGTTACATACCTCTCTCTCTCTCTCTTTGAACTGTGCTTTTTTTCTGTTACTGATATTTTGTGCAAGAAATTAGGACACATCAAACTGATCTATCACATAAGTACACTATCTGTGTAATACACATTCTCTGATGATCTTTCTGCCACTTTCTCTCAAGTAAATTTTGCGTGACTGGGATAGCATGTGTACGACTAATCATCCACATCTGCTGCCCCATTCTACATTAGAAAGGGTATTACCACTCAGGGTCAGTGACTTTGTGAGATTATTTTTTATGATAGATGAATATCCATACCACTTGCATTTCTGGTATTGTAGGTGAGAGACAGAGTATCACATATATGTTTGTATGTGCACATCTGTTTGTATCTCCTGCTGGACTGCCAGTTCCTTAAAAGCACAGACCATGCTGTTTTAGTCAGTGTTCTCCAGGAAAACAGAACCAATAGGATGTGTGTAAGTCCATGTATATCAAGATGTAGAGAAAAAGAGAGAATTGGTACAGATAGTTTTGGGGTCTGATAATTCCAAAATATGCAGAGGAAGTCAGGTGGCCAGAAAGGCAGAGGAGAGTTGATGCTGAAGCTTGAGTCCAAAGGCAGTCTAGAGGCAGAAATCCCTACTCCTTAAGGGACCTCGGTCTTTGTCTTTTAAGGCCTTCAACTGATTAAATGAGGCCCACCCACATTATGAAGGATAACATACTTTAGTCAAAGTCTATTAATTTAAATGCCAATCTCATCTATGTACAGATACATAGATTTACATTTGACCAAATATCTGTGTACAATGGTATGGTCAAGTTGACACAAAATTGGCCATCACGCATTCTACAGGTTTTGATCACTCACTGGATTCCAACCCCAGGATAGACTTCACAAGTTGAATTCTTCTTCATATTTTGCATACTAGCTTGTATTTTGCTTTCCTTTTGAAACTTTTCCTGATCATGATTCAGTTGCAATGACCCAAATCAACTTCTATATTTTAAGACCAAATCCTAGATTTAAATAAAAAAAAATTCGCTAAGGAAAGAGAAAGAAATATGCAGAAAGCAGTCTTGTTTAATAGCTAAATGTGAATGGTAAAGGGAGAGACCTTTGGAGATACATAATCTAAACATTCATTTAGTAAGATTAATTTTTTTTTGAAATTTTGTTACTGTCAATAAATTAGTCATAGATATTATTAATGGTAACCCTATTTTTATGATTTGCTCATCTTGAAGAGGGACTCATTTGGTCCTCTATCATGAAAATATTACCTCATAGTGGAATAATATAATACAAGACCTTCAGTAGATGGACCACTTCAGCTGCTATTACTACTCCTATAGTGTTTCAGCAAGTATGTATATATATTTAAGAGATCAGAGACATCTGACTAGAGTCAAAGTAGGCTCATGAAGAAATGGTTTTAGAGGTGATTCTGAAACTTCTTAAATACATTTTTGATCAAAAAAGAAAAAAAAAAATTGACACTATCTCAAGTGTGAATAGGTCCTAGCTGAGTAGCATAGCATTAACAAGCAAGATATGGCTAGGTTTTGTTGTGTGTTTGTTTTGTTTTTTTACTATAATATATTCACAGAGACTCAGAAGCCAAAAACAGGACGATAACAAGACAAAATTATTTTTCTTCTATTGGGTTCAGTTAGCTAGAATGGCTGTCTCCTACTGCCAAGGCTCTTGACCAGCAGTAGTTGTCCTGTGGGGACAAGAACAAAATATAAATTATTTAGTTCCAAAAAGACTTAATAATTTTTCCTTATTAAAGACTAGGCACATCGTGGATGGTGAGCTTGGTTTCCTTTACTTCAGCCAGCCCCTTGTCTTGAGACCACCAGTAGGCTCCCACCCAAAAACCAATTCTGTAATATGTTATCTAGTGTATTTACAAACTCTAAACAGAGATATTACTAATAATGCTTTGCGTTCATCACACTGCTGATATCGCCCGCAAAATTTTTTTTTTAAGATTTTATTTATTTATTTGACACAGAGAGAGATTACAAGTAGGCAGAGAGACAGGGAGAGGAGGAAGCAGGCTCCCTGCTGAGCAGAGAGCCCGCTTCGGGCCTCGATTCCAGGACACTGAGATCATGACCTGAGCCGAAAGCAGAGGCTTTAACCCACTGAGCCACCCAGGCGCCCTCGCTTGCAAAATTTTGACTTAGAAAAAAGATGGTCATAAAATGTAGGAATTCACTAAACGCAAAAACTCATGCAATTTTAATTAAATAATTCATTAGGCACATCTACTTAACATTTTAGGTGCAGCAGGCACTGAAATAAATTTAGAAAAGCAAGCATGATTAGTAACCTTAGTTTCACATGGGCTATAGGCCACTATACACTAATAGGGGCACATTAATATTCCACATTATTTTACATGTAAAAGGTACATATTTTATTGGATAAATGAACTGACACTTGGACATTAAGCTCTCTAATATGTCACAAATGGTCACTGAAAAACAAAATCTGCTCAATTTTTTATAAAGAGTTTGTGGTCAGTATTTTTTTTTTTTAAAGATTTATTTATTTATTTATTTGACAGAGAGAGAGAGAGAGAGAGAATACAAGTAGGCAGAGGCAGGCTGAGAGAAAGGAGGAAGCAGGCTCCCTGCCGAGCAGAGAGCCCGATGTGGGCCTTGGTCCCAGGACCCTGAGATCATGACCTGAGCCGAAGGCAGAGGCTTTAACCCACTGAGCCACCCAGGTGCCCTGTGGTCAGTTTTAAGAAGAATTTTAGGGTTTTTGTACTGCTTCCCTACCCCACCCCCCACTTATCTCTTATTTCAGCTTGCATTTTTATACAGGATCTTTTGGGGACAAAGAAAAAAAGCACCAACTGCAGAACAAAATCAGAGGGGGGAACGCTTTAAGTTAGAGCATTTTGTTAGTTATCACACAGTACCTTTTGGCCCCTAAGAAAATTATGGTGGTACCACAATTTCTTTTGAAAAGGAACAAAGCACTAACGGTAAGTCACAACGCCTCTTGGAATATGTAAAAAAAAAAAAAAAAAAAAAAAATCAAATATCCTAGTGGAACTTTGAAATAACTCTAATGCTGTGTTCCAGTGAAATTCAGAATAATTGGCACTATTCTGACACCAGTATTCTATCACACCCCCCCTTCACTGAGAGAGACAATTGCTTAATGAATGCAAGGGCTACAGGTCATCGGGGGTTACTGGGAGAGTCTGTGGTATAGTAATTCACGCCCTGAGCAGTAAGAATAGCAGCAAGGATGTGTTAATTATATTTATTTTTTATATTAATGTACAGGGCAAGAAAACAACAGGAAGTAAATGTCAGCATCCTGTTGATTATTTTTTCTTACCCCTCAAGGTAGAAACACACTTACAAACCCATGTAATAGAAAAGAGCGGCGTGTGTCAAAATTGATATAAAGCTTACTTGTGCAGGAGATGGAGAAAGACCTACATGCTCGTTTGCAGAAGAAAAAAGTTAATCAGAGGAGAAGTTAATCCTGTTTTATGGACCTGTGGTCAGTGAAGGGATTAAAGCTTTGTAAACATGCTCTAAGCATTTCCTTTAAACATCAGGTAGCACAATATACTTATCCAGCTCTCTAGGCGTGCATGGAAACAAGACGGAAAACAGGAAGTGATCTGTTCATCAGTCTTTTAGATATCTTTAAAAAAAAACAGGTTAGGAAATTGCTATTTAATTTTCCTCACGTATACTGTCTGCTGATCAAGCCCATGTTACCATGTTCTTCTTTTATCTGAAAATGACTTTCCTACCAAACTTAGATATACTCCAGTAGTTCACAACCTGAATTTATTAGATTTTATTCTGTTCTAAGCCTAAGGATCACATTATGCCTGTCCTCTGTAGGGGGGACAGAAGGAGCAATTTGGAGCACCCCTATTCAAAATTTCCTCACCAACCATGAGAAACAGTGCCTTGTTTCACATTAAAGTAAACTCCTTTAATTTTAGGTCCTAGACTGTTGTATGAGGACCATATTACTGTCACATGCAGCATAAAAAGTTAAGGTAAACTTGAATCAAGAAGTATAGACATCGTGGCCTGGGATAAGACTGAGGGTCAGAAGTTACAAGTCAACAAAACCCAACTTTCAAGTTCAAAAGTTTAGAGGTGGGTGCAAACTGGAAAACCATTTGCAAACAAATGGTATGATGAAGACAGAGCCATTTAACCATTCAGTAAGTATTGGCTATTGTCACTCTGTGACTATCAGTGTCCTAGGTCTTCAAGATCAAATGAAGATACACTTCCTGCCATCAAGATGTTCACTGTGTAGTTGGGTACAATTCAACTAATAATCATTCACCATGTAGGACTATGAAGGGATGCTAAAGGAAATAGCATAATGCTCTCGGCTTAGCCAAGGGTTGCTATTTGGGGTGAAGTGGAAGGCAAGACAGTTCTGGTTCTCTAAAATCAGCTATTGAGTGTTTGGGGTACAAGATGTTTATTAGGGATAAACCTTAAGGAATGGAGAGTGTATTGGTCTACTCAGGCTACCATAACAAAATACAGAGACTGGGTGGCTTAAACAACAAAAATTAATTTTCTCAAAGTTCGAGAAGCTGGAAGTAGAAGGTTATGGTGTCATCAGGGTTGGTTTTTGGTGAAGTCTCTCTTTCTGTATTGTAAATGGCCACCTGCTCCCTGTATCTCTCATGTGGCCTTTCCTCTGTGCATGTTGGAGAGAGATCTCTTTCTCAAAATGACACCATTTCTTTTGGATTAGGGCTCTTCCCTAAGGACTTTATTTAACCTTAATTAATACTCTAGTGCCCTTATCTCCACAGAAGTCAAATTGGGGGGCTCCTGGGTGGCTCAGTGACTTAAGCCTCTACCTTCAGCTCAGGTCATGATCTCAGGGTCCTGGGATCGAGCCCCACATTGGGCTCCCTGCTCCACAGGGAGCCTGCTTCCTCCTCTCTCTCTGCCTGCCTCTCTGCCTGCTTGTGTTCTCTCTCTCGGTCAAATAAATAAATAAAATCTTTTAAAAAAATAATATTAAAAAAAAGAAGTCACATTGAGGGTTAAAGCTTCAACAAATAAATTTGGGGGAGGGGTGTGCAATTCAGTCCATAACAGGGAGGAAAAATGTAGAGACTGAGAAAATGGAAGTAAAATGCAAACCTGAAAAGCCAACATGGCAGGGAACTCTGGAGTGAGTGTCCCATAACGAACATTCTTTACAGCTGGGGAGCAAGTCCTTTTCTGACGGGATCTGGGCAGCATATCCTCGTGTCCAACGCAGGGCACCATTAACTACTTCATTAAATCAGAAAAGGAAACATTTGATCTGAGACTTCAAGTCAGTTAGGGATTGATTAGTCAGGAGAGAAAGTGTCAAGACCTTCAATCTATTGACTCACTACGTATTGACTCACCACCTTCACTCTTTCCATCTTTTCCCTCCTACTTTATTCTTCTCAAATCCAGCTCAGGCTTTTCAATCCATTGTTACAATAATTTGAAAATACTTTAATTCCACTGTCTCCTAGGGTAGACAGACACCCCCCCCATGCTCTGACACCTGCCCCCAAACCCTGAAAGAACTGATATGTGTACTTTCTCTCAGCCCAAACTCAGCTGAATGCTACTGAAGACAAATCCAGGTGATGGGTGGCAGAGGCTTCATTGAAACCCTTGTCACAGCTCCTCATTTCAACCCCACCTTTTCCACAGTGATTATTCACACAATCTCATTCTTCTCACATTTCTCATTCCTCCCCACTGCTTCACCTTCAGGTGGTAAATCTGTCTTGAGGAAAGAGACACCATTAAACGAGCATCCTCTTAACTCCCCACTGTAGAATCAACAAACCTAACAGCAATTTTTCCACTTTTGTTCAAAT
The DNA here is from genome assembly GCA_002007465.1 of Ailurus styani. Classification (NCBI taxonomy): domain Eukaryota; kingdom Metazoa; phylum Chordata; class Mammalia; order Carnivora; family Ailuridae; genus Ailurus; species Ailurus styani. The sequence continues at coordinate 2,463,260 of LNAC01000055.1, read as the reverse complement.
AAAGGAAGTGTCTTTCTCTTCAGGCCAGCAGAATCTGTCCACGTGTGCCTTGAATAATACTCAATACCTTTATTCTGGCAAAGTGCCTTGTATATCCTGTATCATTTATCATTTTCTCTCTTCCTCATTATTGCCATCACAACACAAACTTGATCTAGAATCTCTTCTTATGAAATATCACTTCTTTGAATATTTTGCTTCTCCAGGAATTTTGTTTTCCTACTTCCTTTTATATCCAAACTTGTGCGATGAACGTCAGGCTCCATATGTACTTCCCTTACTTCCCATTATTCCAGTACAGTCTAGGCTGGAGTCTGCCCCATAGTTGCGCTGAAACTGTTCCTGTCAAGACCACCATTAAATTCATTCCTCATCATTCTTAATCTTTTAGATACATTCACATTGGCCACTCACCTCTTCTTCCCTCACTTCCTTCCTTCCTTTCTTCCTTCCTTCCTTCTTTATCTTTTTTTTTTTTTAGATTTTATTTATTTATTTGAGAGAGAGAGAGAGAGAGCACGAGCAAGGGAAGCAGCTGAGGGAGATGAAGAAGAAGACTACCTGCTGAACAGGGACCCTTGATGTGGGACTGGATCCCAGGACCCTGGGGTCATAACCTGAGCTGAAGGTAGGTGCTTTACTGACTGAGCCAACTAGGCGCCTCCCACATCCCCCTTCTTAAACACATCTTCCCCTGACCTCAATGACATCTAATTTTAATACTTCCTCCTGAGACTTCAGCACCCTCTCTTGCCTCTGCCCATTCTTCTTCCTCCTTACCTTTAGATTTTGGAGTTCCTCATGTCTCTGGCTTGTACTCTCTTCCTTTTTCTGTGTTTCTCCACAGAATAATATATCTATCCCCCAGATCTTGAATAGAATCAGTATTTAATGATCCCAGAATGAGTATCTTGAGTGCTGACCCTTCCTCTATGGCCAATCCTTGTATCACCAACTGGTTCCTTGATTCTTCTGTTTATGTTTCTCAGTGACACTATAAATCCTACATGTCAGAACTAAACTTGTGAACGTGTTCCCTAAAACTTCTGTTCTTCATTTCTTCATCTCAATAATACCACTTACCCTCTATCAAGCTACTAGGTTCACACAACTGAGATTCAACTTTGATTCCTGTTGCATCATCGTATCCACATCTGATCTGTCATGAGACCCATTACTTCAGCATTGGTCAGCTAGCTAAATCCACTGATTATTCTGTCACCTCAGGCCCAACCCTAGTTCCAATTCCCAGCTGTATGCACTTGAACCACTGTTAGTGCATCCTAACTGGCTTCCCATTTCCAGATTTATGCTCCTGATTAATTCCTCATCAATGTAATCTTTTAAAAAATATAAATTACATCAATTTAACATCATGTTACTGCCTTGCTTAAAGTTGTTACCAATTTGTAACAATCCATAAGGAAGCTTTTTTTGGTCATCCAATCTAAATGTCCATCTATACCTGATATAGACTGTATTGTGTCCCTTCTGTATTCCTGTGTTGAAGTCCTAACTCCCAATTGATAGTATTTGGAGATGGAGTCTTTGGAGGGTAATTAGGTTTAGATGAGGTCATGAGGGTGGAGGCCCCCATGATGGAATTTGTCCCCATTCGAGGAGAGACATCAGAGAGGTTGCTTCCTCTTTCTTTCTTTCTGCAAGTTGAGGACCAAGCAAGGAGGTGGCTACCTGCAAGCCAGGAAGAAAACCTTCACTGAAGAACTAAATCAGTTGGCACCTTGATCTTGGACTTCCCAGACTCCACAATCATGAGAAATAAAATCCTGTTGTTTAAGCCACCTAGTTTATGTTATTATGTTATGGCAGCCAGAGCTGACTAAAGTCTGTATGTGCATATATTCGTATCTGTATCTTTATTTATGTCTATCAAATATACATGTTTGATTTTTTTTATTTTTTTCAAGTAAACTCTATACCCAAGGTGGGGCTTGAACTCACAACCCAGAGATCAAGAGCCATGTGCATTACCAGTTGTGCCAGACAGGTACTTCTCTCTTTCCTCCTTCCCTCCCTTCCTCTCTCCCTTCCTCTCTCTTTCTCCCCCTTTTTTCCTTCTTTCTTTCTTTCCTTCTTTCTTTCTTCCTCTCTCTCTGTTTTTAAAGATTTTATTTATTTATTTGTCAGAGAGCGAGAGAGCGCACAAGCAGGGGGAGCGGCAGGCAGAGCAGGCAGAAGGAGAAGCAGGTTCCTGGCTGATCAAGGAGCCCAGTGTGGGACTCGATCTCAGGACCCTGGGATCACGACCAGAGCCTAAGGCAGATGGTTAACTGACTGAGCCACCCAAGCATCTCTCTTTCTCTCCTCGTGAGCCAGGGATGGGGGTGGGAAGGGCTGAGGAAGAGAGAGAGAGAGAGAATAATCTTAAGCAGGCTTCATGCCCAGTGCAGAGCCCAACATGAGGCTCAATCTCAAGACCTTAAGATCATGGCCTGAGCAGAAATCAAGAGTCATATACTTAACCAACTGAGCCCCCAGATGTCCCTGATTTTTTAAATATATATCCATACTGTAAGACTACATTTCATGAGGATCAGGACTGTGTCTGGTTTATTCACTTATTATATCCATGCCTAGTCAGGGACTCTCTTACGTAAATATTTCCTGATCTTATGAATGGCAATAAATAACCTGGTTCCAAGAGTTGATGACAGATACAGTCTTTGTCAGGTCATCATACTGTTAATAGTCTAGACATACGGATACACAATAAGCAAATAAATGCACGATTGCAATAAATGTTGGTAAGAAAAATGTATAGGGGGCGCCTGGGTGGCTCAGTGGGTTAAAGCCTCTGCCTTAGGCTCAGGTCATGATCTCAGGGTCCTGGGATCGAGGCCCACATCGGGCTCTCTGCTCAGCAGGGAGCCTGCTTCCTCCTCTCTCTCTGCCTGCCTCTCTGCCTACTTGTGATCTCTCTCTCTCTGTCAAATAAATAAATAAAATCTTTAAAAAAAAAAAATGTATAGGGCGTTAGTATATACACATATGGGTATAGTGTATACACATATAAAACTATGAGCTGGCGAAGTAGGGGAGATGTGGAGGGGAGCTACCCACAGGCAGAAAACAGCATGTAGAAAACCCAGTGTCGTCATTAGGAAAGAGAGGAAACCAATATGAATGGTACACCATAAGCTCTCTCCTCAGAATGTCCAATGCACACTATTTGAGTCTATTTCTCATGAGCTGGGATTCCTAAAACTCCTCTCTTAAGAGTCTACAAGTAAATTTATGTTATGGTAAAGGGCTTGATTTTACCCATGTAAGAATTTAAGCAGTTTAAAAAAAGGGGAGAGAGAATTGAAAGTTGATCAGGGACATGTATTAAGCACTGATATGTGTAAGTTTCATGATATTTTGGGGTAATAATTGGGTTTACCTAATCAATATACCATATATTTAATATTGTCTTATATCCAGGTTGAATTTTTTCAATGAAATATATTTCTATAACTATTAGTAAAGTTGTATAAATTCTGAAAGTTTTTGTGGCCAAGCAATGAATCAGCAAATATAGTGATTCAAAGCTTTTTCAACATCATTGGAGGACTCAGTGACATTAGCTGGTTATCTTCACAAAAATGGAAAATGCTTATCAAAGACCACAAAATGAAGAGATGGTAAGTTATATTTTTTCTTCCATTTCTTTCTTTAACCAAGAAATTCTATAAATCAGATTATGATTTTGGAGTAATTTTCCAGAGTCAATACACAATGCATGCAGTGGAAAAAAATATCTCAACTTTATTCAAGTTCAAGACATTATTCCAAGCCTTAGAATCTTCATTACAGAAGCAATGTTAATTAGTATAACTAGTGGGTTTTTTTTTATTATTATTATTACTATTGGATTGGATCCAGTGATTCTCTTTAAGAGACAGATTGAGAAAGAAACTTCTTGTGTTGGGGCTTCCTGGCTATAAACAGCTTAATGCTTAATTAAACTACTAAAGCTGAGAAAATAGAGTTTAGGGCCCTAGCAGGGTGTTTGGTTACAGTCATCCATAAAAAAAGGAATCCAGGAAATTATTCATAGACTCTCAGGGCTCATTTAAATATTGCTTACAGTATTACATATTGCATTCCTTATAGTACAAGGAAATATCTAAATCATTTGTAGGTATATTGCATTTTATATGCATTGTATACATTTATAGGTTTGGGAAGAGCATTCACCTAGACAGTGACTTAAGTAAAAGGAAGCAAACAAAACAAAACAAAAAAAAAACTGTATTCTCAATTGTATTTGGCAGAAGTGACATCAAAACTATAAATCCTATAAATAAATGTTTTAAGTTTTGCTCAAATATATAGACCTTTAGAAAACATAAATATATATATCTATGTGTGTGTGTGTGTAATTGTGGGTTAATTTTCTTGTTGTGTTTTATAAACTTTTCAGGATGAATATTAGCAAATACTAGGAAAGTAGGCATGTTCTTGGATCGACCAACACATATTGGTCAACAGAGAACTACATAAAATCTGCGCCAACTGCTTTTAATTGCTAGGAATTCTAACTATATTGATATGTCTATGGCATATGGATCACTTTGGAGACAATAATTATAGTAGCAGCTAACACTGTACGAACTATGTTCACGTCTTTATTTGGGTGTTCTATTTTATCTTTCAATGCTAGAGCACTAGAGACTAGTGCTAATAGTATCTCCATTTTACATATGAAGATACACAGAGAGGTTAAGTAACTTTTACATTAACCACCATACTCTTGTGAAAGCAGGTGGGCAGACAAATGGGCGGGGTGGGTGGGGCATAAAAATGAATGAGATATTGTGTGAAGATTTAGCATGGTATCTGGTACAGGGTAGGCACAAAATAAACATCAGTTTCAACCTGAACTGATTTTATCAGGCTGTATTATGAGGACAAATGTAATCAATATAACTACAGACCCTACAATGTTCTCTTAAGCATAATAAGTACAAAATGACACATTATGCTACAAATTGCTAAGATCATATTTTAAGTGCTTATCATGCATTAAACTGTTTCAATCCCGCAAAAATCTTGTGAATTAGGTAATGTTTTCATTCCAATAAATGGATGGGAAAATTGAGGCACAGAAATGTTAAGAAACTTGTCTGATGCCATATGATTTATGTTTTTGAAATTGGGTTTTGAGTAAGGTGGGCTGGGTCTAGAGTCTGTGTTCTTACTATTCTACTGTACTTCCTGAGGCATTCTAAGTTTATAGCTTATTTGTAACCCAAGCTTACGGCCCATATTAACCCACCAAATGAACCAAAAGTCCTTGTAAGCTTCCTCTACAAATGCCAGCAATCAGAAGCTATGGGCCCAGGTTTCAAGTTGTGACTTATTGATGACCATGAATTTATAAACAAGAACATGCCTGATTTCCTAAAAGTTCTCAAAAATATAACTTTATATAAAATATAATTTTAAATATAACTCCCCTCCAAAAAGTTTGTTTACCATGATCTTAGATCTCCATTCACAGTTTGGTGCAACGTTCTGGTGAAACACATTTTCAGTAATATTATCTATGAGGTCATTCATATCTGAATATATGGAACAACAGCATAACACATTAGACATACAGATGCTCAGAAAATAGATGCAGTCTTAAGTGAAATTAGCATAGTCCCTTATCTGTACAAACTGTAATTTTGGGGACCAAAGCCCCAAAATATCCTTCTTTATCTGTTGATGTGTGCTGAAAAAAAAAAAAAAGGTTGTTAATTTTTTTCACTCAGTTTGCCATTCTATGCCATATTGTTCATTGTTAACACTATTTTTCTTGTATCTATTCTATCTGCTCAAGTGCCGAGACTGGGAAATACATTTCCCAGAATCCTTGGCAGCAGGTTCCGGGTTGGATTTGATTGAGAGTCACTTCCCAGCTATTTGGCCCCACAGAAGTAGAAGCCATCATGGCTTCCAGTGAATGTAGATGCTGGCCACCAAATGAGCTTAGAGAAGAGAAGGTTGGCCAGGAGATTCCAGGTATTCTTCTGTAGAACCACCTGTTTTGCTGAGCTCAGAACTCGTAGTTTCCTCTGAGTCCAGTACCCACTGGTTTCCTGAAGGTCCTGGCAGCTTTCCCAACCTGTATGCCTCAACAGGCCTTCAACAAGCTTCAGCCCTCTAATATCCTGATATAAATCATCCTCTTAACATACTTAGGATGATTTCCACTTTCCTGGTTTGAACTCCAGCTGATAAATGCATTTATTCATTCTTAAAAGACCAGGATTATTATTACCTCATGTTTGTAAAGTACTGCTGTGTATAGTTTTCCTTCAATTTATTCTAAAATAAGTCTATGAAATTGATAGAGTAGGCTTTATCTCCAATAATTTATCTGAACCCTGAGTTCTCTGATTTTTGTAAAGAATGACTTAAAGCAAACGGGTGAAAAAATTAGCTTGAGAACTTAGTCCAACTAATTATCAATTCCATGTTCCTTGTACCATACTCAGTAGTCTTAGAATGCTTTTTACTGAGGAAAAACTGAATTCTAAGCTCTAATAAAAAAAGAAAAAAGATGAAGTACTATGAGTCGCTGAAATTTAAAGATCTTTTAAAATACTTACATGAAGCCTGAGGTCATTTCTCAATCCCAGAATGACTCTGAAGAAAGTTTAATCACCATTTTGTAATATAAGCTATACCTGCTTTAATTAAGCACAAAAGCAAATTTAATTTTAAATTATATATACTTATGTTTATTCAATCCAATTTCTCTTTGAGAACAAAAACAAATAAATAATTGAACATCAAATAAATCAGCAGTAGTATCTCTTAAATGTGGTTATCTTTTTAAAGTTACTCCTTTTAAAAGTCTTGTTTGACTGTTTTCCCCTTCCTACTGAATTAAATCGGGAAAACAATGAAATTGAAAGCTTAAAAATGGCTTTTAATTAGCAAACCTTTCTTGTATTGTATTTAGCATTTCCATTAGAAGAGCAAGGCCCTGTGGAAACATTTTTAATGCATATTTGTTTTTTCCTTTGAAAATTTATTTGATTATTACAGCAAATGAATTTTTTATAATAACATTGCTTTTAAAATTATAATATGCTGTATATCAAACTAGGGAGTTGACATCATATTAGCTGCATCGTGTTTGCAAGAAAAAGCTTTATAAAATGGATTATCAATTATCCGTAATACTTTCTGCATTTATTGGTGGTTAGAGGAGGCAATTTTGCTCTGTTTATAAGTTCATTATTTCATCAATCATATGCTCTTCCTTTTTGTTCCCATTTATTTCTTCTGTTATAGACATAACCATTCAAAATAATTCAGATTAATTTTCCCCATACATCCCCTTAGAGGCAATGGGGGAGAAAACATGATTTTTTTTCCTCCTTGTTTTCATTAATTTGCATATAGTGTAGGTTAGAGTTTTCATTAATAGGTGGAATTAGTTCTGTGTTTCATCACAACTAAAAACCATTTAGATGTAGAATTAAAAGAATCACTGAGTTAGAGATCATTGAATTCATTTAGAAACACTGAATATTTTTGGAGAACTGGAAGTCATGGCAGCCATTAAGAATGCAATCAGTTTCTCCAGATAGGTCTGTGCTGCTATAGTTTTGACTGACATCTTTAATCCAGCTCTTGGTATCACAGCTTCATTGACTATTCATTGGAAAAGACTGAAAGATAGAATATGTGCTGGTAAACATTGCAATAACACATAAAGGCTCAAATGGGTTCCTTAAGTTCTGTGATTTCATTAAAACTTCTCATGCAAATTGATGTTGCAATTTAGAATACATTGACCAGATAATTATTAGTGATCACAATAGGAGCAATCCCATACACACTCCTGAACCAACAAAAAAGCAGTGACTAAGACTTATCAAGAGCTTCTTATCTTCAGGCCCTGACCAAATGCTTTATATGTATTTACATGAATATTAGGTAGTTTTTACAACACCCCTTCAGAGATTGATGCAGTAGACTAGGAATGACAATAATACTATATTAGTATCCTGGGACTTTAGGAACAAATTATCACAAACTCAGTAGCTTAAAACAACAGAAACCTATTTTGTCATGGTTCTGAAGGCCAGAAGTCAGAAGGCCAAAGATGGTAACAGGGTTGGTTCCTTCTGGAGGCTCCAGGGAGAATCTGTTCCATGCCTTTCTCCTGGCTTCTAGTGGCTGCCAGCATCCATGTTGTTCTTTCTTTTGTAGTTGAGTAACTATCCCAAGCTTTGCCACCATCATCTGATGGCCTTCCCTTCTGAGTCTCTCTGTGTGTCTTCCCTTTTTGTGCCTCTTGTAAGTACACTTGTCATTGGATTTAGTACATACTTAATCCAGGATGATCTCACCTCAAGATCCTTACCTTTATCCCACCTGCAAAGACAATGGTTTCAAATATGGCCATATTCCTTGGTTCTGGGTGGACATAACTTTTGGGTGGTCACTATTCAGTGTATTACAGTGAATATCCAGTTATATAATTTCTTATTTCTACTGACTTAATCAATCCAACAGGAAAAATTACAGTAACTATGAGCTTTCTGTAACACATATGCTCAAATTAATGCCACTTACATATTGAATAAAACATAAACCTTTCCCAAAATTCTCCTAATATCTCTCTTTCCCCAAAATGGAGTTACCTGAACTACAAATACTTCCTGGCTTCACTTCTAATGTATGTTTATATTGTTGAACTCTTTTTACCATAGGAAGGGTCCCCTATGTCCATAACTACTGAGAACATAATGTAAGTAAAGCCTATAGTGAGTTCTCTGTTCCATTTTTTTTCCATTGCCAACTGCATTTTTGCTTTGCTTCATATTTGTAATGAAAGAATGTCTCCACAAAGACAAAGTTTATGAATTTGTCTCTCCGCAAGGTCTTTGTGACCTCTAATCATTGCTTTGTTTTCACTGATTTCCACATTCTTTTTCTAACCAATGCTGATAACTTCCTTTCCTCCAAAACAATAGATTCTCTTCCAATCAATAGTGAGAAACTGATCGTTTTCATTACAGAGATGGATGAAGTAACAGAAATATTTCCTTGTGGTTGAAAATGTTTTTATTACCAGGAGGTGTTTTTTGTGTCAAAAAAAAAAAGAATAATGTTGTTGCCTATGAAAACAATGCCTCAGTTCTCTTGGTTCTGTTCATAAATATCAAGTTTAAGTGTATAAACACAATCATCTGGGATTTTACGTTGCAGTCCTTATACCGTTTGTATATGGTTCATTAAGAATTCAGGATTTATTTTATGTAGTGGTTGCTTTTTAAACCTAAATATGAGATCTATTTAGAATTCTATTTTTAACCATATTGCTTATATTTTCTAATTTAGTCATTATAATTTTAAAATGCCAGCTTGAAAACAAATAATATACGAAAACTCATTTGTTTGCCACTTGGCACAGAACACTTCCATCTAATAAAAAATATAGAGGCATTTAAAATTATTTATAAATAATCTGTGAATTGATATGAATCAAACTGGATGTTTGATAACTAAAAAAAGTTAGAATTTTGATATGACATCACACTTGATTTATACTTCTCAGGCCCTATCAGAATAATAGGAGGAGACTGATAATTGAATGAAAATGGGGAGATTTGACATTATGTGAGTAGGAAGAAGCACTAGACACCAGGAGGACCACCCTATTGGATACTGCATTGTTTGCCAGAATTGACTTGGCCTATAGGGATCTACATGAGTCTTCCTTAAACTTCACCAAGTATTATGGCACATTATTATTTTTTTTATAGAAGATACATAGGTAAGATCTAGTTAATGTAAAAAGGACAAGGCAAAACAAGAAGAGGAAGGAGGATGTAGAATCAGATATGTTCACTTACTCAGAGACATGGGAGAGCATGGCCAATTCAGTCACAGGAGAGATTCATCTTTGTTACCGGGACACAGCAAACATTTAGGAGTTAGAGACTGCTATTTCAGTTTGTGGTATTCCACTATTCTGATAAATCATGTTATTTTAGTTTAAATTACTTTTTTGTTATATAATTTACACACAATTAAATGTACCCATGGAAAAATCTATGCACTTGTATAACTGCCAGTACAGCTAAGACTATTTCCCTCATTCCAGAGAGATTTCCTCTGCCTCCTTGTAGTCAGGAGGGCCAGCCTCAGCCCCAGAAAAATGAGTGAAGAATTGTGTCTTCTGTCACTAAAGATTAGTTTTGCCTATTCTAAAATTTTATAGATACGGAATCACACTGTAAGTAGTCTTTTTTGTCTGCCTTTTTATTCAGCACAGTGTTTTTGAGATCCAGCTGGGTTGTTGAGTCTATTAGTACTTTGTCCTTCTGTATTGCTGAGTAGTATTCTACAGTACAAATATAACCCAATTCATTTATCAGTTCACCTGTTAATGGACATGTGGGTTGTTTGTAGCTTGTCACTATTATGAATAGAGCTGCTATGAATATTTCTGTACATGTTTTTTGTAGACATCTATTTTCATTTATTTAGGCGAATACATGGGAGTAAAATTGCTGGGTTATAGGGTAACCGTGTGTTCAATTTTATGAGACTGTCAGAGATTTCCATTCAATTCTACCAGCAATATATGACAGTTTTAGTTATTTCACATCTTTGGCAATTTGGGGGATTATACATTTTTTTAAACCATTTGAATAGGCTTCTAGTTGTATCTCATTGTACTTTTAATTTACATTTCCATGATTACTAATGATGTTGAGCACTTTTCCTGTGGTTACTCATCATTTGTATATCTTCTTTTGTGATATTCCTATTTTTTTTTTTTGCCTATTTAACAAAATAATTGGGAAAAAGGAAAAAAATGGGTTGTCTTCTTAGAAGTGAGTTGTCAAAATTCCTTATTCTGGATATGCTGTCATGGGAGAGGGGCTGTGCTAGACTAGGGTAGATCTTTTCTTCTCCAGTTATGAGGGAGAAAAATTAAAACTGCTACAACTCAGTACCACTGTTCAAAGAGGTACAGCCCATATCATGGTTTGGTTTTAAATAATCTACTTAGAGGAGCTAAACATTTCAACCTAAACTTAAGTAATGGTGCTAAAGAATAATTCCTAAGTTTTAGAGGTTTCAACTACAGTTATTTATTTTCTTTATTTTTTTTAAAGATTTTATTTTTATTTATTTGACACAGAGAGAGATTACAAGTAGGCAGAGAGGCAGTCAGAGAGACAGGGAGAGGAGGAAGCAGGCTCCCTGCTGAGCAGAGAGCCCAGATGCGGGCCTCGATCCCAGGACTCTGAGATCATGACCTGACCTGAAAGCAGAGGCTTTAACCCACTGAGTCACCCAGGTGCCCTATAGTTATTTATTTTCTTGCTAATATTACATGAGGGTGGAAAACAGCTAATACAACTCTAAGCTGCTAGTCAGTGCCAGGCAATGAGTTCTACTCTTTCGGAGATTCAAGCTGAAGGAGAAGCCTTGGTCTGGTACACTCCCATTCTCACTGCAGAGGGAAGGAGCCAGGAAGGAGGGCAACCACGAGGTGATAGTGACAGTACTCCCATGGGGATGAAGTGGGTGCAGTGTTCACTCACGTTCCTTTTGGCCAAAGCATGTCACAGGGCCGAGCCCAACATGAATGGACTTGAGTGAGACTATATGGTCCATGATAAGGAGAGGAGATTGAAGATGCGTGAACACCAATAAAATGGATCACAATCAGCTGCAAAAAAAGACCACAACCCAGGGCAGAGAATTCTCAACAAGAATCACATGTAGAGCTCAGAGTATTAAAGCCTGAACAAGACAATATTGAATCATATTCACTCTTATTTTTATTATTTCCTTCTATGGAAACCAGACTGTGTCACATTATAAGAATTGCTCTTTGGAATATTGTAAGGAGATTTTAACAGTACTGATATAATCGAATTGCTTAGAGGTCAGATGGCACTGTCATCTTTGTTTTCTTAGTTCTAGATCTTTACTCAGAATGAAAGAGAGACTTCATTCTAATACCTTGAAATGTTGAACCATGAACTATAAAAAGTTAACCTTAAATAAAAGGATGAAGTTATTGATAATGAGCTTAAAATTGGTATGTTTGGACACATTTAGAATTGGTTTCTATGACCGTATATTAAAATGTTACATACGTAAATGTGCACTAGTTTGTGATATTTGTAAAATTTTAAATAGGGCAAGTTGAGAAAATGTACCATTGCTCCTTCCTAAAGCACCTCTTCCCAATCCCTCTTAAAACACTTTGTACTAGAATTCTGTATTTTTGTGTGCCGTCTTATTTAGAGAGTCACCTCCTTTAAGATAGAATCGTGTCTCAGGAGTTAGAACACTATCAATGAACGAATGTATTATATAACACTATAACAAGGTAGAGATGTTGCACAAAAATTCAGCAACAACAATAACAATGATGGTGATGATGGTAATGACATAGCCTTTTGCAGCCCTAACCCACTTAATTTTCATGACGCAAAAAGAGGTGCTATGTTTAAACCTATATAACATAAGGAGAAACTGATGCTGAAAAGGTTGTGTCTGGCTCAAGGTCCAGAGAACTCCGGCTCAGGAGGTAGGTTAAACTGGTATATGGCGGCCTATACTGAATCATGCTTCTTATTATTCACCCACCATGTAATTTCCTTCCACACTGAATGTTGCTTTGGCCATGTGACTTGCCTTGGCCAATGGGACATTATAATGTGTGATGCAAGCAGAACGTGTGTCTAGTGGTCTAATTGTTTTGGGATACTACCTTTTGGAACCTAGCCATTATGTTAGATGCCTGGTCTAGGCGCCTGAATGGTGAGTGACCATGTGTGAAGAAAGACGTTGAGACCACAGTGAGGGAGATATGTAACCATCCTTTCATTGTAGCTGAGTCCAGCCCTCAACAGACCCACTAGCTCAAAGTCGACACACAAGTAACATAAGAGGTGTGGTGTAGAGACAGCTGAAGAATTGCTAGCCAACCCAAAGTCTTCTGAGAAATAATGTGTTGTTTTATGCTACCACATTTTGGATTGTTTTCATACATAGCAATTTATAACTGAAACAGGAGGCAACCATGGTCTCCTAGGTGGGTTTTGCTGTCATTGAAGCAGCTAAAGAAATTACTATTTTTCATGTCATCCTTTTTATCTGAATTTCCTCATACAATCTGCCCCCAATCATGATCTAGTCCTACAGGAGACTTTTCCTTGCCATAGAATGTAGAATGTCAACTATTTTGGCAAATAATACAGAACTTACTAAATTAAATACCCTGACTTAAGTTCCAGAAATCTGATTTTTGGGACAATGTCAAAACAAACTCTGATGAGATTTCAGCAGTGATCATGGGGGTTTGGTTACCAGTAAGTATTTGACACATTTTTTCCCCCCTCATTCTTGGCCAACTGATCTTTATCCAAATCAGAGATATTGTTTAACTGGCTGCTGATTAATATTTCGGACAATGTAGTAATCAGCTATCCATATGAGCAATTAATCAGAGCAGTGAGAAATAAATGACATCTTTAGACCACATTTTATTGCAGTCTAAAGACCAAGTTTGTCCTTAGAGTTCTCATATCAGAAACAAGGTGCCTATTCGCCATGAATCTACATAATCATTTAACTCCTGACCTTTAGAGCTAGATATATTTTCCTCAAGAAATCAGGCAATACTTTGCAATCATAAGGAAATCACAAAAATTATATATTTCGGAGATTTATTATGAGGAATTGACTCACACAGTTATGGAGGCTGAGAAGCCCAGGGTCTGCAGTGTGCAACCTGGGGACCCAGGAAAGTTGGTGGTGTAATTCAATTTGAATCCAAAGGACTGAGAATCAGGAACTCTGATGGTGTAAATTCCTGTCCAAGGACCAGAGATGAAATTAGCTCAATCAGTACAGAAAAAAAATAAAAATAAAGAAGCCGTGAGGAATTTTTTCTTCCTCTGTCTTTTGTTCTTTCCAGGCCCTCAGTGTCTTGGATGACCCTTACCCACATTAGGGAGGGGATTCTACTTTACGGAGTCCATCAATTCAAATGCTAATCTCATCCAGAAACCTTCACAGACACACCCAGAAATAGTGTTGAATCTGGACACCCTATGACCAGGCAAGTTGACATGTAAAATGAACCATTACAAATATTCATAAATAAAACACTGCATTGCCAGATGTTCTAAAATGCAGGATGATGATGATGGTGATGATTATTCCATAAACTCTTATTTCAGTACTTTGTACTGAAGCAATGGGGGAAGGGTTGCCCTATTATATTTGTTCTTCCTCAAAGTCCCTTCAAATGTTAAGATAGAGCCATTCTTTTTTTTTTTTAAAGATTTTGTTTATTTATTTGACAGAGAGAAAGAGAGCACAAGTAGGCAGAGCGACAGGCAGAGGGAGAGGGAGAAGCAGGCTCTCCACTGAGCAGGGAGCCTGATGTAGGACTTGATCCCAGGACTCTGGGATCATGACCTGAACTGAAGGCAGCAGCTTAATGGGCTGAGCCACCCAGGCACCCAAGATAGAGCCATTCTTGTCTCTTCTTTAAACATCACCTGAGTTTTGTCTTGAGACCCCTTAACAGCCTTCTGAGAGTCTAGGAATTCCTAGAAGAAAGATTCAGATTCAGATTGTTAGAACTCCTGCCATTCTTTAGCTAAATACATACATAGATTTCAACGAGCCATAGGGCTCTTCTATGGCTTCCCCAAAGCACAACAGACCAGGACCAACCTAAGAGGAAAAAAGCCTTGTACCTCCTTCAGAATCCAAAATTTTTGGAAACAAGAGAGCTGAGCTATAAACTCAGGCTTGATGCCAAGTAGTTCTCAAACTTCAAGTAAAACTGGTAGAGGTTTGACTTTGAACAGATGTGGATTGAAAACCCAGCCCTGCCTCCTCAAAGATGTGTTCCCTTTGGCAAGATCCCGGTCTTCTCTACGCTTCAGTGTTCTCAGGTATAAAATGGGATAATAATACATACCTCACAGGGCTGTTGTGAACATCATAAGGAAAAGTATATTTAAAATAAAATGTTAACCATCGAGCTTTGTGTTCAGATTATCAATTTATACGTCCTATGGAGAACAAACGTTATTACAGATAAAACATATAAAATACTCTCAAGCTCTAAAATTGTCTACTACATCTCTGTATTGGACCAATCAATGCAGTTGTACAGGTCCACAAAGCCAGGGCTATTGAAGTTCAAGAATAATGTGTTTATATCAGAACTTAACACATTCAAATTAACCCAACCCAATGATTCCCTGTGCATATAAGAACTGAAACTTCCTTGAAATCAATATGCAACACTCAAATACTCAAATCCATGATATCTGGCTTCTGGGACTCTAAAAACACAGGCATGGTGAAATTGTCTGCTATCTAAGGCATTTATATAGCTTACACCCCCCCCCAACCCCGGCTGAGATACAACTTTGTCAATACACTAAATAGTTTTGGATCAACTGGAGCATAATCTGCCCCATGGTGAAGTTTATGCTATTTATTTTAATGTCAGAATGGGAGCTGATGAGATCGTTGTGGCCCTTCCATTATCTAGTTATAGAGATACATTTCATTTTAATTTCTTTCTTCTAAATCAATGTTTGCCACTGGCAGTTCATATCAAAATGACGTTTGGGACTTTTCTGGGTTTTGTCTTCCTTTTCTCAAATCAATGGGTGTGAAATGGTGGTTCAGGCATGAGCATTTTGAAACAGCTCCACCTATAAATTTGATGGGCACCTCTGATTAAGAGCCACTCATGAAACTGAATTGATCTAATCTTTGTAAATGGTTTTTTAAAAGGAAAAAAAAAAAGTTACAATTTCACTCAGTTTCTTTCATAATAATTTTACGTTGTATACATTGGCAAAATCTTTCATTTTCGGGTTTTGTTACACCAGTATCATTTTACTCTTGATAAACCATAAAAAGTCAGAAGAAAAATCACAGCAGTGTAGAATCAAAGAAGCAAGATAGTACTACCAGGTGCTATACCTGGGAGGGTTGCGATTCAAGGATATCCTGTAGCCGGTCTAACACCAGTAGCCTCATAGTGGTATGAAACTTCTCTGACAGTGGCACGTGTAGTGGATAGGGTAAGGGTTTTTTTTCAAAGTTCATGATTCTGGCCCTGGAGCTGTTCTTTTCTCCCAGAGAAAGAAGAAAAGGAGAGAAATTGCCCACATGTGGTTAGAATCCTTAGTCACTATGCTGTTTTTAGACTTTTTAAAAATATCAAGTTAGAAATAAAAAGGAGTCAACAACCAGCAGCTAGTCAAAACCATCTGTTTTGTTTGCATAGATATAGTCTGTGATACATATATATATCACTATATATAATATATATGTCTATATGTGTATATAAATGATGTATGTAGAGATATAGATATATATAATAAATATAATACACACACATATATATACTGATACATATCATGGATGTGACAAATATTTATATGAATAAATATATAGTGTGGGCTTATTCTCTTAGAATAAAGTCACTTTTAGAATTTGAGAAGTTCAGAGACTAAACAACTCTATTGTGGTACAATTGACATTTCTAAATTGCATCTATTAGATTTTGTGATTTTATAAGTTTGAAATCATCACCACAATCAAAATGATGAACTTACCCATCACTCCAAAATGTTTCTTCATGCCTGTTTGTAATCTCTTTTTCAGGCAACCACTGATTCACTTTCTGTTAATATTTGTTTCATTTTCTTGAATTAGATACAATTCAACCATATAGTAAATACTCTTCTTATCTGTCTCTTTTCATTCAACATAATTATTTTGAGATTCATTTATGCTGTAGTATGAATCAATAGTTCATTCTTTTTTTTTAAATTTTATTTATTTATATGACAGAGAGAGAGAGATTACAAGTAGGCAGAGAGGCAGGCAGAGACAGAAGGAAGCAGGCTCCCTGCTGAGCAGAGAGCCCGATGCGGGACTCTGTCCCAGGACCCTGAGATCATGACCTGAGCCGAAGGCAGAGGCTTTAACCCACTGAGCCACCCAGGCACCCAATAGTTCATTCTTCTTAATGCAGGTAGTATTATATACTGAAATTTAAAGCAAAAGAAGTAGTGGTATAAATGCTTATTAGTTTCTTTCCCTATAAAATCCCAACACAATAGTTTTTAAATGGTCATTTTTCAAATGACAAAAATTACTCCTGGCTAACCCACCTTCATTTTATAGGCAAGTAATAAAATCGATTAAAATCAAGTAAGATCATGATTGATTAAAATTGTAATCGGAGAAGAGCTTCTGGCCTTTATTTTTTATTGAGCCATTCGCAGAGTATACACAGAAATTACTCCAGTTAATATAAACACCTCAGTGACAAATACTGGACTGTGCCTTGTTTTGTGCATTGGTAACAAGTGTGAGTTTCATTCATGCCTTTAACTTGACTTTTAATTAGACAATCTAGACCAACCAGTCAAGTCTCAATACTCAAGTTCGGGAGGCAGAGCTCAAATATTCTGTTTAGGGCATCAATATCGTGATAGCTTCATAAAGGCCGAATTTACAGAAAAGGGAAAATTGAGAATATATAGCAAAATTTCAAGAGTGGGGGAAAAACTGTCCTGGAAGTATAGAGTCAGAGGACATCTGGAAGACCACTGTCCTTGCTTACATTGATTCACAACCCCTATGGCTAGCATTCAAAGAGGGGCTATGACTTGTGAGCTTTGCAAAGTATGTTATGGACACAGGCAGAAATCCTATGAAATCACAGGTCTTTTCATTCCTTGTTCAAGATTCTCTCTAATATTAGAAGCTTTTTAAAAAAGTACATGCTATTGTTTCAATAAAAGTGCCTCCTTTTAGGTCTAAAACTGATTGCAAAATAAGTTCCCTCTCCAACACATCCTGAGAGCTGAGAAATTTAAATCATATGGAACCTATATTCACAGAGCCCTGCTTCAAAGAATATTCAGTGGAGGGGGCACTGCCACAAAAGCAAATAAATGTTAATGCTATTTTATAGCTGACTTATAATTTTAGTACCAATAGTGCAATAAAGAAAAAGGAATTTCAAGGTGCATGAATAAAAGAAACTCCATTCTTTAAATCTATCAAGCATTCTGGTAAGTGTTCCTTAACTTCTTGCTTGCAAAACAAATTCAATTTGCCACTTCAGTTCTAGCAAAGTGTCATCAATTCTCTTCTCCTTTTCATCTCTGTACTCTTTTCTGGCTAATTATCAATTTCTGTTGGCTTCACTATCACCGATTTGATTGTGGCTTTTCACATGTGTATTTCCACCCCCCTCTTTTAGATTTTCTTTCCAGACTCAAATGCATTAAACTCTCCTACCTAGAATACTTACAAGTGCCTCAAGTTAAACATGTTAAATATTAAGCACATTATCATCTCTTTTCAAAGCCTTCTTTCCCTGCATTTCCTAATTATTACCTTACGCTTCTAGTATTGCCTCATGCTTCACATCTATTCACATCTGTTAATTTTACCTTTATTCATAGGTTTGTTTCCTGCCTTTCTTTCCCACCACCTCTACAGGATCCCTGGAATTCATCCACTTCCTCTGTGATCTCTTCATCTCCTGCCCATTTCTCGCAAAGCTTGGAGCTGAGGTGATCATGTCACACCTGCTATATAAGGAATATTCTAGAGCTCTTAGGTTGGTAAAAGGCCCTTTGCTATTGGTCCTTGGCTTTTCTCACTTGGCTCATTACACATCAACTACCCTAAACTTTAGTTATCCTGTACCTCAGCCACTGTATAATTTTCAGCCATTTTCAAACTTACTTGGTTCTACGTGCTTATGAGCATGCTTGCTAAGATACATATCCCTTTTCATGCTCTGAAATCCTACATACTTACAAGATTTGGTTCTCTTGCCTTCTCCGGAAAGCCTACATTTGACCCCCCCAAAGAGAGCTAGTAGAGCAAGTCCCTCTTTCTCTTATGTTTCCATAGCAATCTGTTCATATTCTGTTCTATTCATCTTCTATTGTGACACTTACCAATTGCACTCTAGCTTTTGTATGTCTACCTTTTCCAAATACTGTGAGCTCCCTTAATCAAAACAACCATAGTGCTTAGGGACCAGGTAACATTCTGAGTTTTTTGAGTAAAGGAACAAAGATGAAGAGGTAAATGCACACATGAATGAAGGAGTAATGGGTAAATCAAGCACAGCCCCCTGATTTCCTATCTCAGATACAGACTGCAGTAGGAAATAATTAAGAAATATACCTAAGCTTGGCACTGTAGAAATAGCCACATATGGGATATAATATTAGGCAATCAAAAGGGCTGTTGTCCACGAATACCAACCTGTGAGCTCTTTGAAGCTTGCAATTCTTTTAAAGTAGGACAAAACTTTTCATTATATAATTAGGGAAGAAGTTAAATTTAAAAATACTGCAGTCACTAATTCATAGCATAGTGTGGAGTAAGGTGTCAATAACATTGAAAAAGTTAATTTTTGTCCCTTGTAGGGGATTACTACAGATCCAGCCTGCCTGAATGTAAGACTCAACTCAGCAATGTTTGACCAATGGGTAGATCTCTCTGTGATGTGGTTTTCTATATGTGAAATGCGGATTGAATTAATTGGACTATTCTAGAAGGGTTATAATAATAAAACTCAATAAGTTAATAATGCATGTGTAATGCTTACAGGGGTACCTTGTACTTAGTTTATGTTTTATAATTGTTATTCTAAATTCCCAATAATTTATAATTGATATCAGGACTTCTCTGGAGGAAAATGTGTAGTAATGGAATGATTTCTACCAGAGGATAGGGGAACTTCTACAAGGGGGAATGGGTCCAGGAAGTTAGAACTGGCCTGTCAAATGTAATTTTTTTCCTGGAGTGTATTTGCATGTCTACTAAAGTTTGTAATTTAGCACAACAATGATCAAATCATTTAATTTTCAGATAATAGTAAGATGCTTCTTTTTTTTTTCATTAAGAAGGCTAGACATTGGTGGAAAATGAGCAAGACCCAATTTTCAGGAGACAAAAAAACATTGGAGAAGGAGTTAGGAGACATTCATTCACAACTGAAAAGAAAAGAGCCACTGTTAAAACATAACAACAAAACCTATAAGGAGAGATAGATAATAGGAAGGAAAAGACCTAAGAGTAGCTCTCTGCAAGTGAGGGAGAGGGAAGAACGTTATTGAAAGTGTCAAACCTGGGGCGCCTGGGTGACTCAGTGGGTTAAGCCTCTGCTTTTGGCTCAGGTCATGATCTCAGGGTCCTGGGATCGAGTCCTGCATCGGGCTCTCTGCTCAGCAGGAAGCTAGCTTCCCCCTCTCTCTGTCTGCCTCTCTGCCTGCTTGTGATCTCTCTCTCTCTGTCAAATAAATAAATAAAATCTTAAAAAAAAGAAAAAAAGAAGAAAATGTCAAACCTGAGTGCAATTTTGTAAAAAACAGTTAATCTTACTGGCATACTCTGGAAGAGGAAAATAGTCCCCTGACTAAAAAGCAAGAATTCTGTGCTCAGTTTTTACTTTAAAATAGAGATGTATTCAAGTAAAGGGGAGTGTAAAAGACAAAAATGGATCAATAGTGAAATTATTTTCAGAGGATAAACTCAAATGCTTTTAGCAGTTGACTAGGCCGACTTTGGTTACATGGATTCCAGATCTAGAAAAGAGCGTTTCATTTAATTCTTATTCCTCCACCATGCTCTTTACATCAGTTAACGAAAGAAACAAGACATAGGGTCTCCCCCTGCATAAAAAGATGAAAACAGTTGTACAAAAGACTAAGCCCATGTCCTATGTTTGTGTTCATTACACATAGGAAAGCCTTTCAGAGAGCAAATTGCTCTCATTTTGGATTCTTGTTATTCGCACAATTCAGAGTGATTTGCTTTTGTTTCATCCCATAAGAGGTAGATTAGCAGGAAATTATAGCAAGGTTGATAAACATATAGAAATATAATCCATGTAATATTTATCCAATGTATAATACTACATAGGCATAACATATGCAATATATGTATTAAATATAAAAATCTGAAACGTATGAAAATAAAAATGTGGCAAATCAAAGAAAAAACAGAAAAAAGTAAAAAATAAAAGCAAAAATTCAAGATACATCAGCAGTTTGGGACTTGTCAAAACAGGGACATCTCTAGCTGCAAAAGGTCAGTACCGTATTATGTTAGATAATACAATAATGGATATTTACATTTATAAATGTATGATTTCATGATAAATTTAAATTATAAAGAAATTATGCAAAATATTTACGAAAGATCTCCTCTTTCTATTGTTAAGTTTTGTATTGTTTCTATAGAAAATTCACCTACATGAAATAATTCATTTGAGGAAAATGATGGAAAAATGAGGCAGTATTGTATTCAGTAGTAGTATTGTAATCATGGCGAGATTATCAATTGCCTGTCTCACATTCTGAGTAGTCAAAAAGAGCTGAGCTGCTTCTGATCTCCTACTATGGCCAATTTTAACAATGACTATTAGCTTAGGCATTCATTGAAAAAACAAAAAGACACTAGGGATTATTATTTTGAAATTCCTAAATCTTGAAACTATTAAATTTGATTCATAAAATTCATTAAAATTAAATAATGATAAAAATATTAACTGTTAGTACGAATATAACTTCTAATAATGAAGACCTTCAAAATATTTAAGAGGAAACCTAATTGATAATGCTGAGAGGAAGAAACCTTCTTTTCCCCATTTCCCAAACCTGTAAATGTTTCCTCCCATTCAACACAAAGAATACTGGTCCCAAGGAGCCCATTGAACTATTGGAGTCAATCAAGCAAGTTTTGGAGGCAAAGGACAGGGCAAAAGGCTCTTGTAGATCTGTCCCGTGGGCTAGGTATGGCTAAAACAATTCATCTAAGCCTTATCCACAGATCATGAAGGTTTACTCTGAAGCTTCCTTATTATTCACAAATCCATTAATAAAACACACTAAATGGTAGTGCTAAAATGAGGGCTACATGTTTACCAAAATCCCTCCTTTTCTTTGATCAAATGGCTAGATGACTTTTCCAGCCTCCCTTGAGATGGTAAGCTCCATGTGACTCCGTTTTCCCCCAAGGAACACCAGCAGCCATGTTTTTGCCAAATCCTCCCATGGGAGCCGTACCATGCCCTTTTCTTTCCCCTGGAAATACAGACAATGGCAAAGTCTTACATAGGGGATGGCTGAGCGCCAAAGCCAAAGGAGCCTGGATCTGTGTATGATCCTGTGGGGAGAGTTGTCCCGCCGACACGAACACTAGCCCATCACTCCTATCTGAGTGAACAATAGCTCTTGTGTTAACCATTGACATTTAGTGTCTATATTAGTGTTATATTTAGTGTCTGTTCCCTAGCTTACCTAATTTGAATGTTTGAATAGAGAGTTTGGGGTTAAGTAAACCTAGCTTTTAATCCCCACTCCCAATTTATTAAATGTATGGTTTTGGGTAAGTCTCTCAAACTGAAAAGACCTCCATTGCTTGATCTTTAAAAAGGGAAAATAATACCCCATACCCACCTCAGAGATAACATATGATAAAATATTTAACATAGTGCCTTACAAAATATTTAATCAGTAAGAGTTATTATAATTAGTTGGATAATTAGGTACCATAAGTACTATTCCAGGGAGAGAAAATAAACACCTGAATAGCTTTTAAGACTGTACATCTAAGTACAGACTCTGTCCTTGATATAATCCAAATGGCAAATCAGTTTTCTCTACCAGTAAACTCCATAAGCAAGGGTATCCTTATAGGATGATAGGTTTAAAAATTTTTAAATTCAAAGATATGACATTGCATGTAATTCTCCTGAATTCAAGAAAGTAGGACCATCTTTGTGGGTTACTTAACACTCAAATGCACACACAAATATACACATACACACCACCTATTTATTTAATGAAGATTTTTTCCAAGAAGGCATCCATATTCCACTTCACTCAGTGAAGATAAAATGACTCAAAAGAGATCAAAGAAAACAATTACTTCACTGTTCCTATGAAGAGGATCTGTATAAAATATTTAAGGTTTATGAGAGTGAAGCCCTAATTCTTATTTGTGTTCTATTTGTTCCACAGATAAACTAAAAAAAAAAAAAGAAATATATAGAGAGTAAAGGCAAAAACATCATCCCATATCATACTCACGTTGATAATACTTTAAAACAACCATTTCCATAAATGAGATTGTCAACATTACAGTTTTGTAGCTTATTAGATCTCAAGTACCCTGGAATTAGACTCAATACCAATATGAAAGAAGAGTGAAATAAGCAAGACCTTTCTCTTCTTTTTTTTTATACCTTTCAATAATAAATTGTAACACGCCTTTGTCTACATTTTTCTTTAGTTGTATTAATGCTATTTTGGATTGCAAAATTTTTATCCCACCCTACCAGCTCCCCCTCCCACCACTTTGCCTTTTCTTTCTTCACCATTGTTCCTCTAAACTACAAGACCATCTGTTCACTTGGCAGATGCAAGTCAGTTCTATAATTGTTGTCATTCTTAGCATAGTGCAAACCCTGCACAATCTAGAGGACGAGAAGTACTACATTCATGAGTTAGCCAAATGTATATTGTTGTCGAAATTACTTGTCAAAACGTCAAAGGGAACAATATTTGATTTTCAAAGCACAGCATACATCTACCCAGATTACAATATGAGGGCCCTATTATGCTGTTACTTATGCAATGCATCATTCAGATTTTGACTAAAGTAAATGGCATGAGCTCTTGCAGGCTCTGATTTCTATTGTGTGAACGGAGTATAGGAGTTAGTTACAAAATCCTTTGTTCGAGCAGTGAATTGAGAGGTTTTTCTGAAGTATATCAAATACATACATTTGGAAGACAGAAATCTTTGATATGAATGTATTTCACTTTTGAACAACTTCAATACATGATAATCAGGATTTAAATGTAAAATATATATAATACATTCAAATGTGGATTTGGGGAACTTTCAAGAGGAAAAGCAAAAAGATATTGTATTAGGTTTCTACTGCTGCTGTAACAAATTACCACAAACTTACCCGCTCGAAATCACACAAATTTATTTACATTTTGGAGATCAGGAGTCTGGAGGGGGTCTCAGTGGATGAAAGGTCTCAGAAGGGCTTCTTTCCTTTCTGGTGGCTCTAGCAAGGGATTCATTTTCTTGCCTCTTCTAGCTTCCAGAGGCCACCCCGCTCTTTGGCTGTTGGCTTCTATCTTCAAAGCTGGCAACATCGTTGCATCTCCTGGGCTTTTCTTCCTACTCACATCTCCCTCTCTGCCAATAGGCAGGGAAGCTTCTATGCTCTTAAAAAACCATGTGATTAGGATGAACTCACCTGGATAATCCAGGTTAATTTAAACAGCTATCATCCATTTGCAGCACCTCTTTTACAAATGACAAATGAAAAGGATCCAAGAGGGGCACCTGGGTGGCCCAGATTGTTAGGCATCTGCCTTCTGCTCAGGTCAGGGTCTCCAGATCCTGGGATCAAGCCCCACATTGGGCTCCTGGCTGGCTCAGCAGGGAGCCTGATTCTCCCTCTCCCTCTGCCTCTCCCCCTGCTTATGTGCTCTCTTTCTCTCAAATGAATAAATAAAATCTTTTTTAAAAAAATTTAAAAAAAGAAAAAAATAAGGAAGAACATCCAAGAGGTTACATTAGCTCAAAGTTAAACATTGAAAAAATGAAACCATACCCCAACACTCCAATTCCCTGCTCTTATAAGTAAAATATACCACTTCTTTTCTTAATTTCATGATTATTCTCTCAAACAAGAAATGAACTGAAGCGTTCCTCTAAAAAGTATTTGCACTTCTTAAATCTCATAGCAGAAGTAAACTATTATTTGATGATAGAGATCAGTTATAGTGCAACTTTTCAGCAATGCACAGACCACCCTGAGTTAGAGTAGGTGTTTAATTAAATCATATACCTTGTTGATGACAACAATGATGATGTCATATCACAACACCTTTCCAAAGACTAAAAACTGCTTTTAATTTCTAACTGACTTATGAAGTACTCTGAATAGACACACATTGAAGATAGATCAGTAAGAAACCAACCAATTAGAATGTCTGTACATGTAAACTTTCTACAAACACTTATTAAGTGGCAACTCCAGGCTAAATGTAGAGCTAGATGCTGGAAATAGGAGAACTAGGAGAAGGAACTACTCTGAATTAGCTCAGTGTTATTTATAGATACACCTGTTTACCAGCACGGGAAACTGAAACAATGTATATATAAATTTTGTATCATGTGTTCTCATAGATTCTCTAGAAAGAGAATCAAGGAGGAAGCAGCTAGCACTGGAAGGCATAGTGCAACACTTAAGACAGGTTTTGAAGGTGAATCAGGATTTTGAACATTCAGGTAGGTAGCAATAGACTCTCCCTTTATTTTCTTAGGAACCATAAAATTGGGGTGCCTGGGTAGCTCAGTCGTTAAGCGTCTGCCTTCAGCTCAGGTCATGATCCCAGGGTCCTGGGATCGAGCCCCACATCGGGCTCCCTGCTCAGCGGGAAGGCTGCTTCTCCCTCTCCTGCTCCCCCTTCTTGTGTTCCCTCTCTCACCGTGTCTCTCTCTGTCAAATAAATAAATAAAATCTTAAAAAAAAAGAACCATAAAATGGTATGTATCTGTTTAATTAAGTAAAAAATGCCTAGCATAATTAGCTTCTATGAAACTTATATGCCTCATATCATATTTCCCAACTTTTCTTCTGTACTTAAAAGTGTAAGTCCAAATAAATAAATACATAAACAAATAAATAAGTAAATAAATAAGTCTGAGGAAGAACAGTAGCACACTTCACAATCAGGCCACAGGATAGCTATCCCCAGTGAGCAACCTTTAAGTCTTGAGCTGCATGGGTGAGGATATAAGGCCCTCAGTGACAACTTAGTGCCATATAAAATAAAAGCTTTAGCTCTGGAGAATCTCAAAATGGGTGCCCCTTAATAAATTGTTGACTTGTTTTCAAAAACTACTGAGCCACCTCAAAACCAGGCACTTTCATTGTGGAACACTCAATAAATAGTAATATCATTAGTAATGGCTAAGATGTTATGGAATATTTTTGAAAGTACCAATATTTCAGTATGTATTCAAGTATGCAATAAACATTTATTAGGCTACTACTATTTGCTGGGCAGTCTCTGTGCATTGGAGAAGTGAACAAAACAAAGTGTCCATTCTCTAGAGAGAGACGGATATATAATATGGCAGATGATAGAAACTGTTGGAAAGTTAAAAGTAGAAGGTAATAGGAAAATGGCATAGTGGTGTTGTTACACACAGGATTTCTAGGGATATACCCTAACCCCACGGTTGAGCACAGAATGTAGAAAGTGAATTAAGAATCCTTGCAGAAAGAATTAAGTACAAATGCCACAGGGAAAGCCACGTACAAGGTTTCTGATGTACAACAGGAAGAGTTATGAGACAAGAATTCTGCAAGCACAGAGAATTGCAAGAGATGAGTGCAGACAAGCAGTTCTGGCAGTTTCTATGTAGGGCCCTGATGGATTTTGTTCTGACTGCAGTGGGAAGTTACTAGTGGATTTCCTTCCTTCCTTCCCTCCCTCCTTCCTTCCTTCTTTCCTGACAGAGAGAGATAGCGAGAGAGGGAACACAAGCACAGGGGAACTGGAGAGGGAAAAGCAGGCTTCCCGCTGGGCAGGGAGCCTAAAGCCTCCTCCATCCCAGGACTCTGGGATCATGACCTGAGCCAAAGGCAGACGCTTAAGAACTGAGCCACCCAGACACCCCTATTAGTGGATTTTAAACAAAACTGTGACACGATCTGACTTACATTTTAAAGAGATTTATCTGGCTTCCCTATTGCAATGGGGGTAAACAGAAAGATCATTAGAGACCTACTTTGGTGCGCAAGTGAGGACTAAGGATGGGTCCTCCATCCATATGACTTGGCAAACTGGTTATTCGGAAAACTTATTCCTGTACTTTTTCAAAATGGAGTAGATTGTAGATATGTCTGACATAGGGTAAAATAATAAAAAAGTTAAATCCATGTGGCCAACCAAAGTTGTAAAGCTTATGGAATTTTGAATAACTAGGTAAGATTCCTGAATAACACAAGATGGTTAATACTAAAAACTACGGATGCAAGTTACTACAGTCATTATTTGTAGGACATTGTTTACAAAATACCTATCGATAATCAATGAAATGTCACACACTTTAATTTCCTTCATTTTAAATATTTATGTTGAAATGGTTGTAATTTTTTAGTAAAAGTACTCATTACCTACCCTATTTGTTATCTCTATTTGTTATATTCAGTAATATACATATTAGAAAAATAGTGTCTTAAAATTACCACAACTCATATATGTTGCTAAATAACATTTTCAGTTACAAAGGTCAGTGTTTTCTTTGGAAAAATCAAACTTCACCAGCTATTATCATAATGGTCAAAGCCTAAATCATGACTAACATGTATTTATACATATAAAATCACATCCAAACATGTACACTTTTAAGTTATTAAGAAAGTCTTAAATAACTCCATATGTTTAAAATCCCCTTTGGATTCTAATGAAATATTTGTGATATTTAGTTTCTGGGCCATATGTACAATCACTTCAACAATTTCTTGGTAACATGGGTAACTTTTTTTTGGTTGGGTATCAGTTGCTAAGGTTACAGACTTTTTTTCCCTCTCTGCTATTAACGAGCTATATTGGGTCTGTAACCTGAGTCTCCCGGCACTCAGAATCTGATTGCCCCACGTCTCATTTTCTAGGCTTTCTTTGTATCCAATGCTGAATTTTCAGATTCCTGCCCTCTGTCAGCTGACACTAGTGTGCTCGCTAAGTGTATACACCCTTGTCCTCAATGAATAAGGGCTTGATTGTGCATTGATTAAAATGGCTTATTTTACTGTTAAAGTAAATTACACAGAAATGGCATTTCCTACCAAACAAAGAAAAATAATACCATAATAACACAAACTTGACACTTCCCTAATGCTTTAATCTGACAATCTCAGCACACTTAACAAACAGCAATTAATTAACCCTTACAACATTCCTGTCAGGAAGGTCTGATTACACCCATTTTACAAACGAAATGCTAAGAGGTAACTTAACGTGGACAAGGTTACACAGTTTCCTCATGACAGAATGGGAACCATAACTCAACAGACTTGGCCCTACACTCCCAGGCAGTCAACAAGCAGTCAACAAGTCCTAATCAGGAGAACAGATTGCTTGTTTATACTGTGAAAATCCAGATTTTGTAAGAATCCCTGGATAGTTATGTAAACAAAGGTTTTATTATATTCACTCATAGTTTTCATCCAACCTCATCACCAAAAGAAAAGAAAACTTGAAAATCCATAAGCACATCTTTTCAAGGGTACTGCTGCCTAAAAAAAAAAAATTTTAAAAAAATAAAGAAAATATGACCAAGGAAGAAATTTGGTGGAGGAGTGGAGTACTAGGTTGCCATATAAGTGAACTACAAAGTGTAGCAGCCAATGCATTCAAGGACTTGATATTCCTGAGGCATTTACATCTATGCCTTATCATACCAGGATAAGAACAAGTTTTCTTGGGATTCACATACACAAGCAGAATTAGCCCATAAAGAAGACGTGAAACCATTTGGGAACACTACTATATACATCCATCCAGTTAGAATGCTCTATTTCGGTAAGCAATGAATTTAGGGATTTCGTGGCCAGTCACGTGGCTTCATCAAAAGCTGTGCCTGCAGTTAAATTGGACCCTACAGCATCAGTGAGGATGGTGAGTATCACACTCGCCATGGTAGCTTCTAAGACTGTAACCACCAAACTTCAGCTGGTTCCTGACATCAAGGGCAGAGAGCCCACATCATTTCCCTTCTCACACTGTTCCAGAGAACATAAACTAATCAAGACCCTCATTAAAAGTTATGTTTCCTCAAAAGTGTCTTTAACGAGAATCTGATTTTCATCATGGCATCCCCGTCCGAGACTCCATGCTTATTTAGGCCGTGAAGGATCAACCGCTGACTTGTATTTAGGCCATCACCATCAACACGTAATGGCAAAATACTGTTCAAACGTTGTCTTTACTTTCCTTCACCATAGTTTCTACTTATCCCTCTCCTTCGCCCTGAATGAGTTAGCTCTCTTGCCTCTACGGGATTTTGATCCCCAGGTATTTTCCTTTCATCAGCCCGATTTCGGTACCACGGCTTCAGGCCATTAGCACCCCAACCCCAGCGATTTGAGCCCTGTTCTCTCCAGCATTTGTATTCTCTCGTTCTTCTGAGGCTGCTGATGCAGCTGCTGTTCCACTCTCCAATCCCACAGAAAACATCACTGTCAATTTTCTGTTCCTTTTCCCCAGCTCTTGTCCTTCCATTCCATGACCTTTCATTAAATACTTGTTAATCATCTTTTACATGTCAAGCTCTGGATTATGCTATGGGGATTGAGTGGTAAATCGATCACAGACTGTGCCCTCTGGCAGATTTTAGTTTAGTGGAATCTCAAATGTGTTAGTTTACTCACCTGACCACAAGCCCAGAGCATGCACCACGTGTTAGGAATGTGCAGAGGAGGGTCACACAATTCTTTATGGGAGAGTAGTGGGAAGGAGTCAGGGTAGAATCCCCACATCTAATTGACTCCACAAGAGCTATTCCAAGTATTTCCCACTGTCCGGTTATGAAGGCTTCCGATATGATGATAAAATCCAAAGCCAACTCGTATGAACTAACACGTTTTTTTTTTCCCTTTCTAATTCATAATTTCTTCTTTGTTACTCCCTTCCTCTAGGACCACAGTACCCTGTATTTAGAGGGCTTTAAATAAACATGCATTGGGGCACCTGGGTACCTCAGTCATTTGCGTGTCTGACTTTGGCTCAGGTCATGACCTCAGAGTCCTGGGATCAAGCCCCACATTGGGCTCTCTGCTCAGTGGAGAGTCAGCTTCTCCCTTCCCCGGACTCATGCTTGTGCTTTGTCTCACTCAAATACATAAATAAAATCTTAAATAAATAAACAAGCATGCATTGCTGGAGTCCTCTTGGTGAGACCTTTCCTAATGATGCTGTTAAAATCACACACCCCAACACTCCTCATTTCCTCATCCACTACATTTTCCTTGCCACTCCTTACCGTCTAATTTCCCAAACTTACATATTTTGCATTCTGACAAGAATGAACATTTCAGGAGGACAGGAATTTTGGACTGATTTGTGCACTGAGTGTATATGGAAGACAGGACAATTTCAGAAGTATTTGTGAATAATCGATCCTACCTCCACTTCTGACTTGTACCCTGTCCTGCTTTCCAATTCAGAACTCTTAACACTTTTCACAGCTACATATGCTGGTTCGTTACCTTCTCTTGAACTCAGAGAAAGCAGAGCATTAAAAAAAAAAAAAAGAATATGTAATAGCGAATAAATGTAAGCTAGAGGATCAAAGAAAAGTAAGTGCTTATGGAGAACAATGAATCAGGAGAATGAGTTTTACTCTTTTACTTCGTCAAAACAGGCATCCACAAAGTGACGATATTTTAGTAGATTTGATCGATATAATTAAGTACAACACAAACTAATATTCCTATGAGTTTCCTGAAGCTCTGTACACTGTGGAGTTGCTGATTCAGTAGGTCTGGGGTGGGACTGGAGATTCCACCTTTCTCTCAAGCCCCTAGATGATGCTCATGCTGTGTGCCTGGGGAAGCAATATATGACTTACAAATTGGAGAAAAGTAGATTATGAAAAACAACAATAATGTTAACACAGCAGCTGAAATTCTTCTGGATACGTTAAAAAAGGAAATATAAATTGAGGTTCATTTAAATAATTACTTAATGGCCATTTAGCCTCAAAGGCATTTGGTATATTTTTTAAATAGCTTGACTTCATTATTTATTTCTTAGTCATTATTGAAACATTGAACATACAGATAAAAAAGAAAACAAGTGGAACTATTTATAAATCCATCCACTAGAGAACATGTTAGTTTATTTACTCCAGTTTTTTTTATCTTAGAATTATTCTATAGGTTTTCAAGACAAGTAAGATTTTTATAACAATCCTTTAAAACTTAATATGGCATACACAATTCAATGTCAATAAACATTAGTCTGTATAAAATTCTTTGCCATAGCAACTAACCTTTTAATAACTCAATAAATGCTCATGATGAGAAAATAGAAAAAAAGGATAAGCATAAAGAACAAATCAATCATAATATCACTACCCAAATATAGATACATATGTAATATATGAATTTGCATCTTTCTATTTTTCTGTATGTACTTCCTGA
Source organism: Ailurus styani (assembly GCA_002007465.1). Classification (NCBI taxonomy): domain Eukaryota; kingdom Metazoa; phylum Chordata; class Mammalia; order Carnivora; family Ailuridae; genus Ailurus; species Ailurus styani. Next base: position 2,431,954 of record LNAC01000055.1, on the reverse strand, counting down.
CTTAACTTTAATTATAAAACAAGGAACTTACTATACCCCGATTCTTAAATTTGTTTTTAATTTCTATAATATCATTCTAAAGAGCATAATACTCCATTACAAGAGTTACTATTCTTATTCAAATGTTTATTTTTAGATATTCAGATTGGTTCTAGTTTTGAAAGAAACATCTTTACATTCTGGACATTTTTTTAAAGAATACATTTTTAAAATTGAAATTACATCAGCGTATTCATTTTTGAAGTTTTTTTCACTTGTTTGCTTTGTTTTTCTTGTTTTATTTTAAATACAGTTGAAATTGCCCTCCAGAATTTTTTTTGTTTAGAATTTTGCCACCTATGTGTGAGCATACTCTTCCTACATCTTATCCAACAATTGATGTTATTATTTTTTTCCAAAAAGATTTTATTTATTTATTTGAGGGGGGAGGGGCAGAGGGAGAGGCAGAGAATCTCAAGTGGATTCCGCAATGAGGGATGAGTGCGGAATCCAACAAGGGGCTGGCTCAGTCTCATGACCCTGAGATCATGACCTCAGCCAAAATCAAGAGTCAGATGATTGACTGACTGATATACCCAGGCACCCTGTAATTGATATTATTCTTTTAAAAGTTTTATCAGGGCTCCTGGGTGGCTCAGTGGGTTAAAGCCTCTGCCTTTGGCTCAGGTCATGATCTCGGAGTCCTGGGATCGAGTCCCGCATCAGGGACTCCCGCCGAGCAGGGAGCCTGCTTCCTCCTCTCTCTCCACCTGCCTCTCTGCCTACGTGTGATCTCTCTCTCTGTCAAATAAATAAATAAAATCTTTAAATAAATAAATATCTGCATATTTATTAGTCCACCGAAGTTTTCCTATGGATCCCAATTGTTTATTTTTTCCTAACAGATTACTTATCTTTTATGATTTAAATTATTATCCTTTTTTAAGATTTTATTTATTTATTTGTAGAAAGTAAGTGAGAGAGTGGCAGGCAGAGGGAAAAGCATGCTCCCCGCTGAGCAGGGAACCCGATGGGGACTCAGTCCCAGGACCCTGGGATCATGACCTGAGCCGAGGGCAGACTCTTACCTGACTGAGCCACCCAGGCATCCCTGATTTAAATTACTTATATTGCTTTTAACAAAATGATAATAGTTTCCATGTATGGGCAGTTACTCTTTGTATAATGCTAAGACTATAATATTTATTAGTTTTTCTTCCCCCTCTCCAATATCTAATATTGTTCAAATTTACTAATTTGAAAAATCTCTTTATATAATAATATTTACCATTTGCCAGTCATATATGTTATCATTTCCTTCCAATTTGTAACTATTTCTTTGCCTTATTGATGCCTACTTCTTTTTCTCCCTCACATAAAATTTATAATAACACATTACACAGACATATCTTTCAATAATTTTGATGTCGGATACAAAAAGATTTTCCCAATCTTGAATAAATAAACATTAGCTAAATTTTCTCCTAGCTCTTTTATGATTTGATTTCTTATATGTAAATTTATATTCTATTAGGAATTTATCATGGTATCTGATGAAAAGAGAATTCTAAATTTTTATGTACAAATAATAATGTGTTGTCTCCAGATCTAGGTTTTCAAATAATCTATCCCTTCCCCACTGATCAGAGGTTATCAGCTTTATCATATTCATAATTTTATTAGTAATTATTATTTATAACTCTCTTTTCTTGTCTATATTTAAAATATAGAAAATCATACTTGCTTATGTCAATTTTATTTTTTCTAAAATTTATTTGACCATCATAACATAGAAAAAAAGTAGAAATTGCTGAATTTATTCATTAATTTGGACAAAAGTGATACATTTTGGTTGTTAATCTTCCAACCAAGAACATGATTAATCATTATGCTTATTCAACTCTTTTATTATGGTCAACAGTAACATATTATAACTTCATATAAATAGCATATATATTTCTCATTTAGATTATTTATACTTTGGGTTGTTATGAATCTTTTCTTTTTTTCTTTTCCTTTCTTTTTCTTGTCTTTATTTTTTCTTTTTTATGGCCAGTACTTAGCAAAATAATGTATTTTATTCGTAAATTCTACAACTAGCTCTCACATTCACATTTTTAATTATAGTACCTTTCAGTTGACTTGTTCAGGTTTTTTTAAGGAGCATAAATTTTTGCAAATAATGATAAAATATTTACTTCTGTCCAATTCTTATTTATTTTATTTATATATTCTAACCAATGTAACTAATTATATTGGTTAGAAGTTGGGATATAATGCCAAAGAAGTGGTGACAGCAGACATCTATAATTTATTCATGTCCCTAATGATAAAGTATCGGGTGGTGTGCCATTTAACTAGTGGTGGTGACTATTTGATTGAGATGGATAATTCTATCACTGGAACAGCATTTTTTTTTTAATTCATAGATTTATACATTAACTTTTTAGAAAAGAAAAAATGGTTTTTAAACTTAATTGAACATCTTTTTAATATGCATTGAGATGATAATATGTTTTCCCTTCTGGTCCTTGTTATCAATAGATTGTATAAATATTGAACCACTCTCAAATTCTTGGAATAAATCCTCCTTGGCTAATAATAAATTATTAACCCCTAATTTAAAGTGTTGATTTAGATATTTGAGATGATAATATTATATTTAACATCCTTACATTAAATTTATGTGAGGTAACTTTTTGTTTACTTTATTATTTGGTGTTGATAGATTGATAAGGAAGGTGAAGTGATTGGGAAGCTTTCACTTTTTTTCCAAAACTTTTACAATATCATGAGATAAATCTCTTGGAAATGTATTAGAAGTAGACTGTAGTTGCTATCTAGGGCTGCAGTAAGAAACTACCACAAATTAGGTGGCTTAAAAGAACGGTTATTGATTCTTTAGTTCTAGAGGCATGAAGTCTGATATCAAGGTGTTGGTGGGGCTATGCTCACTGTGAAGGCTCTAAAGAAAAATTCTTCCCTCCTTTCTGGCTTTTGGTGGCTCCCAGCAATTCTTGACATTCTTTGGCTAACAGTTGAATCACACCAATCTCTGTCTCCATCTTTGTGTGGTCTACTTTCCTGTGTATAGAGCCCTGTGTGTCCTCTTTTCTTATAAGGAAGCTATCATTGAAATTAAGGCCAAGCCTAAACCAGTATCGCTTTCACTAATTACATCTCTAACGGCCTATTTCCAAATAAACTTATGTTCTGAGGTTCCAGGTGGATACAGATTTTGGAAGGGACACTCTTCAACCTATGACACAGCCCATCAAATCTTACGAGTATGATGCTCCTGCCCCGCCTATGTATAGATGAAAAAAATGTTATTGAAAAGAAAATCCAAATGAATCATATGTTCACCACCCATGCTTTTTGTATTAGCAGATCAGATAATTAATTAAAATAGAATTCAATGGAATTTCTATACTTTTGAAATTTATTGTACAGTCAAATATGGAAAACTATTCAAATTTGTTTATAAACACAGATGGGACCTCAGTCAAAAATATTTTAAAGCTGTGCTTAGAATTTGTCCATTTTATCTGCTCAGGGTTTAATCAGGAGAATAGAAGCCACTCACTCTATTCCAGATATAAAGGTTATTTTTTTAAAGATTTATTTATTTATTTGAGAGAGAGAGAGAGAAAGAGAGAGAGCACAAGCAGTGGGGAGGGAGAAGCAGGCTCCCCCCTGAGAAGGAACCCTGATGCGGAGCTAGATCCCAGGACCCCAGGATCATGACCTGAGCTGAAGGCAGACATTTAAATGACTGAGCCACCCAGGCCACCCCAGATATAAATGTTTTCACATTAGTGAGTGCTTATATGATCATTCCGACAGCTGAGAGAGTAGAGGCCAGGGAAGCTACCACTGTTGAAGGTCATGAGGGAATAGCCATCAATAGGCTCATGAGTTGATACTAAATACCTCATCTTGAGATGCCCAAATGGGGGGATCGCAATAGCTTGCTGGAAGCCTCAGTGCTTTTGTCTATCTGCAAGTCTGGCTATGACTACCTCCAGAAAATAACGGCTTCTCATCCACGTCTACCTTGCAAGTTCGACATGAACTCCTCGAATTGGCAACTTTCAAGCCAGAACCATACAGGAAAGGTGACTCTGGGAAACATACTTTCCATCCTTCCAAGGTGTGCTGGTGATGCCAAACTGACATTAGGCAATCTGGTATTTCTTGTATTATGTAGGGTATGCTTGGTGCACAGGAGTGGTCAGGGATTTAGATGGGCAAGGCTTTTGATTATTTAGCCATTGGCTATTCTTCAATTCTCTTAAAAACTCTGAAGAAACAGAGTTGAGACTCTTACCTCTAGGCCATTAAATTGTGCAGACATGTGTATTTTAGATCTTTAATTGAATTATTTGCTCTTCTAAATGCTACAGTATCTGCTAAATGCTTCCAAGTGAAACATGGTTAAAAGGGAAGGGGAAAAAAAAAGAATCTAGGATTCTTAAACATGCAATTATTTTCTATATTCTTGCTATTATATTTGTAAAGATGTAATTAAAAAATAAAATTTATAGTACAATAGCTATAAGAAGTGTTGATATATATGAAATTTCAGAGGCATCTATTTGCTTAAGTAGAAATATTATCAACAATATTAAGCTATTAATTATACACTCACTATGTACCAGTCACTGACTTAAATCTAATAACTTATTTAATGATTTTAGTAACTCTATTAGATAGTAGGTACTAAATATCAAAACCCATCCTTTAACTACAATGGTTCTGAGGATGGTAAAAAAAAAAAATGACTCTTAAAACCCAAATGAGAGTGGAATTAGTCTACTAATTGGACCTGTAGCTGCTATTCATTAAGTCATATAGTTTATTTTATAATGAGTTAATGGCCTAGGTTGCCAAACATAATTTGACGAAATTCTTCTTAAAAGAGACCATGTGGTCAATTTGCCTGAAATATTTACATTAGGATTTATGGATCCAAGAAGTTGTTCATTATATACTCATCCTTTTGCAAACTAAGCAAATGAATCCTGACTTTTCTAAATTAAGAACTCTTCTACAGTCCATTTTATCACTGGTGGGCAAAGAAGAAACTCAAATCATAAAAGAAATTCAGTTTCTTATTTTAAGGTCTTGACCTCTTTGGAGGATAAACAGAGCTACTTCCAGCAAAGGAAAGAAAGTGAAGAGTGCTCATAATTTAATGTCAAGTGTGTCAGTTTAACTGGAAATGTTCAAATCTTAATAGACTGTAAATCAGGAGATTCTATGACATAGTAATTGAGTTAACATTAGCCTTTCACCTTCATAAGCTTGGGGATGAATCTGACCTAGGTTAAGGGGAAGAAATTCCATTAATTTTCAGGTGTTCACTGGTCTGTGACCCAAAATTGCATTAGCCCCCACTTTGGTTAGAGATGACTTACAGTTAGATGATTCTAAACACCATGGGTCAAATTTTTATATCACTTGTAGATGTACTGACAGTGGAAAGTATTAAGAAACTGAGGAACATTATTAACTCAAAAGTCATCATCCACTATGTAAGCATATTTTTACAGTAAGGTAAATTTAGAAATCTGATCATCAAAAGGATTTTTCAAAATAAATTTCCAGCAAATACAATGTGCTTTTGTAACATATTGTTTTATAGTAATAACATTTACAAATTTTAAAAATCATATAGTCTTTAATTCTCTGTGTTGATGATATCAAATACATGCCCAAACCAAAGAACATGAACTGACAGGCGACAGAAAAATGAAATGGACTAAAAGTATATACAAGTATGTTCAAAGTTATACGTGCTAAAATAAATGCAAATTGACCTGGAAGGAATATCATATTTTGCCAACAGATGACGAATAGTACTCACTTTTATAAAAACAATCACCTTTGTAAATGATTGAAATTGATGTAAGTTGGTACAACTGCTGGAAAATAATTTATCACTATTTATTCACATAAATAAAAATTTCATATTCTTCACCAAATTGTTTTCCTTGTAGAAAACTTTAAGAAAATTATTCAAAATGTAGATCTATATGAAATGTATATACAGTGTATTTTTAAAAGATTTTTATTTATTTATTTATTTTAGAGAGAGATAAAGAGAGAGCATGAGGGTCAGGAGGGGGCTGAGGGAGAGGGTTAGAGCATATCTCAAGCAGACTCCTTGCTGAGCATGGAGCCTGGCATAGGCCTCAACCTCCCAACTCTGAGAACACCCCCTGAGCTGAAATCAAGGTCAGTCGCTTAATCAACTGAGCCAGCCATGTACTCCTATACTGCATGTCTGATTCAATATTATTTTTTATTCAATATTATTATAATGACAAAAAGCATATATAAATCTATTCAATAAATGAATAAAATTAAAATAAAGTACATCTATATAATGGAATATGATGCAACAAATAACAAGAAGTTAGGAAATATTTGATGAAAGGAAGATATGGTTAAGATAATCATCACTGAGAAATGTAGAATAAAATTGCTTTAAAATGTGCCATCAAATTAAAAAATAATTGAACCTCTTTTGGGAAGTCATGGAGTCAAACAAATTTTTAATAGTGACTACCTCTAACTGAGATTTTGGGAATGTTTGCATTTTATATTTGTGACGTTTTACTTTGGAAAACCAACACAATGAGCATAATGTACTTTTATGTTAAGAAATTAAGACATTCTTATTAAAAATGTTATACTTCCTATCCTTTTGTTTCAAAATGGCCATTAGCTGAACCAAATATGAAAATTTCAGGTATGATACTTTAAAAAGTTGCTTGTATAGCAGCAGATGAAATTTTATCAAGATTAGTCAACCTAAGCCCTACCATGTCATAAGGAGTAAACATAACATGTCATAAATAAGATTAAATTTTTCTTTGTTTCTAAATTTATTTTTTTTAAAGATTTTATTCATTCATGAGAAAGAAAGAGTGTGAAAATGAGAATGAGAGGAGGGAGAGGAAGAAGCAGGCTCCCCATGGAGCAGGGACCTGGTCGTGGGGCTCGATCCCAGGACCCTGGGACTCATGACCTGAGTTGAAGGCAGACACTTAATCGACTGAGCCACCCAGGTGCCCCAGTTCCAAATTTATTATTGTAAACAATTTAAGTGTGTAAATCACAAACTAAGTCTACATGCTGCAAATTCTTTGGTTCATTATGCATCATTGAGTTATGCTCCTTCCCCCAGGTGAGAGCATTCTTCCCTCTCCTTTCTGAACTCAAGAGTTGTATTGCAGAAACTTAGCAGTGTCTTCTGTTTCCAGGTCAAAGATACTGATTATGAAACAGAATAAATCAGACTCCATGACTAACTCAACCATGCATATTTGGTGAGATACAGGACAATTTTCTTCTCATATAGCAAAAGATATATTGATATTATGGTTAAATAAGTGTGATTAGTCACAACTAACAGTGGCATAACCCTGGTTATCATTCTCTCCATTGATATATTTTATGCTTAAATGGAGACATGAACTACTCAAGACTCAGAATGACATGCCAGAAGGTCAGAGGCAAACCACACAGCCAGGTAAAGGTCTCTATAATGACTTTTTTTTTAATTACACTGAGTCCTTTCACCTCTGTGACTCAATCATTAGAAAATGACAAAGCCTATAAGGTAAGCCATGTGCCTTTCCCACGTTGACTCAATGACAACTTTAATTAGCTGTCGAAATCAAAGTAGCGATAACGGTAATAAAAATATTTGGAGGAAAAGTTGGTACAGAGTATGAAGGTAAAGAAAAAGAGTGTAAACAAGAAAAGCAGAAAAGGACCTTCAATTTTTTCCACCACTTGAAATAAGATTTTGAGAATATGGATAAAAGAGAGTTTGGAAAGAGGAGTCACCATGGTAAAAGAAGTGATAGAAAAAGGTCAAAAGATACAGTCTTCCAAAGAGGAAAGGAAGGGTTTCTAGCATATGTATATTTTAAAAGCTCCTTTTATCTTCTCTACACCTGGGAGAGCTTTTCAAATGTTCCAAGAAGCCGCCTGGATGCACTTACCTGGTAACAGGTGGACAGAATTAGGCATCAGTCTCAGAATGTCACTGCATATTATGTTTCCAATATGCTCTTCTAGTTTTAGCAAGTCGGCTGCAAGGAGGGTACAAAACAAACACATTTTAGTCTGCCTCTGATTAAACTAATGATAAACCAATAACTGCTGTTAGGAGGAAAAAAAAAACCACTAAAGTTCAGGCTGTCAGGATGCATTCCATCTCCAGTTAAAGATTTTCACGCCCGATAAGATTTCATTTAAAGCAAAGATTAAGCCATATGTCGTTTTAGTCATTGATATTTTAATTTGCATATGCCGATCTCATGTATAGGAAAACTGTTCTAAATCAGTAGAGTGGGTGGTACTTAGCAATTTAGGGAAAATGCAGATTGGTAGTCAAATGATTTATACGGAGTTGGTTTTACAGAAACCCAAACGTTGTTGTGATTGATTCTGCCCTTCTGTTACATAAAGATGCCTCTTTCTTTATAACCCCCTGCCCAAACACTTCCCACCAAAGCTGAAGAGATGGGAAGATCTGTGGTGTTCCTAGAAGAATATGTTCACTTGCCTATTTGTCTTTCCATCCATCTATTCTTGCAACCATCCATCTAACCAATATATATTAAGAGCATATTCTGTTCCGAACACGGGCAAAGTTAGTGGTGGAACCTGGACAAATTAATAAAACACACTAAGTTAAAGGACTTTTCCAAACAATGAGAAAAGGGCTGTGGCAAAAGCAGATTATCTTGTCAGCTGAGACCTGCAGTACCTGTAGTGCATTCCCAACTATTGATAAAGTGTCCTAGATATTTATTTTAATAATACAATTATACTATCGGTACCTCTTTTATGTTGCATGAAACATAGGCTGGTGAAACTGTGAAACCTTACAAAATTTAGGTTTCAGGGACATCTGCTTTAGATTTTAGTACCCAAACGTGGAAACCATCTTTCACAAGATTAGGAAAAGGGACACTAGGTTTCTTTCAACTCTTGTGACCATAACTTAAGTCAAAATGAATACCAACATTTCTGTACCTCCAGTGATAAATCACAAACTTGAAATACATGTGTTTATGTATGAATTCATATACTCATGTGCCTATTTATATATATTTAATTGTATTGATCAAATATTTATATGCCTACATATATAATAAAGAATATTCCCTGAAATTTGAAAGCATGATTTTAAAATGCCAAACTTGAACCAAATGGGATTATTATTTAAAACTATCATTAAGTAAGTAAATCGCTTTTTTTTTCCTTTCCTCTCCATGTTCATTTATGTAATTAACAATAATGGGCTCGCTCACTCACTCAGTTGTGTGTTGCCTTATTAATAGAAAACACATGCTGTTTTATGTAACAAAATTGTGTAAACATTTCTTGTAAAACCTATGCTCTCACAATTTCCTTTGCTTATATGTTCAACCGACAAATCAGGACAAAGATGAAAGCCTGTTAACACTTATCATAGACCTTAGAAAATGTGATTTTTTTTTTGCCTCATGAAAATATGACAAAAGAAACATTTTTCACATTTGCTGAATGAGAAGTAAACTAATCTCTTTCCGTTTCAACACCTGTGTTTTCCTGTATTGCTATAGTCTGTTGTCCTTGGTGCTAAGCAAACTTTAATTTGGTATGACCTCCAGCAAGTATGCTTTTAAATATGTAAAAATGCTAGTGATAAAATCACTTGCTCAAAGACTTCTGCTTGGGGAACAAATAGCCACCTCACATTCAGGATGCATGGAGCAAACTGATACCAAAGAATGGCTTACTGTATTCCAAAGACCAAGTAGACCCTGCAACATAGGTAGTATCTTGTTCCAAACTAAGTCCAGTGACGCGTTATAAGCATTCTTACAGTTTATATATTTGCCAACTTCACAGACAGTTTGCATAGTTTATTTCATCCTTCGAGAAGTTGGATCTCATTGTGCAGCTAATTACCTTCACATTTTATAGTCAAGGAAAATGTCCCTTTTCCAAAAGAATTAGTACAACTTGTTGAAAGATGTGAAAAGGGACACTACCCTCAAATATTAGGCAATTAGTGAAGTAAATTTAGAAATAATAGAGATGTATATTGATTTTTATTTATAAGATTTATACTGTGAATTCTACTATTGGTCCATCACCTCTCATCTCAATTACATTTGGTAGTTTTACCATTCTTGCTGTGCAATAACTGCTTTTCCCATCCTTTCCTTCCATGTCCAGTTTCCTCTATCTTCTGATATTACTTCCTAATAATTTCTCCACCATCTCCATTATTCGTATCATCTTTTTTCCATTATTCATCATGCCTCACTGATGGTAGATCTAGCCCATGCCTACCTCTCTGAAACTTTTTTTTTCACAATTCTCTGTTTTTTATCTTTTATATGATAGCAACATTGAATTCAGTTCAATTGCCTGCATAGCCATTTGGTATAGTTATTCACCCTTGATGGCTCTCTCTCCATTTGCCTATTATTATTATTATTTTAGGAGGGTGTTCGAGGGCAACTGGGTGGGTCTATCTGTTAAGCATCTGACTCTTGATTTCAGCATAGGGCATGTGGTCAGGGTTATGAGATCACAGTCAGCATGGAGTCTGCTTGAGATTTATTCCCTCTGCCCCTCCCCTGCTCATGCATGCTTGCTCTGTCTCTAAAAAAAATTAATAATATTAATAATAAATCTTTAAAGAGTGAGTTCAGAAGTAAACCTCTGATTTCCCTCACCTTAAGTTTAATGGCTTTCCTGTGTACTACCACAACACCAAGTCCATCCCTATTATTATATTTAACACATTGGAATACAATGATGAGCTTGAGTGTTTGAGCTTTGTGAAAATATGGATTTTCCTTTATTCTTCTCAGTACCAAGTAAGAGTTTCCTGAATGAATAAATTTCCCCATTTCAGATTTTATAATGTATACTTTTCTATTAATCATTAATTAATAAATTAAATTATTCAAAGGAAGAGCCTACCTCTCAATACCTAAAAGGTAAAGTTAACTGTATTACTTGATATATAAGAGAGAAGGAGGCTTGTACGTAATAGTGGTTTTTTTTTTTTTAAGATTTTATTTATTTATTTGACAGAGAGAGAGAGATTACAAGTAGGCAGAGAGGCAGGCAGAGAGAGAGGAGGAAGCAGGCTCCCCGCTGAGCAGAGAGCCCGATGCGGGGCTTGATCCCAGGACCCTGAGATCATGACCCGAGCTGAAGGCAGAGGCTTTAACCCACTGAGCCACCCAGGCTCCCAAGAACTGATCTTATATAAGCTATTAGAGTTGATGGGTTGGTAATCTTTTGGAAGCAAAAGTGGAGTTCCTGGAGTCAGCTATTGCTGATGGCTGACTTACACAAGTCTGGGCTGTCACTAAGTAGTGGGCTTTTGGAAGCACGGTTAATTATGTGAAATTGTCACTAACTGATTAGGATTTAAAATCAATAAAAAATTGATTCAGGCAACAAGTTTTTTCCTCTCTTGAGTATACAACTCTTCTGTTCTCCCTGTCGACAATGTCTTTTTCACATCCTTACACCTGTTTAAGAATATCCAAGTATGTGATATCCGTGCCCTAGTTAGAAGCCATTCTTATCTCTCCACTAGAGTAAGTTCTCCAAAACACTTAAGTAGGCAGTAAGAATTCTCTTGCTATGTATACCTGAAAGAAGAATTACAAAATTTTAGGAAATGTAAGGGACACTGTTCACAGAAAATTTACATGACCTCTCACCATTGTATAATTTTATTTAGTGAGGTTTTACTGGTTCATCCAATAAAAGGTGTTTTTATTGGTTCATTTTATTGTTTTCCCCAACAAAAGTCCTTTTCTCCATGTAACCTAAAGTTTTTACTGGTCACTTATAGCAAGACTTACAGGTTCCTCATTCCTGTCCTTGTATTTCTATATACTCCATGGTAGACTCACCTCTCCAGTAACTAATTTTTCTCACTTCCTTCAACATTCAACCAAATATATGACCTTGTTGGGAGGTCTTCTCAAGCTAAAACAATTCATTGACTCCTTTATTTACATGGTTCATTAAACCTTTAATCAACATATTATTACTGCACTAAATGTTTTTCATGCGCATATGATCGCACCTCAAATAGACTGCTAATATTCTAGGAACACACATTACCATATGGAAAAGCACTTTGAAAAATATTTTAAGGTATTATTATACTTTATTAAATCTGGAGTTATACATTCAATTTATATAGAAATATTCTAGACAAAAAAGTAAGAAAGCTATACATAATATATACTATTGTATATAAGATAATACATACCATGTGTAATGTAACACATGTACATTAATATATGCACACATACACTTGGAATATGGGATATGGAGTATAATCAAAAAAGAAAAAAATAGGATCTTTCTTTTATAGGAATAAACTAAGTTGCTACCTAAAAAATGTTGGTAGCTCACTGCCACCCCAAAATGTCTATAAGAGTAATGACAAACTTTTGGTAGAGAGCAAGAAATGAAGCAGAAATAATAATCTTTGAAACCATGCTGCTATTGAAATCTTATGAGAATTCTAATATTACCATTTGGAGTTATAAATTCAAGATTTATTGCCCTTTACTAAATCCTTTATCATTCATAAACCAAAATGTCTTGGTTGTAGTCTATAAATAAAATGTGGGACTTGAAACATATAACTGAAAAAAAAAAGCTATAGAAGAACTCATACTTAAATGTTTTGCATTGTTTTGTATTAAATTTGGGGGAAAAAAACTTGACTTTTATGCATAAGGTCTAGAATGAATAGGGTTTTTTTTGTTTTTTTTCATGCCTGTCAAGATTTGGAAGGTGGTCTCAGCATCAGAAAACCAAAATATTGCAAACCACAATGTAAAACATAACAAATGCATTTCCTTAGAACAGATTTATTCCATTAATGCATCAAAAATTACATAGCAAAAATCTAGGAGCACTATTAAGTCATAAAATCTGTTCTATAGTCCACCTATCTACCAAAATGTGTGTGGTCTGCCATTATTTAATTTTTTAAAGCAAATGTATTTAAAAAATTAACATATTTGTCTTAAAATATTATCTAGGGGACTCTAATATTTCTTCTAGGACTCTGGATCAAGATGGTGACATGGAAGTCACCTGGATTTCCCTTATCCCACAGATTCACCAAATATATTGCCACACATGGAACAATTCTCCCAGAGATCCAGAAAAGAGTTGAATGACTCCTACATGTTGGGCAACTGAGAAAATATCCACACTGAAATGGGTAGAAAAGGCTAAGACATGCTCTTGCCATAAACTCTACATTGGGTATAGTGGCATACAATTGGGAGGGAAACCCTAACACCCGCAGCTTTTCCCCGAGAAGCAAAATATTTGGACCACACACTTACTACCTCAACTTTGAGCCTACCAAACAAAGCATGGGCCTGAAACCAAATGACTTTGTATCCATGAGTCTCACAGGCTTATAGCAAACAAAGAAGCAGTTAATGGGCATGCTAGCACACTCACCATGGTTCAGGACAGAGGGAGCAACAAAAATGCCTATCTCCTAGTTTCTCCCTGGAAGGATTTTGACTGCATACTTCCCAACTACTGCCTGAAAGTTTAGTTTCTAATCAGTCAGCATCTGGGTGATGACTGCAATCTGCCCTTTTGGAAACTGACAAGTCTAGGCCCACCCTTAACTACTGGGAACCACTAGTAACAATGATGGAAACTTGGATACTCACAAAAGTTTGAGAAACAAGCAGGAGTTCAGACCAGACTGATTGACAAGTTTCGTTTACACAAGACCAGTTTGTCAAACCTAGAAGGGGTGACTATTTTATCTAATATTCAGAAAGCAACAAAAAAAGTCGAGGAAAACCAAAGAAACAAAAGAAAATATTCAAAACAAAAGAATAGGATAAATCACCAAAAACTGATCTTAATGAAATAGAAATAGATAAATGGTTTACCCAAAAGAGTTCAAAATGGTCATAAAGATGCTCATGAAGGTTATGAGAGAAATGCATGAATAAAGTAAGATTTCAACTAAGAGATAAAAAATACATATTAAAAAGAAAACCCCTACCAAACAGAAATCATAAACCTGAAAAATATAATAACAAAATTAAAAATTCAATGAAAGAATTCAAAACTAGTCTACGTCAAGCAGTAGAAAGAATCAGTGAACTCAAAGACAGGGCAATGGAGTTCATTCAATCAGGAACAAAAGGGAAAGAGAATGGAAATGAGTAAAGATAGCTTCAGGGATTTATAGAATACCATCCATAAGACCAATATCTGCACTATAGGGGTCCCAGAAGAAGAAGAAGAGAGAGAAAGAAGCAAAAAACTTATCCAAAGGAATAATGGCTAGAAACTTCTCTAACCTGGGGGAAATGACAGACTTTCAAATCTAGGAAGCCCAAAAAATACCAGATAAGGTGATTCTCTCTCTCTCTCTCTCTCTCTCTTTAAAGATTTTATTTATTTATTTATTTATTTGAGAGAGAGAGAGATAAATAAAAGGCATTCAAATTGGTAAGGAAGAAGTTAAATTATCTGTTTGCAGATGACATGATATTATATGGAGAGCCCTAAAGACTCTACCCAAAATCTTAGAACAAATAAACAAATTCAGTAGAATTGCAGGATACAAAATCAATACACAAAAATCAGTTGCATTTCTATACATAATAGGGAACGATTGGAAAAGGAAATTTATACAACTATTTCATTTACAATAGCATCACGAAGAATAAAATACTTAAGAATAAATTTAACCAGGAAGGTAAAATGTTATGTACATTGAAAACAATGAAATACTGATGAAATCAATGGAAGAAGATACAAATAAATGAAAAGATTGATAAAAAGGTCCATTTTACCCAAAGCTACATATAGATTTACAGCAATCCCTATAAAAACTTCAATGCAATATTTACGGAAATAAAAACATATATATCCCAAATTCATATGGAATCACAAAAGACCACAAGTAGCCAAAACAATCTTGAGAGAGAAGAACAAAGCTAAAGCAATCACACTTCCTAAATTCAGACTGTTTCACAACCTATAGTAATCAAATCAGTATGATATTGGCATAAAAACAGACACAAAGATCAATGCAGTGGTACAGAGAGCCCAGAAATAAACCAATCCATATATGGATAATTAATTTTCAACAAAGTCACCAAAAATATAAAATAAAAAAGATAATAACACAAAATAACCTTCCCAGTAAATCTTGTTGGAAAAACTGGATAGCTATATTCAAAAGAATGACACTGGATTCTTTTCTTATACCACTTATACAAATCAACTCAAAATAGATTGAAAAGACCCAATAGATTGAAATAAGACCCAAAACCATAAAGTGCCTAGAAAAACACATTGGAAGTAAGCTCCTTGACATGTGTCTTTGCAATGAGTTTTTAGATTTGACATCACGGGTAAAGGAAACTAAAGCAAAACTAAATAAGCAAGACTACATCACACTAAAAAGCATCTGTGCATCAAAGGAAACCATTAACAAAATGAAAAGGCAAATTATGAAATGGGAGAAACTGTTTGCAAACCACATATCTGATAAGGGGTTAATATCTAAATTACACAATGAAATTATGCAACTAAATAGCATAAAAATCTAAATGGCTCAATCATGAATTGGACAAATCTCCTGAAAGTCATTTTTCCAAAGAAGATATACAGGTTCAAGAAAAGATATTCAAGATCACTCATCATCATAGAAATGCAAATCAAAACCACAATGAGATATCCCTTCACTCCTTTGAAGATGATCATTATCAAAAAAACAAGAGGTAAAAAATGGTGTGAGGATGTTGGGGAAAAGGGAAGACTTGTACACTGTTGGCGGAAATGTAAACAAGTATAGCCACTATGGAAAACAATGGAATTTATGGAAGGGCCAAATATGGAAGTTTCTCAAGAAATTAAAAGTACAACCATCTTGGATCCATATGATCCAATAATCCCACTTGAAAGTATATATATAAAGGAAACAAAATCATTATTTCTTTTTTTTAGTGGGGAGTGCAGAGGGAGAGGGAGAGAGAGAATCTTAAGCAAGCTCCACACCCAGTGTAGAGACACAGGGCCCCATGCAGGGCTCAGTCTCACAACCCTGAGATCATGACTGAACCAAAATCAAGTGTTGGATGCTTAACTGACTGAGCCACTCAGGCACTCCACAAAATCATTATTTCAAAGAGATATCTTACTCTTGCGTGTATATACATATGTACATACATATATTGATAAATAAAGTATTATTCAGTCTCTAAAAAGAAAGAAATCCTGTCATTTTTTACAACATGGATGAAACCAAAGTACATTATGCTAAGTAAAATAAGCCAGACAGAGAAAGACAAATATTGCATGGTATTGCTTTTTTTTTTTTTTCCTTCACATCAAACTCATAAAAACAGAGTAGAATAATGTTTGACAGGAACCAGAGTTAGGGGTGGGGTGAGGAAAACAGGGAGAGGTTGGTAAAAGGGTACAAACTTACAGTTTAATATGAATAAGTTCTGAGAATTAAAAACAAAGCATAGTGACCATAGTTGATAATACTGCATTATAATTGAAATTTACTACAAAAGTAAAACTTAAATGATCCTACCAAAATAAATTAAAAAAAAATAGGTAAGAATATGAAGCAACGGATATGTGAGGTAACAGTGATAGGAATCCTTTTACATTGTATAAATATATCAAATCATTAGGCTGTATGCTTACCATAAGTTACAATTTTATTTGTCAATTATTTCTTAATAAAGCTAAAAATCATCTAGGGCCAATTTTGAAAATGTACTCCTGGTTTGCTGCTTTTTTGTATCTCTAGGAAAAAAAATGCATGTGAAAAAATTGAAATCATCTTTTAAACAAAGTGTGAGGACTACTGGCATTTTTCTCTTCCTGTATCTATACTGGGAGGCTGAGATTTGACAGAACTAATTTTACTGTATAATCTCCTATACATAAAGTTTGGCAGGTCTAACTATAGTTTTTGCTTCATTCTGCATAAACAAGGAAAATCACATATGGCATTAATACTGATTGCATGAAAATCTTGTAAGAATTTTATAGGTTTATCTTAGTCCCAGTCGATGAGTTCAAAAATTCAGGCCCTTCATCTGCCACTAACATGACCCTGAAATTTGCTTGATCACTTAATACGTTCAGATAACAGTTCACTCCCTTCTCAAAACACAACCCAGGAGGAAAAGAAAATTTGAAACAGCCTCAATGTTTGGTGTCTTTTAGAAGATGCCCCAAAATGTGAGTGGATCCCTCAGTTTGTCCAAATTATTTTTCCACCAAAATGCAACATAATCATTGATGCATGAAAGAGTGTCTTTTTGCCTGTAGTTCCCACACATGCTGTGCCTTAAGGAGGAAGATGAAAAGGATGAGGGAGAGAAGCCTTGGATCTGTTAGTTCCCTCACTTCGAAAAGCCTCAAATCAAGAAAATGACATGTAACTTCTTTTACAGTAGGATCAAAAGAAACCTACAGACAGCTGTGTTTTTGTGCACATGTATTTTTTTAAGCAAGTTTATAGTGCGAATTTTAGGTTTCAAAGACCAGATGTTGGTGATAATAGAAGCTCCCACATATACTTGAGAGGAAGAATGAAGAAGGAGAAAGGAGATGCTTTATCAACTGAAAGCATATTTACTTTTTTTAAATCACAAACTGTAACAGTAGAATATCACACAACAAATAATCATTTAAAAACACAAAAATCCACCAAGCCCTTGGTTCCCAAAAACACATAGGCAGAGTCACACATAAAAAGGATAAGGGGAGGGGTGCCTGGGTGCTTCAGTCACTTAAACTTAGGACCCTTGATTCCTCCTCAGGTTATGATCTCAGGGTCCTGAGATTGAGCCCCACATTAGGCTCCACAATCAGCATGGAGTCTGAGCTCCTCTCCTTCCTTCCTGCTTGTGTGCTCTCTCCTTCTACAGAAGTAGGTAAGTAAGTAAGTAAGTAAGTATGTAAATAAATAAATACCTTGAAAAAAAGGATAGGAGGATATTAGCCATAATTTAAGCAGGTAGGCAGAATTGTCAGTAAGCTTGGCTTTAGACTTTTGCATAAAATATGACATACTTAGGTTGTATTTGTTTATGTGTTCAGTTGTGTGCTTTTTTTTAACGAAGAGAGGAAAAAGGATTTGTACAGATGAGTTCTTTCCAAATTTAGGGGGTGGCATGAGAAAAGCTAGGAAGAAAAGAGAAAAAGAATAAAAGCACATATTTAAAGTAATAGGGTTGCAAAGAAGACAAGACAGGTGGATAATAAAGTGGAAGCAGAGTTTGGAAGGGAGGGGGTCAAATCTTGTAGAGGATCAAGGGTGAGAATCACAACAGCTTTGATGTATAACCATGGACAGTTTTGGTTTTTGTTTTTTTTTTAAGATTTTTATTCATTTATTTGACACAGAGAAAGAGATCACAAGTAGGCAGAGGCAGGCGGAGAGAAAGGAGGAAGCAGGCTCCCTGCTGAGCAGAGAGCCAGATGCCGGGCTCGATCCCAGGACCCTGAGATCATGACCTGAGCCCGAAGGCAGAGGCCTCAACCCACTGAGCCATCCAGGTGCTTCCATGGACAGTTTTAAAATGGAAACAAAGGGATATCTGTTTTTAAAACGCTAACACTATTTTTATTCCCTATCTTAAAGATGTTGATTGCATCTTGACTTAATTTGATAAGCAATGCAACTCAAAGATGGACAAAGGATGTTGTAAAAAGCACTCCTACAAGATACTATAATTTTGATTAGCATCAAATTCTTAGATCTTCACTTTACCTTTCATGGTTTTATTCCATGTGTACATATAAAAACATTTATGAAAATACACCTCTGGCAGACTAAAAAATTACCTTCTCAATCTATTTCCAAAATATTATAATATTTTCACTGAAGGCCTGAACATTAGATAACTATTCGATACAAACAATGTCATTGTTTCATTTAGGAACTAAAGGAAAATGTTTCCTCTTCAAGGAGGAAAGAGCAAGGCAATATACTTGGTTTCATATATGCCTCCAGCATCATTAACTTTGTTTCCTAAACCAACTGCCAGACTCTGAGTTTCCATGTGAGTGTTTCTTAATTTGCTGGGAGGTTACCTTACATGCCAAGCAAGGTTGTTGCAAAGAGTAAAACAAAACAAAAACTATGAATATGACTTGGAATCAGAAACCATTGCCCATTATTATAGAGGGCACTTTATGATTAACAAAGGAGAAAGTTCACTGATATTTGACAATATCTTCTATGATATTTAACACCAAAAACTATGCTAAATAATAAAAAATAGAGAGGTCCACAGAGCAGCATGAGGCAAATGTCAATACCCAAACCCTTTTCAAGGTTCTGCTTGTGTCACATTTACTAGGGTCTCAATAACCAAATAAGCCAGAGGGAAGATTCAAGGGCAGAGAAATAGACTGACTACCTTTTGATGGAGAAGTAGCAACTGGATGGGAGATGTCATGGTCATTTTTGAAATCCACAAGACATCAACAAGACCACCAAACCACACTTACTTTTTGGATGAATATATAGTTGTTATACATTTATGTTTACATATTATATATTTCTATGTGTGTTTTGCTTAGGGGGCTTCTAAGACAAGGAAAGGAGATAAGGGAAAGGTTTCTAATATCTTGCACTGACTTATATAAAAGCACAGAAGCCACTAAGGAAGCTCACGCTGGAGTCTCAACCCTGGTACTTGAAATGTCCCTGCAATTGCGCATGTGCACTTGTTTTTGCCTTCTCTTCTTTTTACTCCCCAGAGAACTGGCCCACACACTTTTCATTTTGAATTATTGCTAACATTTTAAAAATATGGAAAGTACATGTAAAAATATGGATTTCTGGCCTTATTTGAAATATCGACAGATCTGGCAACATTGGGCTCATATGGCCACTTAACAACAATTCACTGAAATTGATGGTTCTTTAAATGAGGTGAGAGATCCAGTTCACCAGCTTCTGAAAGCATTTCCTTTTATGATCCTGCTCACATGGAGGCTGAAGATTTTATTTAATTTTTTAAAATTTTTTTCTAAAG
This sequence comes from Ailurus styani, assembly GCA_002007465.1. Classification (NCBI taxonomy): domain Eukaryota; kingdom Metazoa; phylum Chordata; class Mammalia; order Carnivora; family Ailuridae; genus Ailurus; species Ailurus styani. Next base: position 2,411,852 of record LNAC01000055.1, on the reverse strand, counting down.
ATTTTATTTATTTGACAGAGAGAGAGAGCACAGGCAGGAGTGGGAGAGGTAAAAGCAGGTTCCCTGCTGAGTGGGGAGACCCAATGGGGGCTTGATCCCAGGACTCTGGGATCATGACCTGAGTCCAAGGTAGGTGCTTAACCAACTGAGCCACCCAGGTGCCTCGATGCTGAAGATTTTAGAAAGAGGGCATGAATGGATGACTGAGATTGTTTTAAGATGTATTTCAAGCCTCAGTGTTTCTTGCTGTAATTATCATCGAGACCAAAAACCCCTACTTCTGACTTAAGAAATAATACTATGTGGTTTGTAATTAACATCTCTTGAACTTGGCATCATTAATTAATTAAAGGTAAGGTTTTGTTCTCTTGGGAAATGAGTAAATTGCATGTAGTAACTCTTCTGTGTGGCTGCCAGTGGGGGCAGGGGGGACCAAGATCACTTCATAGGGAGGCAGGAGATGAGAACTTCAAAAAAGTTCTGTCTCTAACTGTCAGATCTGAGCAAATCACTTATCACCAACCTATTTCTCCACCAGTTAAGTAGGAATAATAAAAGAGACTTCATAACCTTCCAGGGATGCCTTTGGTCTTTAAAAAAAAAAAAAAAAAAAAGACAGATGGAATGCACATATTTTTGGGGGGGAAGAGGGAGGGGAACTGAGAATCTTAAAAGTGTGTCTCAGATTCTGTTAGGTTTAGTCATGCTATTTGAATTTAATGGCAGAATCAAAACTAAGAATCTTTACCAGCTTCTTGGCTTGTCAAACTGTACTAAGCGAAATACCCAGACTTATCTGATCGCACCCAGACTCAGGTGCACAGGTACTAAATTGCCAGACAATATCAGAGATTTTTTTTTCTGTTTTTTAAGCATGATGCCATATACTTGACCAATTTCCCACCCACATTCCCTATTTGTTTTGTTTTGTTTGCTTTGTTTTAGCTCTACTGTTTACTTTCTCAGCATTACAGAAAGATGACAACACTCTAAGCCTAAGATATGTGGACTCATTCCCTAAGTCTATCTCCCTGGGGAAAGGCACCTATATGATGTAGGGTATTTTTTGAACAATGTATTCCTTTCATCTGAAATAAGTCTTTTTTTTTTTTAAATAAGACTATGGAAAAATATATATGTATATATATTGCTTTGAGTGTTGAAACTTGCGCATCTTTACATGAGAGTACCACTGGCTTTGTGACTCTTTATTCAGTGTTTAAATAGAAGTCAAAAATCAAACTTAAGGAAGCAAATATTTGCTCTCTAGAGCTAACTTTTTATCTGGTTTTGGTTTCTTGAGGCTGTGGTAGGTTAAAGATGACTCCCAATTCTTTCCTCTTTCCTCTTCTGAAAGACTGAGGCTTCCTCTTGAATTTGGGCTGCTACGATGACCAGTTTTGACTAACAGAATGGGGTTTTGAATCTACAGAATTGCAGCCAGGTCACTTTAGAGGCCAAGACTTCAGTGATCTGAAGCATCTACTTTCACCCCTCCTGGAATGCTCCTTCTTAAAACCCAGCTGCTATGCTGTGGAGAAGTCAAAGTGGCCCATAGCGAGAGCCATGTGAAAGACAACAGCGGCGCAGCCTGAAGTCCTAGCCTGTAGCCAACACCATCTGCTGAATGTATGAACAAAGCCACTTGGGACCCTCCTGGAGTCCTTGTGCCCCAGCTGATACCACATGAAGCAGACAATCCACAGAGCTGGGACTCTGCCCACATTCCTGACCTGCAGCATCATGAACAAATAAAATAATTATTGTTTTAGGCCACTAAGTTCAGTAGTAGTTTGTTACACAGCCATAGAAAACTGAAACACGCCTCAAAACATTTTTTGTGGGGGCTGGTGAGAAATGGGTTACAAGATGCTGATTCTCATTTCTATAAATGTGATGGTGGTTAAGCTTTATGTCTCCTCCTATAGGAAGACAACCAAGTGGATGATCTTCACAGACTCTGTATTAAACTTAAGAATCTCACAGAGCAGGTCCAAGGAATTCTGGACTTAAGAAGGATAGTTGCTTTAATTTACTCAGTCTTTGAAAAGCACTCTTTTGTTCTCATGCAAACCAGTATGTTTTGAGGAGAGGACATGTGGGGGAGGAGGAGGGGTCAGCCCACTCATTTCCAAAGAGTAGCTCAGTTTCAATGGTCCTCTGGAGATCCATCTGCAGGGACAGGCAAATCAGAAATGAGCAGTCCTATTTTCCTATATCTTCTTTTGGCAGCAATTAGTGAAACAAAGAGCCTTATTAGTATCTCCTGTCTGAAATGTATAAGCTTACTAAAGGAAATCCAAAGCCCAGCAAAGGTGTGCAACAGTTCTGTGAACTCACACATTTCTTTGCTTGCAGCCAGTGAATGAATCACATAATTATCTTTCCTTTTATATGAACATTTCGACTGAGAATAAAACACACAGGGGTTCAGGCAGAAATTCAGGATGTAACTTAATTTTTTTCCCCCAAAACATAGTATTTCCAGCCTACGTTGAGGCATCTGTGTTCACCAACTTAAAGCATAACTTGGCAGTGAACACAAATACATTCACATAAGCAGACGAAGCCACAAGCAGGAACAGGCTGATTCAAAAGCAGGGTTTTCAGTTAATGGGTGTATTTGGTGTCATGTTGACATCTACATTGTACTGGAAACTGTGGTTTTGAAATTACTTTGCTTTCCTACTGCTGTAAGCTCCCTGACTCGGTAAAACCCTCAGGGAGACAATACTTCTAAAGTCGGTTTCAGATATTAACCAGGCCTTGTTAATAATGGAAAGTAGAATCATTTTATAAACCAGAAGGTGGGGCCCCTGGGTGGCTCAGTGGGTTAAAGCTTCTGCCTTTGGCTCAGGTCATGATCTCAGGGTCCTGGGAGCGAGCCCTGCATTAGGCTCCCTGCTAAGCGGGGAGCCTGCTTCCTCCTCTCTCTGCCTGCCTCTCTGCCTACTTGTGATCTCTCTCTCTCTGTCAATAAAATCTTAAAAAAAAAAAAGACTTAGAAAATTAAATAAAATAAATAAACCAGAAGGCTGAGGCACAGGCAAACGTTTGACAAAAGAAGTTGGTGGCCGCAGCCAGAGCAAAGGAAGAGTGCTTCTAACAATTTAGATTCTTCTATTTTATCTATAGAGCTCAAAAACTGCACCCCAATCGACCATTTCTGACTAAAAATCATGCACTTGTTTGTTGATGACTCTAAATTATTTTATTATCTCTTTCTTTTAATGAGTAATAAGCCATTTTTACTCTCTCCACCTTGGGGATTAAAATTCTCTAACTTTCATCATTGACAAAACTGGAGTTAAAAATCAAGAGTATAATTAGTCTTGGAAAATGCTTTAATTATAAAGTAAAATATGACACCCAACAAAAGAAAGAAAAGCTCAGCCTGGTTTTTACTTTCTTATGTTTTTAATTTCTTAATAATGAATTAAATAAAAATCTTATTCAAATCCACATGGCATTTAATTGTGTATTAAGAATGCTTTAGCCTAAGAATTTATAATACCACATAACTTTTCTGAGCTTTCACTATGCATCAATTGTTTTATGTGCTTTTTCCCCTCATTAATTCTTAATAAGAATGCTCTCAGAAATTATTTTTGTCTTTTCTTGTTGAGGAAACTGAAGCTTCACAAGTTCGAGTAGCTTGGTTAAGTTACTCTCAGTAAATGACAGAGTTGGGATTTGAACCCAGACCTCACTGACTCCAGGATTATTAGCCTAAGCCTCATACTCACTGCCTTCCCGTCGCTGGTATGGATGCAGGATAAAACACCAGCGTTCTCCAGGTTCAGCCGGTAAGTGAGAACAGTTATTTTCCACCTGAGGCATGTTAAAAAAAAAAAAAAAAAAAAAAGGATCACTGATTGCTTAGGAACACTTGAAGATAACTGGTCACGAATGATTCTGGAATAGAATCCTACAGTCATTGAAAGTGGGATACTGAGTAGTTTGGAGACATGAGACTTTGGAAATATAATTTCAGTAACTATTTTAGCAAAAGACAGACTACCTGTGAGCACAGATGTATTTTTTCTGTCACTACATGAGTTCACATGGAAATGCGATGTCCTCGGAGGGTTGAGGCCTGCTGCTGGAATTCCCACCAACACTGACTCCAGGCCCCATTACGCGGCTCCAGACAGCCTTCCAATAAGCTGCCACGCAGCTCCGTGCTGGTGCTGACCTCCTCATACCCAGGGCGAAGAACCATGTCTGTGTTTGGCATCATCATTATTTTAGGCTTGGATATTTTCAGAACGATGGGAATAATCTGGCGAAAATTCAACCGGGCATGCCAGGAATCCTGGCAACGTTAGGCACTTGAAACAAATAGAGCAACTTTGTGAAATCTGACCAGTCTGGAGAGTGTGTGTGCATGTCAAGTGGAACACTTGTCCTCATTTGCCCCTTTCATTGTGTCTCATCAGCAACACGAGCGGTTGTTGTTCATCACCCTCTTCTTATTGTCATTGTCATTGCCTAGAAGTAGAGCATCCAGCTGGCAAGTTCAAACACTTGATGTTTATAACCAAATTTATTGCTCTTTGATGAGAGACAAAAAGAAAAAAAAAAAAAAGAATGGCATGTGGTAAACTAGTAACTGAAAAGACATCCATTTTGCCGAGAGAATATAGCTCCATTCTTAATACATAGTCAAGGTAACAAGGTCCCAGATACTTAGTTACCACTATGTAATAATATACATACTCCCCTACAATTGCAAATTAACATGATTTTAGTGTGTTCTCATTCCTCATGCTTAATCTTGAGATTAAGAGACTATGACCTTCTTCTATATTATTTGAATATCATCCAAACACTGAACTTCTCTGTAGTCCCCTCTCATTCTCATTCCAAACATCCAAATGAACTTGTGTCAGTGGGCATCAGCCCTTAGTCAGATGGCTTTATTTGGAGCAGTCTGCAACTGTAAGACTTGCAATGCACATCCCTTAATGCTAAAGTAGCCTTTGTTTTAGACAAAGTTTAGTTCTGCAATCGTCTAGGTATTCAGTGCTTTTGCTTTACATACTCAAGATCCAAAACTTCAACCTTCAGATTAACCAGTAATTCATTAAGTGAAGAAAAAAAAAAGTAGAACTTGAAACAGTGGCTGACACACAACAGGAATTCTAAAAGTATATGTAGAGAATAGATGGCTTTATAAATAAATAGGACACTGTCCTCATTCTTCTCTGATACAGGAAAGGGAAAAAGAACAGGAATGGGTACTTCTGCATATTGCATTTCCAGAAGAATAGAGAGCCGGCTTGATGGAGGTGGAGCCATTTGAGGAGATGACTTCAAAACCGGCATTCCTTTGGCCCTTGTGATTGACCAGTCTGACTCCCTAATATTCCAGATAGTGCTGATTATCTCTAATAATGATGCATGAATGATAACTCAGCTAGGTGTCTGAAATGATTACCAGAAATTTTCTGTTCAAATGAGTTTACCAACTTTAAAAGATAGCACAATGCCATGGGTGATCAAACATTTATTTCTGCAACATTTGCTAATTTCAATGAGCTTACATATATTTTTCACACTCAAGTAACACAGGGAAATAAGCTCAACAAACATGTACGTCCTGTGAGATGGATGAGGAAACTGGGGGTCGGGCGCCTGGGTGGCTCAGTGGGTTAAAGCCTCTGCTTTCGGCTCAGGTCATGATCTCAGGGTCCTGGGATCGAGGCCCGCATCGGGCTCCCTGCTCAGCGAGGAGCCTGCTTCCCCCTCTCTCTCTCTCTGCCTGCCTCTCTGCCCCCTTGTGATCTCTCTCCTTCTGTGAAATGAATAAATAAAATCTTAAAAAAAAAAAAAAAAAACTGGAGGTCAAGAAGTTTGGACATAATAGGTTGTGTTAGGTTGTAACAACAGGAAAAATATGCACGGTACTTTCTTACTGTTTAATAGGATAACGTGACAGGTGATGGAGAATAAATTAACCCTTAGATGTATTTATGATATTTTAAACTGAAGAGATTTTTGCAATTTAGTTGACAGCCATGACAATAAAATAAAATATATGTGACAAGTTGAATCTATACTTCAAAGTGTTCCTTCCAGAGAGTTCGTTAATTGAGAATGAAACAAAAGACAAATGTTTGTCCTACTTGAAATATACATTTTATCTCAATTCCTCTGCTCAAAATCTACAACAGTTTCCCAACTCAATCGGAGTAAAAGTGAATGTTTTACAAATTGGTGCTTCTTAACCTCTGACCTCATTTTCTGTTACTCCCTATTTTTATGAGTGTTGTGATGGTTAACTTTGTGTCAGTTTGACTGGGTTAAGAGATACCCAAAGAGTTGGCAAGACATATTTTTGGGTATCTCTGCGAAGGTATTTCCAGAAGAGGTCAGCATGTGATTCAGTGGACTAAGAAGAGAAGTTTCACCCTTGCCAATGTGGATCAGCATCTTCTGTTGAGGGCACAGATACAACAAAAGCAAAAGGAATGGGGAATGTTTTCCTCTTTTCTCCTCTTGACCCGGGATGTCCATTTTTTCCTGTCTTTGGACATCAGGGTTACTGGACCTTTAGACTCTGGGACTTATACCAAGTGGCCCCCTGGTTCCCAGGTCTTCAGACTCAGACTGAATCATACCACAGGCTTTCCTGTTTCTCCATCTTGCAGGCAGTAGACCATGGGGCTCCTTAGCCTCCAGAAACATGTGAGCCAATTCCTATGATACATTTCTTCTTATATATATCTAAGGTAGGCCCTATGGTTCTGGTTCACTGGAGAATCCTGACTAATACAAATATCAAGCAGTTACAAATATTAACACACAAACTTTCATAACAAACTAATCATGGTCTAATTATTATTCACATTTTATACATAAAAAAACTGAGGCACAGAGCAATTAAGAAATTTGCCTGAGGTTACCCAGCACATGAGAGATTGACACAGGCACAGGCAATCTGTCCCCAGAAGGTGTTCTCTTTGGAGCCAGCAACACTGTCTCTACAGCAGTCAGCTTCTCCAGCTATACTGGCCTTCTTGCTGTTGTTTAGACATAGCAGACATCTCCCATCTCAACTACCACTCCTTCTGTCTGGCAAGTCCTTGCCTCTGCATATCCTGTGGGAACAGTTCCTCTTCTCCTTCATGCCTTTGTCTCAATGATGTCTTCCTTTGTTATTCTATCTGAAATGAACATCCCTAAGTCCCTCTCCCTCTAGTAGGAGTAGACAGGATTAGTTCATGGTTGTATCACCAGTACCCAGGACAATTATTAGGTACATAGTAGACAGTCAGATATTGGTTGAATGAATTAATAAACTTGAAGATGCTGCAAAGTTTCTCTCCAGAAATTCTGATTCAGTATGTCAGTGGCTGGCCAAATATATCTGGGTTGAAAAACTCAACTGAAGTAAACATCAACCCAGGGGATTCAGAAACAAGTGATCCACAAAGTTATAGAATTTCATGTTATGGGCAGAAAATAAATACCATAAATTAAAAACATTAAAAAAATTTAAAAAGTAATCTTTCTGAAAACCAAAAAAATGTCAACTCCACTTATGTTCCTATATCCATGTTTGGGTTTTCTTGTATAGTATTTTTAAAAATTAGGGCCTGATATAAAGAATTTTGGTTAGTATGCAAATAGAGTAAGAGCACTTGATTTGGCATTTACTAGAGAGAGTATCCCAATGCACTAGTTGAATTGAGTACGATTTAATTACTTCTCAAAATTCCCATGAATACCAATGGAAATAAGCAAAATTTCCTAGAACTAATTAGTTCTATGGATTCAAAATTAATTTAGTGATTATCTGATAAGACCTTTTTCCCTATAACTGAGGGCAACTGATGAATTTGCAGTCTAAACTGCAAGTAGGAAGTCCATATTGTCTGAAATTGTTACCAATGATATGAACTCACGTTCAGAATTTCTCAAAAATGATAAGATTATTTTGTAATAATCAAAAGAACACCCTAATAAGGATAACGAAAAAATCTGGGGGAAGGGATGTGCATGATGAAAAAAAAAATTGAGTGGACTGAGAATAAGCAGACTAAAGAAAATGAAAATTTCTAAACAATTAAGAAAATTTATAATAGATTGCTTTTTAAACATTGTTTTAACACCAAGTTTAATTTGTCACTTTTAGGATACTCAAGTATCATGAAAAATTAGGATCTGACCCACCCGGAAGACTTAAATAGAATGAAGTTGCTAAAGGGTCCTATTTCCCCTGAGATGCTAAGGGACTCAGAGTAGAGAGACAGGGAAAGCTCTGTCACTCATCTCAAGGAATGCGAGGTAGAATTTCTTTGCTTTTGACAAATTAAGCCTCCGCTTTCAGTTCGGATCATAAGCGGGAAGTGATATTTCTCTTCATTTCAACATGTAGGGATCTAACCAGATATAACAAAACTGGGAACATGGAGCACACATACAAGAGAAAGAACAAAGATTGAGAGAGAGAGAGAGAGAGAGAGAGAGAGAGAGAGAGAGAGAGAAAGAGAGAGACCACTACACCATCACATATCCACACCCTTTAGTGAGTACTTATTGACTCACTTATTCACTGAGTACTTAAAGTGTTTGGCATCATATAATGGAATACAATTAAAGAATTCCATAAATAGCAACTGGCAAATGCTTGATAGTTATTGGACAAGTGGACACATTTGGAGGAAGACTTATTAAGAAGTAAGTCATTTAAAAAGTGTCTTCAAAACAGAACAGTTGGTGATAGAGTAAAGGTGAAGGTCATTTTATTGGACAGACTAGTTAAAAGATTTAATAATTTCATAAGGAGGGGAGCCCAGAGATTAATATCAAAGTCCAGTGAAGCCTTCTTTTTTAAAAATGTGTATAAATGTGGAGTGCCTGGATGGCTCAGTCTTTAAGCATCTGCCTTCAGCTCAGGTCGTGATCCCGGGGTTCCGGCATCGGACTCCCTGCTCAGCGGGAAGCCTGCTTGTCCCTCTCCCACTCCCTGTGCTTGTGTGTGCTCTCTCTCACTCTCTCTCTGTCAAATAAATAAGTAAAATCTTAAAAAAATAAAATGTGTATAAATGTATGACCTAAAATACATATATGTGTAAATGTGTACATAACTCTCCTTCCAGAGTTTGACTTCCGTCTTATTTGATAAATCATCTTGGTAGCTTCTTTTTTTTTTTTTTTTAATTATTTGCCCCAGGGGTACAGGTCTGTGAAGCATCAGGCTTATACCTTTCACAGCACTCACATCTTGGTAGCTTCTTGATAACAAAAATTATTCTAAAGAAATATCTTTTGAGGTGCGCACATAGAATTTATTTTTGGAATTTTTTTTTTCATTCTAACAACTTAGCCCAACTGAAAATGAATTGGTTAACAACCAATGAGTTTGGAGAAGACCCTCAAACCTCAGAAGAGAGTATGGCTCCAACTAACACCTTGGTCATATGAGACCTTGTTACAGGCTAAATTGTGTTCCCCCCAAATTCATATCTTAAAGTTCTAACTGGTAATACTTGAGAATGAGACTGTATTTGGAGATAGGGTTTTTAAAGAGGAAATTATATTAAAATGAGGCTGTTAGGACACATGACTGGTGTCATCATCATCAGAAGAAATTAGGCTACAGGAAGAGACACCAGGGAGGCATGTGTCCTTAGAAAAGACCATGTGCAGATACAGAGAAGATGGCTGTCTGAAAGGCAAGAAGAGAAACCTCAGAAGAAATCAAGGCTTCCAACACCTTGATCACAGACTTCTAGCCTCCAGAACCATGAGAAAACAAATTTCTGTGTATTAGTCTACACTGTCTGTGCTATTTTGTAATGACAATTTCAGCAAACTAATACAGACCCTAAGTAGAAAACCCAGTGGAGCTCTCTCCAGACTTAGAACCTATAGAAACTATGAGATAATTTAAGACTGTTGTTTAAAGCCATTAAGTTGTGATAAGTTATGCAGCAACAGAAAACTAATACAACCAAAACCTCTTGGGTCTTAAAGTTTAGTAGTATATAGTAAATAGGCTTTTATTAATGTCAACCCCTAGGATACAGATGAGCAAATTAGGTTGGATATTAACTCACACATCTAATAACTAATACTGTTAGAATTGAGATTTGGATCTTATTCTTGTAATTACTATGTATGTGTGTGTATACACACACATGAATGAGTGGATATATTACCATTTCTCCATCCGTAAGATGACACATTAGTTTTAAAATGTTTGTATATTTGGGTTCTAAAATTCTACCTTGGGTATTTTGTCATAATGGATGTTTGCTCAGGTAGCATTCTATTAATCAAGACTGTTTTAATCATCATTCAGTATATTAGTATAGGAATATACATAATTCATAATGTTGACCTTGAGGCATTGTGGGATGTTTCACATCTTTGAATACCACAAAGACATAAAAATTACATTCAGTAGAACTTGTACATAAGCAAATGGTAATGGATAACCTTTGCTTAAGTATGTGGGATAATTTAATTAACTGGAATATGTGATTTTTGTAATTATGCTGGATAATAGAAATATGTTTATGGCTTTCATTACTTAACTCAGAAAAAGAATCTTAAGGAGAGAGGACTAGCACTTTTGCTATGATTGGCAGAAGCCAATCTGCATAGACAATTTTCATTCTAACCACAACACTCAGAAGTAGCTGAGAACAATGGCCAATATGTATTGGGTACTTCAGTGGATTAAGGGATATGCTGAGAGTTTTGCTTTTCAGTCATGCCAATAATCATATGGGCTTGGCACCATTAATATCCCCAGCATTCAGATGATGAAACAGAGTCTTAGAAAATTTCAGGAATGTTTCACTGCTGGTAGCTGGTTACCTATGTAATGCATCTATCTCTAAGTCCAAAGATATCTGTGTTTAACATTTGAAAAATATCAGAATCTAGAAAATACAGTCCTTTAGATGTTTAGAAGTCATCCAGAATTTGGTACAAAAAAAAAAAAATCAAGTGTAACAGCTCCAAATTTTACTTGATCATTGGCTTTTGAAAGCCAAGCCTGAGACCCCATTAGTCAAAGGCTACGGAGCATTGTTCTGCCTTTGAGGAGGAAGCTGAAGCACAGGCAGAAGGAAGCCTGTATCTTGACTCACCTCAGTTCATCCAAACAGCCCTGGGCACGATCGTCCTGCTACCTGGAGGCTCACATATTCCGAGAGCCACCGTGAATGAGGAAGGACGCCTCCCATGGGTTGGTCAAACCAAATGTTCTGAATGCAGACAGAGACTCTGTAAAATTGGCCTAGGAATTTGGATTTTTCTTGGAGCAGTTTTTCAAATTATCTCTTTCCTTTCTTTTGTTTAAAAAAGGTAATGCAGACATAATTCTACAGAATTCATTTTCCTCTAAAACTTAAGAAGTTTTACCAACTAGAGGTATTTGAAGGAAAGGTTATCCTGTGAAAGAAATAATTGTCCCCTTGAAAGATTTTTTTTCAAAATTCTTTATTGTAGGAAAAAGCTCATTGAGCACTAGTTTCTCTCTAAAGAAATTAAGCTCTGATAGCTTATGAATTCAAATGCAATGCAGCAGACTCCCAGACATTTTAAGATCCATTAGGTTATCGAGCTTGTCCTTCTGTAGCCTGCTTTAAATTCTCTCTGCAAGGTGATTAAAAGTAACATTTAATAACAGGTCAGTTGACAAGTAATTATTTAGCACCCACACGGTGCAGAGCTCTATACAAAATGCTCTGAATTAAAACCTCTAAAGTTACATAATGGGAAGGGAGACAATAATGTCTTTTTCTCTGAGCATAGGAACATATTCAGTCCTATTTTCTCTCATATTTTGGGAAGATAAGCTGTCAAAAATTATGCAAAAAGTTAATAATAACTTACATTTTTATAGTATTCTCTCTTTTGTCAAAATTCTCTTACATTTTGTGGTAGGATCAAAACACTCTTTCTATGAAGTAGCGAAGGCATTATGTTCCCATATGTCAAGTGTGGAAACTGAGGCCCAGAAGGATAAGATGATGGGGAGCGATACACACAGATGGGGGCGCGACCTGGATTCTCGTCTAATCTCTACTTCTCCTTCCAGCCTCCTTAGATGATAGGACATGGTACTGTGCAGGAATTGTGGTTGCAGCGAGGCTCACTTGCCCTTTGAAACTCTTCTTGGACATGATGTCAAATCCATGCTCCACTTACCTTGGCTCTGGTTGATAGGCCCCTGCTCTGTGGTTCAGTAGCCCCCTGTGTGTAACCTTGCTATGTCACCATCACTCTGTTTCCTACTTATGCAGCCTTGGTGCAGTAGTCTCTGCACTCTCTGTCTATGCAAGAGGCAATGTGTCATTCGCACTCAGGAGTCTCCAGACCGCACTTGCCTTTACTCTTGTTTCTTTCCTATCTATTTTTTCTTCCTTGTGGTAGCCAGAGACACCTTTTAAAAGGCAAATTGGATTCTCAAACTCCTCTGCATAAGCGTTAATGGTTTCTCTATAATTTTAAGATCAAGATGAAGATCTTAAAGAGGCCTTCAAGGCCCCCCTTTGCCTAAACTGCTGATCCCTCTAACCTCATTCTCACTCCCACTTCAGTCCCATATTCTTACAGGTCCCAGAGCAAGCAATTCCCCCTAACAAGGATCTCCCCATACACAATATCCATTCAACTGATTTTTCATCCAGTTCATTCCTAGTCAACCTTCCACTTGATGAAGCCCATAAAAGGTCAGATCCGACTATTCTGAACTCCCTTAACACTCTGCTTTTTTAAAAAATATTTTTAAAAAGATTTTATTTATTTATTTGAGAGAAAGACACAGAGTGAGAGATGGAATATGAGCAGGGGGAGTGGGAGAGGGAGAAGCAGGCTTCCCTCGGAGCAAGGAGCCTGACCCAGGATCCTGGGATCATGATCTGAGCCAAAGGCAGATGCTTAAGGACTGAGCCACACAGAACCCACCCCCCGTTTTTAAGTATTGATCACTGGAGAGAAAATGATTGATGTGATTAGGCTCAGGATAAACTATCAGAATGCCAGGGCAGGGATCATCTTTTATGTTTTGCTCACTTTTGCTTCTCAGTGCCTAGCAAAGGGCTTTAAGCATTGTTAGATTTCAATTATTGACCAAGAAAAGAGGCAGAGCTGAAATCAAACAAAAGCATGTATTCGAGATCTTGGAATTGCAGTTCAAGGAGCACAGATTCAGGTAGCACCCAAATTGTGTCCCACTAGGGAGCAAAAGTCAGGGGTTATTAAAGACAAAAAGGAAATGATTGTATATGTTGTTTAAAAAGAATTCTGATTGGTGTTGGCAGCAGAAAACCAATCTTGGCCAAATACAATTGGTTGCTAAGGTTATCACTAAGCAGAGGTCCATTACTATAGCAAGTTGCAGATATCTGTGCAGACACCTTGGACTCTTTAGGGTTTGGCTCAGGTCAAAAGTTCATAGTTCTACCAGAGAGGATGTGTATAAGACCCAACACCTTAATGGCCTTCCAGCTGCATTTTAAAACCCCTTAATATGAGTAATTTTTTATTTCATCTTTCACATAATAAATATGTTTGGAATGTTTAAAAAAATTGATTACCATGGTTTTCACTCTAGTTGGGTTGCAAGTTATACAAGGGCATAAATGTCTGTTTTACCTAGTCTATTGGCACACCTCATGGTATTCAGCACATCGAAAATGCTCAATAAATCTTTGTTTAATGAATGAGTTAGAGTTGCACGCATTTCCCAAATATAATACTCTAGTAACCCTATCAGAAATGGACATGTGGCAAACTTATTTGTGGTAAATTTCTGCTGATGGGTATCATTTCCTTGTTATTTACTTGTTTATTTATTTACCTATTTATTTATGTTTGAAACATATGCAGTTATCTTTGGTATATGTAAAAATTGCTGAACATGAGTGTGCGCCTTGGTGGCTCAGTCAGTTAAGCATCTGCCTTCAGCTCAGATCATGATCCCATGGTCCTGGGATTGAGCCTGCATTGGACTCTCCCCTCAGTGGGGAGCCTGCTTCTCCTCTACCTATGCCTGCCACTCTGCCTACTTGTTCTCTCTTTCTTTCTATCAAATAAATAAATAAAATATTAAAAAAATTGTTGAATATAATCAATTTCATGTAGTTCATCAACCTAATACTTTCTATCACCAACTCAATCTACTTATTACAGTATATTTGTCAATAAAATAGAAAAACATATGCCACACTTTTGTTAGAACTATAGGATTAGAAAATGAAAAATTGTGGACAAGGTGGGGAACTCCAGTAGATGAATCGATTTTGATTTGTACTGTCATTAAAATAGGTATGGTCTTAACATGACTAAACTGAGCTTTGAACTTCCTGATGAGTAAGACCAGAAAGAAAAGCATGATAGATTCATGCTCGTTTTAGTGATCAAGTGTTTACATTCCAAACCAATTAATAATCCTTTATAAAATGTTGTGGTATTTAAATATTAAGTTCCACATCTATAACCTCTCCCTTTCCATTGGATTTTCTCCAAAAAATCACATTTTCTTCCAGAAACCTCCCAGAAATCTACTCATAAGCAAAACTTTGAACTTGCAGTAATGTTCTAGATGTTAGTACTATAAAAATCTTTTATTGAGACATAGGTTTATTTCCTGATGAGTTGATTTAGCTTCATTCTTAGCATATATGACATTCACCAGATAAATTTTTAATTTTGATTTTGTTTTGGCTCATCATCTTTATCCAAATATTTTAACAGAACTAGAAAATGTTCTGTAGTGTCATGGACCTAAAGACCATGAACTATGCTTTGAGTTGCTTCTCACAGTAGTCCCATCTTCTCACTAGCAGTTGAACTAATCTATTCCTCCAAGGAAGATTTAAAGCCTCTAATTTAACCCTCTAATTTAACCCCTCAAATCCCAATCTTCTCCCAAGATGAAATATATATATATGGAAATATATATATATATATATATATATATATATATTTACAATAAGATGTTACAAGAGGTGGAATACTTTTGAAAAATTGGACATAAGAGAGGCTCAGGAGAAAGAAGAAAAAATAATTAGTAGCAGTAGTTGAGCTGTATAGTGTTCCCTCTGAATTATGCCCACTCAAAAATCTATGAATGTGACCTTATTTGGAAATAGAATCTTTGCTGACATAATCAAGTTAAGATGAGGTCATACTGGATTAAAGTGGTCCTGGATGCAATGACCAATGTCTGTATGAGAGGAGGGACGTTTGGACACATATGCACACAGAGGAAAGATGACCATGAGAGGACAAAGGCAGAGATTAGGGTTGAGCTTCTATAAACCATGAAACACCAAGGATTGTTTGATGACCACGAGCTAGAGGAAGAAAGGAAGGATTCTACCTTAGAGACTCAGTCATCTCCTCAATCTTGGACTTCTGGCTTCCAGAAATGCAAAAAGATAAATTTCTGTTGTTTAAAGATACCTCGTTTGTGGTAACTTGTCAAAAATGGCCTTAGGAAAGTAATACAAGGAAAAAATATTGAAATTATACTTTATTTTCTCTCCTTTTCATAGATTTCAAGACAAGAAACATTTCTAAGGCATATCAGGTCTTTCTGGATCTCCACACATGAGAAGAATCACTGATAATTAGAAGGTTACAGATATACAAAAACAAAACAAACAAACATAAAAAAAAAAACTTGATCCTGAGGTTGTAAGAATGGATCTTTGCAGTTGTTTCTTAGATTCACTGTAATTCCTTCCAGTTGGCGGCACTTTCTACTAATTTGATCTTTGAGGAATCCTTCGATGAAGATGAAGCAGATAATAAAATTCTCAAGTGGCAAATGATGAAACAGCTTCAGAGCGACTAAATGACTCGTCCAAGTTGTTCAACAAATCAATATAAACACCTGAACTTGAACCTAGGTCTTCTCACTCAGTGCTTTATTTTTATGATTCTGCCATGAATCTTACAAATGGGTATGACTAGCTTATGATTTTCTGACATTACATTTGACCTTCTCTTTAAAACTCGGTACCAGCAAATCTGCAGGCTGAATTGCTTAACCAGGGAGGCCCTTATGGGGTTATGGAGGGAGGGGGAGATTCCACTCCTTCTATCAACTCACACACATTGAGGATCTGTTGTAAAATAGACTTGAAAGTGCTGGAAAATGCATGTGGGTTGGGAATTAGATCCCTACGACAGGCAAAGGGCATTGAGGAAATGAGAGTTTAAAAGAAATGGAAGAAAAGATTTTAAAAGTTGTTGAAAGTGCTCTTGGGAATATGATTTATGGCATGAAACATAAAAGGCCCATAACAAACAACAGAATAAAGAGCAGTGTCTCCCAAGTGTCAGGCCACAGGAAAGTGCCAGGCTAAGAACAGGAGAATTCTCTGAGGAATTTATTAAAAATAGCAAGACCCGAAATCCTGTCAAGGGGAATCTGATTGAATGGGTCTAGAGTCAAGTCCCTTGGGGGATTCTGTTGCCTAGGTAAGTTTTGGCATTATTGGTTCAGAAGAGGTATAAGGTGGTATCTGTAGCTTACTGGTTTGTTCTAGGCAAATTCATCTTGCCCTCATCTGTACTTTTCGATGATTGCCTAATAGCACTCCCCATGAGCCAGGGCCCAGGAAATGTCAGATACATATTACAGAATGATAACGAAATGGAGGCTGAGGATTTAGTCTGATGTCTCTCACTTCGAGTACAGAGGTAAAAATGCCTGTGTTTCCCTGTGCAATGTCTCTATAAGCCTGGATTTTCCTTTACAGTAGGAGATAGAGGTGATAGGAGGGCAGTCTTTATCTAAAATCAGTCAGTCAGTTGGTGAAATTGTAAAGCAGGAAACATGGAGGACTTGTCTATGACTGCTTCCAGTACAATTCTTCTATCAAAGTTCTCTTCAGCCTACCATTCAGAAGACTGGGTAGGCAGGCAAATGCAGAGGACACAATATAGTAGGATCAATGAATTAGTTCAAAATAGGATACAATACTATTGGCCTTTGGAATTTACTAGATCTATGTGATTGTTTTATTCTGCTTAATATATGACAGAGGTGGCATAATCTTTCAGTTTTTATGGCTTCTAAATATCGTAATCAAGCCTATTCTTTACTTTATATTAGGTGCCAGTCTCCAAATCTTCTGGATCAACCTCTCTGTTTTCAACTGCTGCTTATATTTTCAAAGTATCTCCACTCATTCTGAGATGAAATTTGCCTTGAATATTATTTAATAAATTAAGTCATTTGGAATAAATATCATAGACTACTTCTTCCAGAGGTGTTTATTGTATACTACTTTTTCTCTTCCACCACAATTTTAGGCATAATTGACAAATCTGGGGAAGAGCTATTAAATTATCCTTGGAGACAGCTGTTTATCTTAGCTATTTTTGAAGCCACTCCCAATTGCTACAGGAAAAAAAAATGTGTTACCCTCACTTTTTTCTTCAGTTTTTAATTTTTTTCCCTTTTGCTAATGAGCTTGCTTTAGTTGTATGATTTATTAAATGTTTAAATCAATCTTATTGAAGCTATTCGTCATACTTTCTTTTTCTTTTTCCTTTTTTTTTTTTTTTTTGTTTTCGGGGACTTCCTTTCATTTTTATTTATTTATTTTTTTATTATGTTACATTAGTCACCACCATACAGTACACCATTAGTTTTTGTTGTAGTATTCCATGATTTATTGTTTGTGTATAACTTTCATTTTAATTATTAACCTCCTTCAGTATTGCCTTTCCAAGGATGATTTTGCAAGAGTTAAAAATGATAATCTAGGGACTTGAATATCTTCTGAGAAAGCCTTGGGGGTTTGATATTCTTCAAAACTTGCTGTCTGCTGAGTCCCTCCCTCTTACAATTTTTGTGGTATCTACAACTTCATTGGAAAACAGAATAATTTATCTTGTAGATTTTCATCATCTTTGGCTGCTGCTCCCAGTCAGAACAAGAAAACAACAGAAGATTTAATTTGGTGTTAAGAAGTACAGAAGGTGCTCGGTATGAAATTACAGAGAAGGTCAGGGTCTTTTTCTTTTCTTTTCTTTTCTTTTCTTTTCTTTTCTTTTCTTTTCTTTTCTTTTCTTTTCTTTTCTTTCCTTTTCTCTTCTCTTCTCTTCTCTTCTTTCTCTGACTTCATTCAGTTATGTGTGCGCACGCGCACACACACACACACACACACACACACACACACACAGACTGGGGTGGGGGGAAGGCAATGTAGCTTTACAATCAGGGAAGAAAGCATTTAATTTCCAACTGTTGCCTAGACTGAAAATCATTGTAAATACTAATAAGAGAATAAATTTGGATCCTGGATCTTCAAGTTTTGGAATCTAACGTAGAGTTAGCAATAGAACAATAGGTAATACCCTAACGATGGCTAATTAGCCCCTGCTTTGGAATTTCAGTTCCCATAGGATGTTTCTAATGATTTCTAATGATTATTTCCCACTACCATTACCTGCAGAGGCTTGTATAACTCGAAGGGCTGAATGTGATGAAACTAGCTCCTTCCAGATTCCCTGACTTTATTATTATCAATGGGCGTTTTATAAAAGCAATGAAGCACCTTTTCCTAGCTTAGGCCTGAGAGAATATAACAAGGTGTTTCAAGTATGCATACATAGGCTCCCACCAAGACACACATAATTGGAAACAGTTAAACAATTTGACCAAGAAACAGTCTTCTATAAAGAAGATTGGATTGCCTAACATGTATAGAAGACAGGCATAAATTTTGTCCAGTATATGCAATGGAATTTGCATCTTTAGATTGAGACAGGCTGAGCTAGTTAACCAGAGACCCTATAATTTACAGTAGTTGTCTTTAATGAGGCCATTGAGAGATTTGGGAATGTATGCAGAAAGCAGGGGGAGTGAAAGTGGTTCTATAATAGAAAACAGAGGTTTCTGAATGTAGTTTGGGAAGACAGAGAAGGGTATAGTAAAAATTAGCATAACAGCCATGTCTATAGAAACATTCTTTACTTCTAAGCTTTCATTAAATCAAATACTAAGTGGCAATTACTGAAATACAATAGGCACATTCAGGCTCTGACAACTCTTAACCTTTCTGTGCTTTATAAACCATTTGTCTTGAGTCATATGATGTCCCCATCGCATGAGGCAACTGTTAGACCATAGTCTTCAGTGCCCTGTGAAATAATCTGGAGTTCTCTGAATGGCACAATTATTTGGGGGTAATTCAAGACATCTCTATTGAGGCGTCCAGGATTCAATGTGTGTTTAAATAGACTCTTGGGCCCTGAAAAGTATAAGCTTATGCAATGTACAGGTTGTCATCTGTTTCAGAGGGAATAGAGCTACTTCCTGAATCAGAATTGTTAAATTGGGGGTACACACATAGGAAAATGTGCACAGTGAAGCCCTAAGCTGTAAATATTTATTATACAATGGGGTTCAGAGAGGCTTGCACTAGGAACTGAAAAGTAGGCAAGCCGAATCATCTGGTGGCATTTACATTTTTTACTTTCCAGTTAACTCTGCCATATTGTTCAATGTATAGACACTTAAGCAATTCTTAAAATGTTTCACCACCATATGGGGTTCATCAGTAATTACATTTGTATTTGACTAATTTGAAAACTGAGTCTTGGACATGAAACTGACTTACTAAGGAGTTAGTCCTAATTTAATGACATTTCTTGGAGGTTAAAAAAAAAAGGAAGCTGGAGTAGAAGAGTTTTCTCACTAGATAGTCACAAATCACCATGACATTTCTGTCCTTAGAAGCTGGAGGTGTCAGACACACTGAACAGCAAGTCAGAGACATTAGGGGGCGACCAGTTTACAAAAGGGTCTTGTCATAGACTGTTCGTCTTAAATGTCCAGACATAGTCTTGGTCATGGTCGGTAGTGAGTTGAGGTGAGTTTGGGGAACAGGAAACAGAGGCTTATCACTGGCTGGTCTTAAGTGTGAGGGAAGTTTACGTCGAAGCCTTTGGGGCTTAAAGCCCCAGCAACATATTCTACCCACTTTCCTTCTCTTCCACACACACACCTGGCACACTGTTCTGTTGTGAATTCTTTTCTTATTATGGCTACCCTTCATGATAATGTTCAACAATGTTTAGCCTATAAAATTTCTTTTGCACCTTGAATAGCATTATAAAAAAGAGGAGCCAGGGGCACCTGGGTGGCTCAGTGGGTTAAGCCTCTGCCTTCGGCTCAGGTCATGATCTCAGGGTCCTGGGATTGAGCCCCACATCGGGCTCTCTGCTCAGCAGGGAGCCTGCTTCCTCCTCTCCCTGTCTCTCTGCCTACTTGTGATCTCTCTCTCTCTCTCTCTCTCTCTGTCAAATAAATAAATAAAATCTTAAAAAAAAAAAAAGAGCATAAAATCTGGACCAAGGCTCTGCAAACTTCTAAAATTTCCTGGGCTCCAGATGAATCTTTCCACATTCCCTATAATCCCAGATCGCAGGTCCACATTCTTCCCTTTCATATGTGTCCTCATTTATCTCTAATCCAATGCAACTTGACTAAGCCCATCATGTTTCTTTTGAGCAGTTGTTCAAGTATATAAAGATGTACACATTGGTGGGATTCAGGGAAGGCAGCGAGGGGAGATAGGAGAGGGTTAAAAAAATATATTACAAAGCTTTTGGTAGATTTATAAGAACTATAAGAGAATCAAATAAAAACCATGTAATTAATTACCAGTGTGTCCATGTGTGTATACATGCGTGTGTGTCTGCATGTTTACATACACATGGTGTCTTTGTCGATAGGAAAAACATGTAACAGAAACCTCTGGATGAGTCCATTTTTAATTCTATGAGTGTAGAGACTAAAACTTTCTCTTCTCAGAGCTTCCACCAGCGCCCCCTGGATTTGCACCAGAAGTCATGCAGCCTTTTCTCTCTGAGAGTTGTTATTAATTCTCACTCAGAAAATTCTTCAAATCCGTGTTCCTAGTCTTAGGATTCTTACCTTGTTTCTTTTCTTACTCTGCACCAGTAATCACCTGGCTTAAACATAATCATTTAAGAATCTTTACAAAACTCTATTATTATGAAAAGTTTCAAACATATGTCAAATACAGAGAATAGAAAAATCAGGATCCAGTCTGTTTCAATAATTTTCAGTTCACAGCTAACTTGTTTCTTCTAAACCCACTTTAACTCCCCAATCCCCCAAATTCATTTGTAGCAAATCTCAGATATTTCTTTCCATCCAAAAATATATCAGTGAATATCTTAGAAAAGGAATGTTTTGAAACATAATTACATACCACTATCATACCTAAACTTAGCATTAATTCCTTGATATTAGTAGTCAGTTTTAAAATTAACCATACTGTTTCATAGATTGTTGTTTTAGGAGCACCTGGATGGCTCAGTTGGTTAAGCATCTGACTCTTGTTTTTTTTTTTTTTTTTTAAAGATTTTATTTATTCATTTGACACAGAGAGAGAGATTACAAGTAGGCAGAGAGGCAGGCAGAGAGAGAGGGGAGAGGAGGAAGCAGGCTCCCTGATGACCAGAGAGCCCGATGTGGGCCTCGATCCCAGGACCTGGGATCATGACCTGAGCCGAAGGCAGCGGCTTTAACCCACTGAGCCACCCAGGCGCCCTGACTCTTGGTTTTGACTCAGGTCATGATCTCAGTGTCATGGATCCAAGTCTTATGTCAGACTCCCCGCTCAGAAGGGAGTCTGCTTGGGATTCTCTCTCTCTCTCTCTCTCAAATAAAGAAATAAATCTTTAAAAATAATAAATTGTTATTTTAAAGCTTATTTGATTTTATCAGGATTAGAATAAGGATTATGTATCCCAGTTGGTATTTGATATATATCACTTCAGTGTCTTAAAATCTCTTTACCCACTCTTCTCCTGTTCTCTCTTTTTATTTCTCTCTCTTTCTTCCTGATTATTTATTTGTTGAAGAAGCTGGGTTGTTTCTTTTGTTTCTCACTATCTGGAGTTTGCTGATTGGCTCCTCACGTGTCATTTTTTACTTATTCCATGTCCTGTATTTTCTGAAAATAAATCTAGATGATCCATTAGTTTCAGATTTGAGTATTTTGGAAGGCAGGAATCATGTCATATTTGGTGGTCTCTCTTTTTATGATGTTAGACGCAATTAGCGATTGTTACCTAGATTCATTATGTTGGTTGCAGTGGCAAAATAATGGTATTATAATTTCAACATTCTTTCTTCATTTATTAGCTAGACTACTTACCTTAAAAGAATCTTCTACCTCCAACTAATCTTTTACTCTGGGACACAACATATATGGAAAATGTTAGGATAAATGCTAGATTAGAGGTCTTTTTTCTTGTTCTTACCAGTTTCCAAAATATTGAATCCAGGCACTAGCATCCCTCTAGGATGACAACTGTGCTGTGTTTTGTTTTGTATTTGTCTTTTTTAAAAAGAAACCAAGAAACAGACTTAGCTTTAACCATTTCTCCAGGGGATCTTGGTTCCTTTTCCAGAGAAGTGGTATTGAGACACCACAGTCTGGTGCTGGTAATGCTAATCGCTGCTGGGATTTTGTGCATTTTCAGTAGCTAGAGTTAGAAAGTGTGTACTTATTTTTTTTTTTAGATAAACACATTATGACTAATACAGAAGTTTTACTGAACCACATGAATCAAATAACTGAATCTCATTAATTCCTTTACATCTTCCAAATCCCCATTCTCAAAGATATAAGAATAATTATGCATTAATATTAGCTCAAAATATACATACAACTGTCTCAGAATAGCACTAACCCCCAGCCACCACTGATATATAATTACTAAAAACAGGAACCCTATTTGGCACATATATGTCTTATTCAGCTCAAGCTGCTATAAAAAAATACCAAAGACTGGATGACTTAAACACTAGAAATTTATTTTCTCTTAGGTCTGGGGTCTGCAAAGTCCAAGATCAAGGTGCAGGCTAATTCAGTTCCTGGTAAGAGCCCTCCTCCTGACTAAAGACAGTCGCCTTCTCACAGCGTCCTTCCAGGGCAGAGACACAGACAGCTCTGTCATCCCTTCCTGTTCTTTTAAAGTATTAATTCTACCATGAGGACCTACCCTCATGACCTCATCTAAACGCAATTATCTCCCAAAGGCATCATCTCCAAATACCATCCATTATATTGTGACTTAAAGATTCAGGATATTATTTTTTTCCTGGGGCATAGGTGTCAGTAGGGACGTACAATTCAGTCCACAACACATGGTTACATGACATTACCAAATTTTTAAGGGCACTTAGAGTGGATTATCTGTTATGCCACCAACTCAAAACATAGATAGCAATTTTATTTCATTTTTCTTTAGATTTTTAGGAAATATAAGTTTATTTAATTTTGTTTTGCATTTATGTAAACACTTCCATGAATCTAAACTGAATTCCACAAAGCTAGGTATCATCACAGACTATTTTCTATTTTAATTCCTTTATAGTATTTCTTCCCTGCACATAGAAAGGCATCAAAAAATGTATTGCTTATCCTTTTAGAAAGTATATTTAAGAGACACAGTCTTAGGACTTCCTTTCAATCCACCAAGTTAGAACAGCACTCTGAGGCCAGAGGATCCTGATGCACACCTCTGGTTACAACCCTACCTATTCTACTTCAATGATTTCCCTTCTTCCATGCTCTCCATTATAACTTAAAAGGCAGTGACTAAAAAAATCTATTTCCAACCTTCACTCTCTTCTGGATACCACATTACTGGAAACCCTAACCAGGAAATATAATGTCATCCTCTTTTATTACATTCAAAGTAATCTTATTTGTTAAGGCCATCTAATTTTATTAGATTGACAAATTCTTAGACGTCTTTGATTCTTTTTCCTTACATTCTCTCGGTCCTGAAATTTCTTCAAAATTGTTCCTCAAAGTCAGGCTTCTCTCTGTCCCTGCTGCCATGGTCTTTGTCCGGAGCAGGGTTTTTCAGCCTCAGCACTATTAACGTTTTGATCTGGGTAACTATTCGTCATGAGGGGCTTTCCTGAGGGTTGCAGGAGGTTGACCAGCACCACTAGCCTCTAGTCACCATATGCTCGTGTCAGTTCCCTAGTGGTGATGAACAAAAATGTCTCCAGACAGAGCCAGCTGTCCTTGTGTATGTGTGTATAGGTGGCAGGAGTCGGGGGGCACGGGGGAAGGGGGAGAATCTGCCCCAGCTGAGAACCAGGGGTCTCTAGCTCATCGTCTCGGTCTTTGACAACAACAAACCATGTCTAGTGTCCCTGCTTCTAACATCATCAATCTTCCCCATCGCTGTTCAAGTTATCCTTTGTGTTACAAACTATGTTCCTGTGACACTTAGACTTCAATTGGGTTTTTTTTTTCTCCTGGATGGACGCAAATTCCAGAGGGGGCTATAAACTGTTCTTCACTAAGAATTCTTTCCGCCATCACATTCTGTCTCTCACATCCCCTTCCATCCTACTTACTTTTATTCTCTACATGGTGATAGCTGATTTATTCCACTCCTCCAAATCTTCCATTTATTTCTGTTTTGTTCCTCCACACACATACTTTTTCCTTCACTGCATGCCACCTATTTTCTTACGATGGAAAACTCTCATCACTCTGTAAGGTGGTTCTCAAAAGTTGTACGGTGAGTGACTGTTTTCCTGACACTCCACATCTTAAATGAAGCACCAAACACATTGGATTGTAATGCCTTGTTTCGACTCCACCTCCCTCCTTTTTCAGGTAGCTCCTGAGGACAGCTGGGTTCACTCACAATGCTTAGCACCATGAGCAGAAAAGGTGCCCCCTTGTATCTTCATCCATATCCTCCATGTCAGTAGTAGTAGGAAAAGGATATGAACAATGAAGTCTTCCCTTGGAGGTTTGCAGGCTGCTGGGTTTAAAGGGTGATTGACTAATGGCATGTGATCCAAAGTACAATATAAGAAAGAAAAAAAAAAACTTCTTTCAGGATTACTCTTAACTTCAAAATGCATTTTATGGCCACTAGAATTTGAAATAAAAGTTAGTAGTCCTTAACATAAGAAAATGGCACCCATGGCATTTCTAAAACTGATTGCAGAGGGCTCCTGCGGTACCAGCCAAGGTCTGTTCCTCCTGACAGCACAGCCTCTGATCTGTAACATCGAACCTCATTACTCACCTCTGCCTTTCAGGGGTGGCTGCTGTCTGTTGGCCCATGCATACCCTTGCACAGACTCGGAAGAGACAGCCAGGGCGGTACTGAGACGTTGGCTCCGTTAGCCAGTCTGAAGAGAAAGTCATACTTGATGGGGTGGATGTGAAGGGGCCAGAAAAACAGAGAGAAGCGGGAAAAAATTAACTGTACCCGAGTCCCTTGTTAAGCTGCATGTGGAAAAAGAACATTTGCAGAATATAGAAACAAAAGTGAAAGAAATAAAGATTGACCATTTGTGAAAAGCAATCTCTCTTTATGAAAGTTTATTCTTAATTTTAGCATTTGCTATTCTCGGTCTAAGTTATGCAAGCTCTCTATCTTCCAGATGAAGTAGGAAGAAAAAGAAAGGAAAGGAAAGGAAACATTAGCTGAATTTTTTTGATATGTCAGTAATAATGCTGCAAAGTATATAACATCTCTGTGTTATCTTTTTAGAAACTGAGTCATGGTGAGGTTAAGAACGTGTTTATGGACATAAAATCAGTAGGTCCTGATGTAGAATTCAAACATGATTCTTTCTGACTCTAAAGTCTACATATACTTCAGCTACTTCTTTCTTCCCCCTGTATTTATCACTTTGAGACTGAATAGTCTTTATCCCACCATGCTGGGGTTTAGCACATAGGCCTGTGTTCCTGTGTTCACTATATCACATGGAAAGAAAAATCTCCTTCCATCTGTTGTTCTTCACACCTGGCTAGGGATGGGGGAAGCCAGGGAAGGATTACGCAAAAAAAATTCTAGTACTTGCTACCAATTAAGGAATGATCAGAATTATGAAACTCCAGTTCATATGTAAATATTCTAGGAATAGTTAAGTCCAAAGTGGATTATGTTTATTGGAATGGAGTTTGGTTTTTGGATTATGACATTTTGAATGTGTGCTCCCTGAGCGGAGCAAGGGGACAATTAAAGTAAGGGCAGATCCATTCCTTACAAATCTTTTCCCTGTTCTGCAGGTAAGAATAGGCAACATATGGCTGCAGAGCGATGTCAGAGCAGGGGCTTGGCTCTGGAGTCAGTCTTAGAGAGAAAATTCTGATGTTGGAGCTTGAGAAGGTGAATTTAATCAGTCTGTAGGGAACATTTTACCATCCATGATGGAGAAAGATGAATGAGGGAAAGTAAGACCCAGGGAAAAAATGTAGAATAAAGGGAGCTGAAGGTCCAAGGTTTTTATGTTTATTTTTTAATTTTTCTAAGAACTTAATGAAGATAAATGTATCATTAAAAGCCACCTTATGCCATGTGAAGATTTTAGATATGGCCACTTCCCCATCTCCACTGTTTCGCCACTAGTCCACTATGTTGGTTAAACACATGTAGCTGCCTGTCCAAAACAGTTTTACCAGCACTGGTTAGTTTTCCCCACATACCAGAATTATCTCAAATGCTTGTGAAAATTGCAGATTCTTAAGCTACTTTATGCTGAATCAGATTATCTGGTAACGAGTCCCACGAATCTGCTTATAGTAAGCTTCCCTGTTGATTCTAGATGTCTGAGAGCCTCTGGCTCAATTGATATCGTCTCTGGATTATTTTCTAGCTCTATTATTTCTTTTTTGAAGTGTAACTCTCAGACATAGATTCATGGTCCAGAATTAACTTCATCAGTCTATGCCTATTAGGAAATGTGAGAAGTCTGGGTAACTCCATCAGCTGTATTTACATGCAAGATCATTCTATACCTATGGAGGTATTTAGCAGACTTAGGAATAGTTGCCCATATAAGGATCTAGGCATGCTCATTAACTATACTGGTAATTGCCACATAGCCCCCAGTGAGGCATATCCAGAAAACAGAATAATTCCGAAGAGCACCAGGTCAACTTTAAGAACGAGGATAATAGACTAGATTTGGAGGGAGCCATGGGGATGGATCTTAAATCTATTCACGATACACACACAAACACACACATGCACACACACACACATATGTATGTTGATTAATAAAAACACTCCATGGAGTAACTAAAACTGATATAATCATCTCCTTTTTATAAAAGCAGCAACAGAGCTTCAGAAATAAATCCACATTCCCAGAAATACACAGCTTGAGGAGCCCAAGTTCAAGCCCCTTTTCGTTTGAACATTGTGATTTTACACAATTGAAAAATACTATTTCTGTTGGACTTTGATATGGGGCTTCCTGCAGATACCTGTTGTATGACCTTTGGGACACATCAGCATAGACGGGTATCTCTAAGAAACTCTGTGGTTTATTTACCAGGAACATCAGGTCCTTGCTAAATTTCATTTGGAAAAAAAAAAAGAGGCTAATCTGTAAGAATTAATAACAATAATGCCATGCCTTGTGATCACTGGTAGGCCTAACAGTAACATTCTAGGGAAGAATTCTCCTTTGATTCATTCAGAATTTAATTCTGTTGAAAGTCCCCCTGAATCATAATTAATGTTACAAAAGCAAAACTTAACAAGAGCTCTGGGGCAGCGTTTTAAATATACAGTAGCTAATTAACTATAGCTATACAATTTACAAACACATCTATTGAGAACTTGAAAGTCTACTGATAGATATATCCATTTATTGCGTGTAGTAGCTGTTACATCGTAAAATTATTTTCAGTCATTTGCCAATATTTTAAGACTTTCATCACAGTTAAATAATGTGCTTAAGACAAAATTTTTCTTCCTTTAAAATGACAAGAAAGGGCATCTAAGGTTTGATAAATGTTGCTTTATGACACTTGGAAATGAAAGCTGACTGGGGTTATAAAATGCTTAGGAAATTCAAGCCCTTAAGAAAGTTGCCTCTAGTAACTGAGCCTTTTTCCCAGTGTGGGAAGGCTGTAAATTCTAATGATACCAACAGACATGCATGCACACACAAATATGTATTTTCTGGAAAAGAACAATTTATTTATTTTTTATTTTTTTTTTTTTTTTAAAGATTTTATTTATTCATTTGACACAGAGAGAGAGATTACAAGTAGGCAGAGAGGCAGGCAGAGAGAGAGGAGAGAGGAGGAAGCAGGCTCCCCGCTGAGCAGAGAGCCCGATGTGGGCCTCGATCCCAGGACCCTGGGATCATGACCTGAGCCGAAGGCAGCGGCTTTAACCCACTGAGCCACCCAGGCGCCCTGGAAAAGAACAATTTAAATAATGACTGCCTTTTACATGCCAAAAGCCACTGTATTGAAAGATGTTCATCCTGTATGTATCTGAGTGTGTCTATATGCATGTGTGTGTGTTTCACTTGCTATTGTCATTGCATTTTTAGCACTTGAGAGCAAGAATTTAGCCTGGTTTGTCTTTGTGGGAAAAGCTCCTAATTGTGCCAATTTATAGTTCATATTCAATAAACATATGATATTCGATTGACTAGTTCTCAGTTTGGCAGTTATTATAGTTCCCGATGTCATTCAGGACAATTCAAAAACTCACATGAATGGGGAAAGAATTGGTAGAATAATGTTCATGTATAGGCAGATTATACACAGAAAAAAGGAAGCCTCTAGTACCTACTCTCGCTTGGCTATATAAGCTTATTTTTCTTAAGAATAAATATTGATTTATTGAGCTTATAGCATATATAAGGTCCTGGTGAAGAGGGCTATATTGGTCATTTCATTTAAATCTCAAAAAAAAAAAAGCCTTATATGAAAAATATAGTATCCCCATTTTATGAGCAAAGACACTTCTATTCAGAGGGGCTAAGTAATTTGTCCAAGGTCAAAATCACTTAATTTAGGGGGAAAATGACAGCAAGAGAAAATTATGATTGCATGGCCAGCCCCCAGTTCTCTTTACAGTCCATCAATTCCACTTCTTTATGTTGGCATAACATTTTCAGGCTGCAGTTCTGGAAGGAGAGGTCAAAGGAAGAGTTGATAATAAAGTAACCTGAGGATTTTAAATTCACTCTGATTTCTACTGATTGCTCTCTCTGATCCTATGCTCTTCGACCAATGAGCTTAACTTCTTGGGTTCCCTGATGCTCCTTCCTCCTTGAGTTCCGAGCTCATTTTCCTGTTCATTGTCTGATTCCTTTCTAACTGGAATCTCTATGCCCATGACTTCTACTTGCTACCCTGACTCTCACCTAATTTTACAACTTTGTTTGATTTGTTTGTGCTGTTAACATTGATCGGTGCATCAACTACCATGAACTCATCCTTTGCAACTCAAGAGAAAGCCTGAGCTTTTCCCCTAAAAACAAAAGAGAACAAAAGTGCCTAATTAACACTAGAATTCAATTTCCATTTAATACTCAGAGAATTCTCATCCCTGTTCTTGATTTTATGCTCCCTTGAGTACCTTCAAGCTTTCCTCTTGGATTTTCTGCTCTCCCTGACATTTCACATGTAACCTTCATACTCCTGTCACACTTTTTTCTCCCTCTTTTTTCCCATGACTTCTCCTTCCTTTTTCTGTACTATTCACAACTGTTTAAGTTATTCAATTTTGATAGTAAAGCCCATATCCCCAGGAGGACTACTTAATACGAGAAGTTCATGCCTAGAAAAGGTTCTCCTGAGCAAAATCACAGTGTTAGTTGTAAAATTGTAGGTAGTGTCAGTTGTGATCTAATAAACAAACATTTATTTTATGATTTACTGAATGCTTGGGAATTTGCTAAGTACTTTGCATGTATTATCTCTTTTAAGCTTTATAATAACTTCCAGATAGACAGTACCTCTGTCTTAAAAATGTGGAAAAATGAATCTGAAACATGTTAATTGCCTAAGATCACACAACAGAGTCAAAATCCAAACCTATGTTTATCTAAATCTAAACACAGAGCTATCAGCCACTGAAAACTACCTCCTTCTTATAGAACCTCTCTCTGCATCAGGCTTCTCCTTATTTAACTGGGGAAAAGGTAGTACTTGTGTCCTTCTAATAATATGCTCAAGACCTCATTGCTAGTATGTAAAAAGGCCAAGATATCACCTTGCCCGCCTTAATCTTTTTATGTCACAAGGTGAAAACTTTCTGGAAGGGATGATACTTGAAAGTATGATTGTTTTTATAAATTGAGGGTATGCTGCGATTAAAAAAACATGTTAATTTCCTGAGAATATCTAGTGTCCGTTCAAAGAAACAACTCTTATCACTCCTCAGAGCTGCTTTACTCCACAGGCAACCTAAGCCATCCCACCGAGCCAACAGACAGCCATTCCAATGCTTGTCTCTCTCAGTGCTTGAGTGCCCTTTACAGCCCAGCTGAGGGAGTCAGTCAGAACCCTGCCAGACATGTAATAGGCAAAGCTTCTTCAGGGAAGCCAATAGGAGGTGAGTGAAAGATTGCAGAGCCTCCGATGGCTCTAAATTTTCTTGTATGTCACTGTAAGTGAGCCTCATTTCCTTAGAACAGAAGATGCAAGACCAAAGGATGAGATCCCGGAGTCTCGAACTATAAATATGATATTGCAGACCTAAAGTTGAAAGATCTATACTGGTCACTGTATTTCTACTTGGTCTTTTGTCTTTAGGTTCTCCACAATGCCTTTTGCCCTAGGATATAACATATCTGGAAAAATAAACAGTTGCCTCCAGAGAGATCCCTCACTAGCAAGTGGTCACTGAGTAAGAGTCTGGGGGAATTTGTAAGGGAATTGGCCCCTTCCAGAGAACAACAGGAACATTAAACAGTTCCATGCTAGAACTTATAGACAGTTGGTCTTGGTATTGGATTTTTTTTTTTTTCAGACAAAAACAAACAAAAACTTCACTCATTTCCTTATTGTGACCCTTTCATGTTTTTCATGAGGGTAAAGGAAGGCATAATAAAGTGTAACAGGGCAATCGAGGATCTTGAATTCAGTGAAGGGGTGGTGAGATTTCTAAATACTAAGATGTTTTAAGACCTTGGGCAGGATACTCATTCTATCTGAATCTCAGTTTCCCTATCTGTTGAAATGGAAAAAAAAAAGGGGGCGCCTGGGTGGCTCAGTGGGTTAAAGCCGCTGCCTTCGGCTCAGGTCATGATCCCAGGGTCCTGGGATCGAGGCCCGCATCGGGCTCTCTGCTCGGCAGGGAGCCTGCTTCCTCCTCTCTCCTCTCTCTCTGCCTGCCTCTCTGCCTACTTGTAATCTCTCTCTCTGTGTCAAATAAATAAATAAAAAAATCTTTAAAAAAAAAAAAAAAAGGTTTTCCTTTGTGTTTAATGAATTGTCCTCTAAGGCAGGGCTCTGGGATACCTCAGCGACTCAGCTGGTTAAACATCTGCCTTCGGCTCAGGTCATGATCCCAGGGTCCTGGAATCGAGTCCCACATCAGGGTCCTTGTTCAGCAGGAAGGCTGCTTCTCCCTCTACTGCTCCCCCTGCTTATGCTTTCTCTCTTTCTGACAAATAAATAAATAAAATCTTTAATAATAAAATGCTCAGCTCAAGCCTGGGTATACTCCTACTACTCAAGTCACTACAGGTATGTTCCTGGGTGGTAATGACCCCTGTATAGCCCATCATAGAATACTGGGTTCATCATTTCTCAGGTGAATGAACTTGGACTGGACACTTACCTCTCCCTGTCTCCATTTCCTCATTTATAAGATTGAGATAATAGTAATAACTAACACATGGGGTTGTCTTAAAGATTAAGTTAATTAATATGTATAAAGTGCTCAGAATAGTTCCTGGGAAACCAGTGCTTCATAAATAAATGTGCATTTGCCCAGTTTCTGAAAAAGAACCTAGACTCTATACTCCACCAAACTGGGCAGAATGGCTCTGAAGCTTTTATGGAACATGGACTCTCCAGTACTCTGTTCACCTGACTCATTCTTTTTACTGCCAGATGCTGGTTAGCTCCAGGTGTTCGAGTTTGTGGCTCTTGCTGGAATAGTTGTAGTTTTAAAGATAGTGTATCAGTTTGGCTTACAGGAGAAAAATGAGGCTCTTGTTTTATATCCATAGGCTCTTTCTGGGGGTGGTGGGATTCCCCATCTCTAGCTTTGCAACTCGTTAGAGTTAAGTAAGCCGATTCCTATCTATCTTGGCTTCTATGGGGTGCTGGATGTATAGAGCATTAGCTCCTACCACGTGCCCATGCAGGTGATAGGAACGATGCAGGTGAGGGAGGGTAGGTAAAGAAGAATCTAAGAGAGGATCTCTGTTTGATCGTCTGATCTTACAAAAGCCTGGTTGAAAAATCATAGCAGCAATTCTTATATAACACTTCAGGTGTCAGACTCTGTTCTAAGTATTTTTCATAGGTTGATCTTCACAATAACTCCATGAAGTAGGTATTACCCCTGTTTTACAGATGAAGGAACTGAATCAGAAATCTTAGAGCAATGGGCCAAATGGTAAAGCAAGGATTAGAACTCAGGAATTCTGGCTTGCACACACACATACACACACAGAAACTCACACACACACTGAGACAGAAATTAAGAGATAAAAATAGATATTTGGTGAAAGGTCTATGGTCTTAGTGTCACCAGCTTGGCTTGAACCCAGACACTCTTCTTTTTGGCTGTGTGCCTTGTGCAGGGTACTTAATCTCTCTGAGTCTCCTCATCAGTACAAATGAAAAGATTCTGCTTGACTTTTATGATTGTGAGAATCGAGACAATGTTTAGAAAATAGAGTAAGTGGTCAAATAACTTTCTGCTATGACAAAATAACAATAAGGGCATTAATAAGTAAATATTGTGACTAAGTGTCTAATGCAATGTTCAGCTCTTAGCTAGTTATGAATATAGGTTCATTTCATTACCATTCCAAAATGATGTACTGACTCTCCTCATGACAGAGATATTTCTAACCAAGATTACAGAATAACCTGAGGAAAACAGACTAAGACTCTCAAGGGGGGGGGGAAGCAGATGGGAATGCAAGAAAAGATCACTTCTCCAGAGAGAATTTTTCCACAGAGGTGATATCGAAGAAAAGAGCCTGTTATTCACATTTAATGGATGCAAGCAAATCTTTCAGGGGGATGCAATATTGGAATCAATACATCTGGCCTCTCAAGGGGTTTGTATTCTTTCAAACTGTTAAGTTCTGTACAATTACTTTCTTTTCAGGGTTGAGAAAATTTAATAAGATTTTACAGGGTTTGGAATGTCAATGCTCAATTCAGAAACCAAGCCCAGGTAACTGTCATACCCCGAGGTGAGGCTGGCAGGCTCAATTAATGGAGGAGCCGTTCCTGAATTCTCTTGTAATCAGTGCATAGGTAACTTCATTATATTCTGAAGTCTTTTAGGAAATGCCCTTCTCTGCCTAAATGCATTTTGGGGCTCATTGCCCACCTCCCCTTCTTGGGTGCCTATAATAACACCTTGTCCACAGTCAGTGCCAATGAATCATACTTATAGTCATCATGTTGAAAGAGAGCCAAATACTTTCTTTCCTGATACAGTGAAAATCAGTTAACCAGAATTCTACCAAGATTCCGTATTTTTAAAAAAATATATTTCCATCCATTTTCTACATAAAATTAATATTTAATAATTAGATCAGGGTTCTCTGCTTAGGGTCTTATGATGCTAGAATCAACATGTCAATCAGGCTGTGGTTTCCTTCTAGTGCTTGACATCGCCTTCCAAACTCACATGGTTTTTGCCAGAATTCCCGTCTTCGTGCCTGTAGAAATGAGGTTCCCGGGCTGCAAGATGGAAGGTACTGTCAGTTTCTAGAAGTTTATCAGCTTCTTACTTGGTACCTACAGAACCTTCCCCAGGCACTCTCACAGCATGGCAGCTTACCTCTTCATGGATCATCACTTCTTATTTCTAATCTTTCTTGAGTGAAAGCCTACACTCTGTTTTAAGGATTCCCTTGATTAGGTTAACCTCACTCCAAATAATCTCCCTTTTGATTAACTCAAAGTCAACTGAAAAAAAACCCAAAACTTTAATTGTAGCTGCAAGACCAATTCACTTTTACTAAAGAACATAAAAATAATTATAAAAAGGTTATTCTGTCTTAAACACCCATCCTGTCCGGTACAGGCTCATGGGAGGGCATTATTCAGGGTATGGATACCAAGGAGCTTGAGGTCTGGAAGGCCATTCTAAAATTCAGTTAATCACAGGTACCAGTAAATCTTTCCTAGATTCAAATTTAAAAATCAATTGGTAAATATTTCTGAGGGATTCTTTAGCAATACAGTTGAATAAAGACACTCGGTAATTGGTTATGGCATTAGCTGTACTCTGGGCTTACTTTGGTTCTTTATAACCCTTCACAAGATGGATAACTTGTTCATTGGTCTTTTTTATTTCTACTTCTTCCTTTAATCCTTATTATTTCTTATTTGTATTGTTTATTTCTTATTTCTGTTACTTCCATTGATTTTTTTTTCTGTTATGATGTCTTTCTTGCATTTTTTTATTCTATGAAATTAAATTTATCAATTTTACTCTAAGCACAGTGCTGGCTGCTTTCCATATGTTTTGATATTTAATTATCATTTAGTTTCATATAACTTCTAATTCCCATTGTGATTTCTTATTGATCCATGTATAAGTTAGAAGTGCATCTTTTCATTTCCAAAGATAAGGGGGATTTTACATTCCTCTTTTTATCTTTGACTTTATCTGAACACTGTGGTCAGTAAACTGTTGGTATAATTCCAAACATGTAAAACGTATTAAAACATGTCCCAGATACCAGTATGTAATTAACTTTTATAAATATCATATTTATATTCGAAAAGAATATATATTCTGCTTAAGACGTGATCTCTATATGGAAATCATATATATGACAATCAAGTCAAATGTGTTAACTATTCTACTGAACTACATTTTATTCTTAGTGATGTTTGTCCTTTTATTTTTTTTTCCCTAGCCATTACTGAAAGAAGTTCCACAATGGATGTGGATTTGTCTTTTTCCTGTTTTTTTTTAATCTTTTTTCTGCTTTTTGTTTGCTTTAGTTTTGTTAATTTTTGTTTTAATTATTTTGAGGCTCTTATTATGCCTGTATTACGCCATCTACAACCCAAAGAGAGAGGACTCAGAAGAAAACAACCTCGCCGCCACCACCTTGATCTCCAACTTCTACCCTGCAGGACCGTGAGAAAATAATTTTCTCTTGTTTAAGCCACCCAGTTTGTGATATTTTGTTTGGCAGCCCTAGGAAACTAAAACAACACCAATTTTAATTATTTTATTTAGACTCTCTATGTGTCTGTATTGTTTGTTCTTTCTCTTGGTTTTCATTCAAATGATTCTTGAATGCCTTTTTTTTTCTTGTTGCTTCAAACATTTTTTATATATTTATTAAAAGCAGATACTTTACACTTTGGTCCTTGACCTATCAATCTTGTGAATCCATAAAATGTAAAATTTTACTGAAACAAAAGGTTGATTTTTTTCTGTGAAACCATTAACAATGATAACACTATAACACTTATGAGAACATTGATTTCAGAAATACTAGCACGTGAAAGTATCCAAAAATTAATACCCATGTACCAAACATCTTATTTATGATATAAAATACTTCCCCAAATTATTGAAACTCATGTATATTTTTCTGATGATATATCCCTACTTTATGCCACAGACATCTTGTTTATCTGTAATCTTGCCCAATTTGTACCCTAAATAACTTGTTTGGTGTTATTGTAGAACTGTTCTGTAAATTAAATTATAGAATATGTTTTTTCTGTGACTTGATTTTTTTTTCACTCAGTGAGACTGATCCATGTCCATTTCATAGCTACAACTGTTGTGCAGTATCCCTGTGTGTGTGTGTCTGTTTGTGTGTGTTATAGGCTGTAATTTATCAGTCCTCTCACTGATGGGAATGTGAGGCTATTTCCAATGTTTTTCTCTTATAAATTATTTTACTACAAATATTCTCATAGCTGTTTTCCTGGGACGTATATGTGTGAAAGCCTCACCGGGGTACATAACTACAAGCAAAATTATCAAGTACAGATGAAAACTTTTCTTATTCTGATTACTAGCAAATGTTCTGTCTCTTCTCCTTTCCTTGACTATCCTGGGGGGGCATGAATTTTGGTTCCTGTTTAATCTATGGAATGGACTTAACACCTGTATTCAAGGACTTTGAGAGGGAAATAGAGGAAGAGGAGAGGGAAACGGTGCGAATTTTAGGCCATGTATTGTGATTTTTAGCCATTGTCTTGGACAGGCGAAGGCAAGGTGAAGCTCCCTCTCTGGTTTTGTTAAACTAAGTGTGAGGTTAGGCTGTGCTGACTGGAGACAAGACTCTCAGGCTGCCTTATAGTTCATATCACAGATTCCACTGGGAAGTCACTGTTATCTTATGAGACATATAAATTCAAAAAGATTAAGTTTCATTCTGAGAAAATGCGGTTTTATTAAAGTTTTTTGAGCTGCTAAACTGGATACAACTTGGTCCCCATCCTCTGTTTTATTTGTTGTTGTTATTATTATTATTATTATTTCATGTGTGTATGTGTGTGTGTGTTTTGTTTTGTTGTTTTCTTGTCTTTTTGTTTTTTTGGTAGACTTGAAAACATACTGTCTCCTTTGTGTCTGATATCATGATACCAGTGACCTCAAGCCCCTCATCATCTTCTGCTGACTGCAGGATGTCCTCCATGTTGCTCTCCTCCAATTTTACTTTATTTATTTATTTTTAAAGATTTTATTTATTTATTTGACAGCGAGAGAGATCACAAGTAGGCAGAGAGGCAGGCAGAGAGGAGGAAGCAAGCTCCCCGTGGAGCAGGGAGCCGGATGCAAGGCTCGATCCCAGGACCCTGAGATCATGACTTGAGCCAAAGGCAGAGGCTTTAACACACTGAGCCACCCAGGCGCCCCTCTCCTCCAATTTTAAACATGGTGCCAACCTCTGCATCAGGTGCACAACAGTGAGCTTTGAGGTTCTTTAATAAAGAGCCAATTCTGCTAGATCCTATCTTGTGGGACCTGGGACTGGTATCTGCACAGCAGACCTGGCTTTGAAGTCCACTAAGAAAGATTCAGTCCCTCTGAGTCTGTTACATTTAGGACCTGGGGCCATGTTTATGTAATAAGCCAGGATTTGATCTTCAACAATTAGCCCATCCTGCTGGATTTTTTTAAATTTTCAAACCTGTGACTATTTTTTTGTTCAGTAAGATGGGTTTTGAAGTTCATAAAGAGCCAGGTGTTTTGGGATTCTTAACTAGTTGTAGGTTGATTCCTCATTAAAGTTTGAAATCATTTAGGCTCCTTTGCAGTGAGTTATGGTTGGTGTTTTTGTGGGATAAGAGTTGGATCCTTTGGCCACTGGGCTTCTTTGGCCTTTCCTTTTGTTTAGCCTTAATAGTAATGTTTGCATGGTGGGCTAAGAACCAGCAAAAGTTGAAACCAGAGTAGACTTGTCCTCCCATCCTATAGTGATGAACATGTCTTCTAGTGAGAGTTCTTTTCTTTTCCTTCTTCCCCTCTATGCTTCAGCAGGAGGTTGGGAGATTCTGAATTCCATCCTGCTCATGTATGTAGCTTTCATCCTGCAAGGCTGA
Organism: Ailurus styani; assembly: GCA_002007465.1. Classification (NCBI taxonomy): domain Eukaryota; kingdom Metazoa; phylum Chordata; class Mammalia; order Carnivora; family Ailuridae; genus Ailurus; species Ailurus styani. The sequence continues at coordinate 2,374,305 of LNAC01000055.1, read as the reverse complement.
GACAAAGGGTCTCACTACTGAACCATTAGGCTGTTTTTGCAACAGGCTTGCTGGTAGGCTCTGCTCCTGCAATCATCACACGCGTGCTATCTCTGTGGAGAGACTGGAGCTTCTGCCGCTGTCCTGGAACTACCCTCTGTCCTGCCAAGGCTGTGCTTATCTGTCTTGAGTCTGCAGACTCAGTTGCTGCAGACTCATTGCCTACTACAGTGCTACCATGACACTCCCTCATTAAGTACTGTAGGAGTCATGGTTAGGAAAGTGTATGTTTTCGTGAACACAGGATGTGTAGCAGGTGTATTAGATTCCTTCCCTACCAGCATAACCAGAAAAGAAGGCCCCAAAAAGGAACTGTGCTAAGACTTCTGATGGTTAGCTGATGTTGATGGCTCTCTCCATTAGGGCTTCATGGTATCTTCTTGTCCTCTGCCTCAAACACAGGTATATCCATTATGACCCCAGCCAGGATGGTCTGCAGGGATGTAATTCTCCACTGGTGGACTCAAGAATTAGACAATTTAGTCTCAATAAATGAAAAAAAAATCTTCTATTGCTTTGTAAAGGGAACACAAATGAAGGTAAAAAGAACTGCTGGTGGCGAGCATTAGAGCTGTTTTTATGATCATGCATGAACGGAGATTTCTACAAACTTGAAGGGAAGCATCCCAGTTAGTTGTAAGGCCATCGTAGGCTTTGGCCTCTTCTCTGGGTGGCTGGACCACAGTGGATGTGCTCTTCACAGCTTGTAGCTCATCACACCAGCAGCATGACATCAGATAGTGCAAGGTTGGGGCTAGTGGATGTTCACAGTCACCACTTGGGCAAGTTGAAGGTTGGGTGCATTGATTACTTCTCTTCTTTGCTAATCCGCATGAAGTTGGTCTTAAACATTAGTGGGTAATTAAATATAATACAATTTCCTTTGCAAAACTGCAGTAATTTCCCCATGGAGATGTTGAGTATGCTCATTGCAAACTTTGCATCCTATAACATGGGAACCGCGATTGGCTGGCTGTACTCTCTTGTCAGGGCAGCACATCTCACAGGTCATTCCCTGTTCCTCTCACTTTGCTGGCAAGTGGGAAAGCAGCTAGCATCTGCAGATTCCCTTTCTGCCTTTAGGTCCCTCAGAGGGAAGTTCTGAACTACCGAACACTAGTGTGTGCACTGGTTACCAACCACTCAGTCCTTTGTCCCATCTGGGACCCAGGACCCAACCCAAGCCCACCTGGTGTGTGAAGATATGAAGATGTGGGACATGTACTAGAAGAGTTCCCCCATGAATCCTGACACCTCAGTTCATCAGCCTTCTCTCTTGTGATCTAACAACGGCATTCCCCCATGGAGTCCATGCCTCCACCTAAACCACCCCAGTGGAGCCTCTTAAACTTCCCCTGCCCATTGCGATTGGTCACCACCACACATCACTTTGTCTTCCTCCCTGCAGTGAAAGTCTCAGGGCAGGGACACCACCCTCCCCACTAAAGGTGACACCAGCATACAGCAGAGACCTGGCTGAGGAATGACTCTGTTTTTTGGTCTTTTGCTTTTCTTCTTTTACAGTTTTTTCATCATTATTGTTAAATGTTGGACACTATTTGAAAGGTTGTAGAAATAAATCACAGCTCTGGATGTTGTTATAATCCCTAGAGACAATTCAACTTTACTTCTGACAGGTGGTCAGGCTAAGAGACTAACATTCTAGGATTACCTTAATTCTCTTAACCTCAGTCCTTGCAAGTGGTATTCGATGGATTCTTCCATTAACCCTTACTTCATGATCCCTAACCGAAGTGTATCAGACTCTTTCCAGCCTTGGAAAGTTTTGTCTGCCTCTTCTTGTGAGACTTCCAATAGAACTGCTCAGTTTTTCTACCTTTTAGGCAACTTTTCTGGTCCTGAGCTTATCTCATTGCACACAGCCTCCTCATCCAGGATTTGGCCTCCTGAGTTACCACTACCATGATTTTCTTTGACGTCTTCAAGCACTTGTTTTATTTTTAATTATCTTAATGGTTGTCATTAGAACTAATTCAGAAGTTTTGTTTGAATTAACCTAGTGCAGAATTGCTAAAAAAAAAATAGAAGTATCTATACCATCTTCTCCATCTTAGAAAAATTAGTTGATTAAATCACCCAGCAAATACGTGGCAGAGCAAATATTAGAGCTAAGAGCTTCCTGAGACCAAAGCCAATGTTCTCAACCATGCTACTAAAGGTGAAAGGTGAAGGATCCAGGAACACGTGAATGGATGTAATCGAGTGCTAGACAAAGTTGCAATCCCGTAGATTTCCTTAAAATGCCACATCAAAAACAACTTTACTGCAAAGCAAGCTATAACCTCACCGTGGCATGAATACTGATTAGCTTTGTAGAAGCTAGCGTTCCATGGCTGTGGTGTATCTATGGGTGATTGGGAACAAATTTCTATTCTTGAGAGTTCCACTGATACCGTGATTCCACACAAATACAATTTAACCAACACCCTTCCTGTTGGGCATTAAAACAGAAAGATGCCCAGGACAACACAGAAAAAAATGAGACTGGTCTAAAGCTAAAGTTCATCATGACAAAATAATCAAACTTGAAACTGTGTCATCTTCAAAATATTGGTAGAGTGGGTGTGGAAAAAATATCTAATAAACTATTTTAAAATGTGGACTGGCTAATACTTAAAGTGAATCAAATGAGCAGTCAAGTAGTAAAAAGTCTTTTATAACCCTAAGGGACCCCTTTGGCTTTACATAAAGGAAAGAGGAATTTCATGATGAAAAATAGGGTCCAGGGGTAATGTGCACTACTATCAACTACTTTATTGAATTAATACAAATTGAAGTCCTTTTGAGATACCAATATTGGCCCAGAAAGAAAAGCACTGGATCCAAGGAGGAAAGTGATATATTTAGTCTTTCAAAATTATTCTAAACATGGAAAACTGAAAAAGGAATAGTTCAAAGTATAAGAAAGAAAGGACTTGGCACCATCCATTAGGCTTCTTTCAAAGCCATGCTGCTCGGGAAATCAACCTAACAGCCCGAAATGTTTTTAAATACTAGTTAAAAAAATTAAAGAGCATACTACCTTAAGTTTCTGGTTAAATATAAACTGAATGGATGTAAAATTGTACTCAAACAAGATTCTTCTATGAAGAGCAGACAGCCCTTGCTTTCTGTGATCCAGAAGAATGGAAAAAAAAACTTTCAAAAGAATTTGCAAAATGAAACCATCAGTAAAGCATTTTTCATACATTTGTTGTGGTATTTACTTGGCATTTTAAACATTTTCTCTTGGTGTGACACATCCATTTTGCACATATGGGTTATTTTATTATTAACACATAATGGAATAGTTAGACAGGCAATAACATTTCATGCATAAGCATGTGAAAATTAATCTAGCCTTTCAAATAAATCCATACTTATTCCATAAATTCTCCTTCCGCTTTCTAATTCCCAGACCTGTACTTTATGTTGAGCTCAAATTCTTTTTCCCTGTATTTTTACACACTTCAAATAAAAGTAAAAATTACTTTACTTCTTCCAAGATAGAAAAATCTATTTTGTCTAGTGGGCTATTCTTAGGCAAAAGCATATTCATTTATTTAAATTATTTTTTAAAAATCAATGGTCTTGAAAATAACATAAAGAGACACATTCGTTCTCTAAGTACCCCAAATGGCCTTATCAATTTTTATTCACTTAGCCAGCAATGTCTGCATCATTAGGATTTGAATGATACCAAAAGTTAGCATTGGTCAGAAAGAAAAGGTCTTCCACATTTTTGTCATATTACTAGAAAGTTCTGCTATTGTTTCTCCTTTTCACTAATGTTCTGTTTTTAGAAGACTAGGATTTGAAAACACTAAGACACAGAGAACAAAGTCAATTGAGTCAGGAATTAAGCCATTAGTACATTAGCAGAGCGAAGTTTCTCAGATCAGCTACTATGTTTATAAGGAAGATTCAGAGAATGAGGTTGGGGACATGCAAGTTGTAATTGCCATGCAGTGAAATCACTGGGTCCACTTTTGGAAACGTAAACTTGGAACTGTTACTCCTTTGCTTAAATCTCTAAGCATCTGGAAACTTACTAAGTTCAAGTTCTTTAACGTGGCAAAGAGACCCTCCAACATATGGTTCACCCCTACTGCTTCCCCCATCAGTCTATATAGCATTGCTCAATGACTTGGATTTGACACTTCAATAATATTCTCTTTGTTGTCTCCTTCATGGCCATGCTGCTCCATGCCTCCATCTTTGCTCTATTCTCTGCTTACAGAATTCTTCAGGAAAATGTGACTGTGTTTTCCATACAAGATTAAATGTCCCTTTTTATATTTCCATAGTTTTTAATGAATATTTATGTCATGGCAATTACCATATTTTATTATCACTTATGTACATGGTTTCCTCCTCACAAACTATGAGAAAAGGGACTTTCTTTTTCTATTTTGTACCCACTTGAGGGATATTTTATGACTGGAAAATGATGGCATTCTAGGCTGGTGTGACGAATAGGCAAAAATCAAAGACAGGGATGAGGGAGAAGATTTCTTCATTGGAAAACAAGGGCGTGTATAATATTATATATTTTTTTCAAAATATATATTGAATCCTATACCTTGCTTGGGAAGAGACCATAATACTCATTTGTGAGACAAAGTCCTGCCCCTATAAAGCTCCAATTCTAAAAGGAAATGGTAGTAAATAAGTGAGACCAAACTAGTAGACAGCCAGAGGGTTTAGGTATTAAGCCGAGTAACGGGGAATCATTTTGTTGTTGTTACTCTGGAAAAGATGTTTCAAACTGAAACCGATATTTGAGCTAAGGAAGTCCAATGCAATAGATTATGAAGAAGAGAGAGTTCAGGTGATCAAGTATGGACTTATTTAATGTGTTAAGAATGTAGGGAAAGAGAAAAATCTAAAATCCTGTTTCTGAAAAAGATTTACTGTATCCAAAAACAACTTTGAAGGAAATTAAAAGAGGGCTCTGGGGGAGGGGACACTTATATAAGAGAAGTAAAAACTGAAAAAGGAATTTTCAAAATGGAAATCAAGAATAGTCAGAGGAGAAGAAAAGTAAGTCTATCGCAAATTAGTTGTATTAATGGTGCTAGTATTTTTCTGTCTCTCTATGTCTTTTGGTGATGTCCTCCCACTCTGACTCTGGGGTTGGCCTTGGGACTTATTTTAGTGAGCGAGACTACCAAATCTGACACAAGCAGAAATCTGAATAAGTGCTGGATGTTTCCACATCCTCTTTCCCTCCTCAGCCAAGCCTGCTTGAAGATGAGACATGTGCAGTGGAGTGAAACCAGCTCAGATGTCCTTGTCATGATCCAACATATGGGAGGACCCAACCAACATCAGCAAAGACTTCTAGTCTACCTGCAGCTGACTGCCAGAGTATGAGACCCCAGAGCCTGGCTCAGATCAACAGAAACAGCCAGCCAACCTCTACATTTGTAAATGAAAAGAATGATTTTTACTGTATGTTAATGAGGTTTTATAGCTGTTCGATACATTATTTTGGCTATTGGTTCTTCCTGTGAGCATCATGGATGCCAAAGAAGATACTTTCCATAAAGGCACATATTATGGGTTGAATGGTGTTCACCACAAAAGATATATCTAATTTCTAGTCCTAGTAACTGTGAATGTGACTTTTTTGGAAATAGGGTCTTTGCAAGTGTAATGAAGGTAAGATGAGATCCTTACGGGGAACCTTATTCCAAAATGACAGGTGTCTTTGTAGGAAGCAGATGTGAGGCTGTATAAACCATATAAACACTGAGGCAGAGTTTGAGTGACACATCTATAAACCCAGGGATAGGAAGGATTGCCAACATCCACCGGAAGCTAGGAGGGTAAGAATGGGAAGGAGTCTCCCTCAAACTTCGGTAGGGACAATCCTATCAACACCCTGATTTCAGACTTCTGGCCCCCTAGAACAATAGAGAGAAAATAGGTTTCTTCTGTTTTTTTTGTTTTGTTTTGTTTTGTTTTGTTTTTAAGTGACCCAATTTGTGGTAACTTGTTATAGCAGCCCCAGAAAACTAACAGAGTATATGACCAAGGATCGATTGCTTCAGAAAACTAGGCTTTATTGGGAGAAGCCAAAAACAGGCAAAATACGTAGCTAAGGCCTAGGAATTCTGACATATTGCTCCAAAGGGGGGAAAAATATACGTGTGTGTGTGTGTGTGTGTGTGTGTGTGTGTGTGTGTGTGATACCTGAAAATAGTAAGAAAGACTGTGATCCTTATAAGTGAAAACATGTAGGTATCATTTCTTCTACGAAATTAAAAGCCTGTTGAGAAATGGGGTACAACCAGAAATTTTCACTCATAGTTTCCCCTTATTTATCTCTACAAATCCAGCTTTCTTATCTTACTTTCCTCCTCTTCATGAGGTTCTTTTCCTCCGAGGTAGAAATCATTTTGCAAAATCTGAGCTAGATACCATATTTAAGTTCCCATATCATTCTGTGCACTCACAACATTGGTAATCTTGTAACTGACATTTTTCTTCCTATTTTCTGCCATTGAGCTCTAAATTCTGTGAAGCCAGTACTATGTGTGTATTCAGCTCTTAGTTCAGGCCTTAGACAGATGCTCAATAAAAACTCGTCAAGTCAATTATATTATTCATTTACTAACAGAGCTTTCCTTAAGAAGCTGCTAGTCCTGAACTTGTGTTCTTCTTTCCTAGTTTATCATCAATCTATTAGATTCTAAGTATGACAGGAGGCAACCCTTGAATATTTTGATCGCTGAAATAACCTTACCTTGTTTTTACTTTTGACAGTTATTTTACCATTTGAACAGCTCGTAGATAATCTTTTGTCAAAGATAGGCACACGTGAATACATAGCATAGTGATTAAAAGAAATATTTCTGAATAAGACATATCTAGTTTTAATCTTTGGCTGGGTGACATATAAACTGAGTGAACATGGCCAATTACATAAACCCTTAAACTCATTTTCTTCATACATTCGAATTAATAATGCATCAAGCATAAACTTGTCCTAAGAATCAAATAAAAACATATGCAGTTATTCAAACGTAAAACTGAATGCAAAACTAAAGGTTTTGAAAAGAAATTACATATGCATGCGATTGCATTAGTTTGCTAAGGCTTCCATAACAAAGTACAAAGTCTGAGATTAAGGTGTCAGGTGACTTGACTTCATCTGAGGCCACTGTCCTTGTTTTGTAGATGGTCGTCCAGTGTCCTAATTTCCTCTTCTTATAGTGATACTAGTCATTTTAGATTAGACCAGGCTCATAACATCATTTTACCTTAATTACCTCTTTAAAGGCACTGCTTACAAATACAGTCACATTCAAAGTGTTAAGACTTCAACATATGAATGCTGGGGGGGACATAATTCAGCCCATAACACCTTTCCAGTTTCATGTTGTCAGATCAAAACAGTGTGTTATTTATGTTCTATATCATGTTTGGTTCATTATTCTAAATTCTGGTTCCACATGTAAAATTAGAGGTGTTTAGTTTTTACTAGTCATTTATTTATTTATTTATTTATTTATTTTTGGTGGTTACCTTTTAATACATAACTGTCATAAAATGACTCATACAGAATATAGCCTTTATTTTTTTAAAACAAAATTCTACTCTAATCTTCCACTTTAGAATGGATTTTGACGACAAGTTATATAACAGTTGTTAGAATATTATCCCAATACTTTATATGTCCCTACGGATAAGGAGCCTTTCTCTTTCTTTTCTATTTCCATCACATTTTATTTATGCCCTTCATGACTGCGCACTGGCACAGCACCCATTAAGGCAACTTGTGTCCCTACGGGCCTCCTGCCTATTCAGTTCTGTAGAATTTTTCTCCCTGCTTCCCCTAGGATATTGCAAAGAATATGTTTCTTCTTGGCAGTTGGCACTAGGTGCATGTATGAACTGTGAATGTCACTAAATCTGCTCCATTTCAACATTTTTAAACCTAAATATACTAATATCTATTCCTACTTGAACAAAATTCATAGTGGTCTGTTGCTGGCAAAGTATTGTTAATTAAAGTATTGCTGTAATAAAATGAGGACCTGGGGTTTCATCTCAGGGTATTGGATGGCATCATAATGGGGAGTTTTTAGCAATTTTCTTTGTTATAGTGAGGGATTGAACTGCCAAATCCAGCCATGTAAATGAAGCAACTAAAATGCTCCGAACACCTACTGTGCTCTGGTTTTCAGCTGCAAGGTATGGGTCACAAGAGAGAGTGACTCAAAGAAAATCCTCTCCTATCACATAAGAAAGCCCATGCCCACACATGATGGGTCAATAGCATAATTGCAAATACTCTCATGACAACTGTCATTAGCATGTCAACAGTTGTCACATGGGAAAGTATCTTCATTTAGACAATAGTAAAAATTTGTGAATAGTTTTTTTTCTTTATGCAAAATTATAGCTTTTACTAAAATAAATTTTCCATCTTTGAAATATAATTTGTACACATAGTATAAAAGTCTACACAAGTTGAAAAAATGGACTCAAATTTAACAAAACTTAAAATTTGTTTCATGGATATTGGTTGCTTTCATGTTGACTATTTTCTTGGATAATTAGTGTCACCCATGCCCAGTGAAGAGGCATCACAATTATTTTATTGATTAGATCATTGAATCTCAGTTTACCTAACTTTCCCCATTTTAACACCTCTATTCTCTAAAGAAGAAAATAAATAGTGCTTGGAAAACAGGCAATCTTTTGGGACAGGGAGGCAATTAAACTGGATTCCTATTCTGCTTTTCTTATGCAGTAGTCAATTTTCTGTAACCAGAAATTTGCATGTAAAAATGAAGTTATAAATAGGAAAGAATAGATCTCTTTTTCTTTAATAATAATTAAGATTAGACTTTCTAAGCAGGAAAAATGTCTAAATGTCCCCAAAGAATGTAGCTGATTGAATTATATACATGCTTATAGTTTTTGTGTGCTTATAAAAATTTCCCTTCAAAATACCAAAAGGCAATTAACAAAGTCATTTAATTAACTAATTGATTCTAAAATCAAGTTGCATTTGAGACATAAATATATAATTTTCTTAATATAAAAATAGTTTTCAAATAAAAAATGAAACATCCAAGGAATATATGTAAGAAAACATAGTTTAAAAAAAAAAAAAAGAGGGCAGGGCACCTGGGTGCCTCAGTCAGCTAAGTGTCTGCCTTAGGCTCAGGTCATGATCACAGGATCCTTGGATCCACCCCAAGTAGGGCTCACTGCTCAGTGGGGAGCCACTTCTCCCTCTTCTTCTGCCCCTCCCCCTGCTCTCTCTCAAATAACTAAATAAATAATCTTTAAAGGAAAAATAAAAAGTGCAAAGAAAAGTCAAAGAAACAAAGTTTCCAAAGCAAATGAATGCTCGACTCCTTTTCACAATAAAAACCAAAAATAAAAACATTTAAAATTTTTTAGACTTTTGACAAAGTCAAGTGTTTGAAAATATGCAGGTAAAACATGTAAATTGGTATAACTTTTCAAGAGCTAGTTCAAGACCAGTATGTAAAAAAATCTAAAATACATGCTCCCTTGGCTCAACATTCCCACTGTTAAGAATTTACTGTAAACAGTTACATAGAATATTTGCTGAAGGACTGCTTTTAATAGAGAAATCTGGAAAAATTTTATCATAATTAAATACAGAATGAAAAAATTCCAAATAACCCAAAAGAACAAAATTTAGATAAAATCTGTTTGACATGACTGACAAATGTCAACTTTCTTTTGTTTTCCAAAATTTGGCATTGGTAAATAACAGAAAGGAAATGAATTTTCTGATATTTGTAACCCTTTCATATGAAGTGAAAACTTAATATGAAGTGAATATTAAGTGATATTAAGTGAAAAAAAGGATATCTCCTCTTACAGAAGAAAAGAGACCTTCACTTTAGAAAACATTTTTTCCTTCCTTTGTAGGCATATATAAAACTGGAGTTGCTATAGAAGTGGGACATCTTTTCGCATTCCATAAAATGAAAAAATACATTCATAGCAGAATGAAATATATTTGCTTTGATCTTGTTACAGTGAGAAAGGGCTAGAATGGGCGTAAAGTTCCATTCATCATCTATTTACGATGAAGGCATTAATCAAGATAACACCACGTCTTGTGTAGTGAAAGCTGTGGATCAGGAAACATACGGAAACAGTTTCTGAGGAGGACATATATTCTGGAGATACTCTGCATTCAAAATCAAAACACCCCAAGTCCAATGCACCTCGTATATTTTCAACCCAACATCTCTATTTGTGTTTCCCAGAACTACAGTTAAAATGAAATATTAGCTCATGTTGGGTGATGTTTAAGAGCACCCCATGAAATAGTCTGGCAGCCGTGAGCTTTCTGGAGCAGTGTGGGGAATCATAACATCTGCCAGTGGGGATAAAGTCACCTCTAGCCCCCGCAGTTTTGGCAACCTAAAAAATGATGGTTTTATTTATCCAATGGCATCCACTCAAAGTTCTTGAAGGATGGTCAAGATCAAGATCCACTGTATGTGTGAGCTACTAGACTTGGTAATATAATTAATATTCGAAGCCAAAATATCAGGAAAATGTATACATTTACACGTGCATATTCATAACTTATTATCAGCTCTAAACTAGAAGAGATGTTCTTCATAAAATGAAACTGGTATAGACTACACTTTCATTGGTTCAACGCCACCATTAACATTCAGTCCTCAGTTGAGCTGTTGGTACATTATTGTCAATGGCTCAGAGAGACTACACCTGTCTCTTTTCCTTTGCCCTGTGCCTAGTGTTTAGGCGCTTTCCATGAACAGGACACTATTCTAAAATGATCCTTTCTAAAAACAAAATTTAAAACTGTGTGAGCATGATATCTCTGTCTTGGCATCACAACCGATGACCTGCTTAGTAAAAGCTGCTGGATTGGACTGCTTATTCAATCATCTGCCATAAATATCTATTTTCATTGGTTTAACAGATTTTAATGTGAAAGTAGTTACTAATATTGATAGTTCAAGGCTTCATTTTGTCTGCTTGTTACTGCATTATTAGTGCATTAGAGAAATGTCCAAGAGTCCTTAAAAGGTATTTTTATCTTGGTCACATTTATGGTTGAATATTTTTGTCAAACTGTGATACAGTTTCTTAGTGGTCAAGGAAGGGGCTTTTGCATGAACTGACCTGGGTTTGAGGAACTCTTCTAATTCAAAGTTTCAGAAACCCAACTTTAATTAGCTTGAAACGGAAAAAAAAAATGTTGGTGACACAGTGAGAATACAAAAAAGCATCAGCGAAGCTAAATGGAGGGAGGAATGATTGGATCCACAGTCACCCTGTCCATATCTCTCTTTCCTTTCTTTCTCTAAGACTCTCTTTCAGCACAGACAGGCCTTTTCTATGCAGAAAAAAATATGCCATGAATCACGTATAATGTACAAACATAAAATTTTAAATCAGAAATGCAGAGAAAAAAGTTATTCTTGCCCAAATCAAGCCAGAGAAATCCATGAGGATGACTCAGGTCCAGCTGGAGAAAATGTCCATCTATGAAAAAATTGCAAGATTATGGGAATGCTATAACTAAATCCCCAAATCTCCTTTGGCAAGTGATGCATATTCTTTCACAAGAAGAAAGGTACAGAAAGAAATGCTGGATTGAGGGAATTTCCATTTTTATTTGCTCTCAGCTTCCTCATCTGTAAGTTGGGGATAATGACACTTATTCTAGAGTTTCTGTCTGACGTCAATGGCCTAATGTATGTGATCCTTAGCATGGAATAGAGTCAATAGATAGTAACGATTATTATGACATTCATGTTGAAGGAGACATATGAAATAATTTTCGGTGGCATGATCAGTCCTTTTATTACTTAAAATAAGACATACTTACATCATTTGAATCTCATCATAAAACAGACATCTTTCTTAGGCTTAAGTTTTTTGATTTGCTAAGCACCTTCATGTGCTTTTATGGTGTTGTTCAAGTTCATTCATCTTTAATAATCGTGAAATATGGGCACCTGGGTGGCTCAGTGGGTTAAAGCCTCTGCCTTCAGTTCAGGTCATGATCTTAGGGTCCTGGGATCAAGTCCTGCATTGGGTTTTCTGCTCAGCAGGGAGCCTGATTCCTCCTCTCTCCCTGCCTGCCTGTCTGCCTACTTGTAATAGCTCTCTCTGTCAAATAAATAAATAAAATCTTTAAAATAAAAAATAATTGTGAAATATTTACCTGCATTCCTGGTGACATGCGGATTTTCATTTCAATGGTTTATCTAATAATATTTATTGACCCCTTAAAATCTTTGAATCACTGTACATTTTAAGAAATTCCATTAGTGTATCAAAAAGAAATTTATCATTTTTAATATGAAATATGAAGCAAAAAGTGAATGCATTTTTAATGATGATAGAAAACATCAAATTGACAAATCATTCAAAGGAGACATTAACAATGATTTGCTTATTATTAATGAATCCTGTCTATTATATACACTCCTATAATTTTGGCAACAAATACTTAGTCACTTGTTACTGTACACAAGGAATCAATAAGAGTCATAATAATAATGGTATAAAGATAAAGTCAGTCTTTATTGAGCATGTCTTGTATTTCAGAGGCTATGTTAAGTTCTTTACACATAGTCCTCTGTTTTCTCTCAAATGCTATGGATTTAGGTATTATTATTTCTTCATTTTAATTTTGAGCAAACTGAAGCTCAGAAAGATTGAGTAATTTGTCAAAATGTCATAAGCCAGAAAATACATTTGAACACAGCTCTATCTGAGTCTAAAGCCGGTGCTGCTACCATAAAGCACTGAGAAAGGGCTTAGAGCTGAAAACACCAGGGCTAGTGCATCTGTACATTGTTTCTAAGATCCTCCCTGTAACCCATTCTGACTACCTCTCAATTCAAACCACTAGGCTCCAGGGAAGGTAATTAAGAGTTATGACTTCAAGGGACTTCCTGCTAGGTCACCAGCTGGATTTCCACGTGCTAACAAAGATAATGTGAAATGTAAATACACAACATAATTAGGCAAAAACGGGTGTTTAAGTTCGGAGCAAAGGGCCCAATTTGCTGGGAATATGCACAATGACAACCAATTACCCATGTGGAATGTGCTGACACAATTATTTCCCACCATATCAGACACATGCCATTGCTTATAAAATCTTCTGTTCTTGATTTTTACATTTTTTTTAAAAGGGCCATTGCTGTCCAAATCAAAAAGAATTTAACACCGAGGTAAAGCATGCATGTCATGGTCCTTCTGCTTATGTAATTTCTGTCTATTCTATTTGTAATCTCTCTCTCCTCTAACTTGGCTTTCTTTTCCTACTACTAGCACCTTACCCCACCAACGTGATATTAAGTGTGGGGCCAGCATTTTCCAACATGTTTTACAGAACAAAATTCTACAGGACATAATTGGCAGTGTAGCAGAGCCATAGTTAGTGAGTTTTAGAAAGACCGGGAGATGTTTGGAAAGATTTTGCAAAACTTCTCAAGGATATTGATATACAAATAAGTATATACAGAAAGATGATACAAAATTTAGTGTGCCCTAGATATAACTAACTGACCTGAAATGGTACTTCTTGGAGCATCTCTCTAAACCAGTGGTCTATTACACTCTGTAGGAAACACTGATCAGAAACACTTCAGTGTGCTTGACTTGTCTCTGGGTCTGACTCTTATCCACCCTCCATTTTCTCCTTCTATTAACAGATTTAGCTGTCTGTAATTAATATACATTGCAACCTGTACAGCTAACAGGTATTACATACTCAGCTACGTGAGATTCTCAGCTAAGAATTTTACTTGATTTAACTCAAAGCAATCTTTTGACATATTGTTGTTAAACCCATTTTACAGATTTGGAAATTGACCATTTGAGAAGTTACAGAAAGTGTCCAAGGTCACTTGGTTATTTAATTAATGGTAGAGCAGAAATAGGCCCACAGGTTACCTGATTCTCTTGTCAGTGTTCAAAGTCCTTATAGAAGTATGTAAAGGCCTCCTGTCCTGAACCCAACGTCCTTTCGACTCTGATACTGAGCCGCCCAACTTTTCTTATCTTATTCCCTCCATCAGTCATTCAGTAATAGAATAATTTACAGGCATCTCTTACCATGTTACTAATGTATGATTCTACTGTAATGTAAGTGAATGTATGTGTGCTTTAATTATTGTTAGTGAAGATTTTTTTTAATTATCTGGATCATTAGCCCCCTTTAAAAATATTTTAAATTCTATCTTATAATGAACTTAATACAAAACCCTAAAAACTATGAATGCATGCAAGGGTGCATGCATTTGTTGGTCTATGTGTAAAGATAAGAGTAGCAAAAATGTATGAACAAAAATAAGATTGACTTTTTGATCTCACCAGCTTTAACCAATTTTGGAAACAAAATGCAGTGATTGCTGTTTAATCCAAACTTTCCATAAAGTGGATTGTGGAATTTCTAGCCGCATATTCCCCATGTTGGTTTAGGTAGGTCTTTTCCTATTATGATTAATGTCACACAGTAGGAGAAGCTTGAGAAATTTCAGTCTTGGGCAGTTTTTTTCATATGATGCAGAGAAACTTCAAGCATTTTCTCTGACATTGCTGAACATCCACAGGAAAACAAATAAACAAACAAACTAGGTACTGAATACAATTCAAAGAAATAATGAAAAAATGCATTATGCGTCCTAGTATGTTAAAGGATTTTTTTTTTTAGGGCAGAAAATAGATTTATTAGTTGGAATGTGTGAAAAGTTTAGGAGTTGACAACTAGTGAGGTGGATAGAATAAAGTTGCCATTACAACAACAAAAAAATGCTCTCTGGGAAAGGTTCTTTCCACAAACAAAGCACAAAACATGGTTTTGGTATTTCCTACTATAGATAGTAAATTCAAACTCCGTGAGGGCAGGAAATTTTTTGTGTGTGTTGTTTGTTTCAGGCACTTAGAATGGTGCTGCCCTATCATAGCCTCTCAGAAAATGTTTGCTGAATTTGAATATTTGAGAACAATATAACAGATTAAGATAAAATATATAAATTGAGAGAAAAGTAAAACTATTAGTTAGGAAATGATTTGTTCAGAGTTATACTTAGGAGTTCTAACAAAGAGGGCTTCCTTAGTGCAATGGTTCTCAGAATTAATCCCCAGACCAGCAGCACCAGCAGCACCTGGAAATGCAAATTCTTGGGTCCCACTTNGTTCTCAGAATTAATCCCCAGACCAGCAGCACCAGCAGCACCTGGAAATGCAAATTCTTGGGACCCACCTCAGACCTACTGAGTTGGGAGCTCTGGGGGTGGGGGCAAATAATTTTCATTTAGCAAACAAAGAGTAGATTCTCATGCACAAAAGTTTGAGAACCATTGCCTGCCTAGGTCAAAACAACCACATTCTCAGGGAACTTACGCTCTGGCAACAAGTGTGTAAACCTGAATCAACCCTAAAGAATGTCACTTGTCATCAAATGAAGCAGACAGAGGTCTTTGATGGTCTTTAGACATGACCGTGAAAGCTATTATATAATACAACATTTGACCTGGAAGTCTTATTATTTAAGACTATGCTTTGGATAAAGACAAAAGTCACTGAATTTGATTGATCTACTCCTAAGAACAGAGTCAAAAAGGTAGATCTTTCTGTATCTTTAAAGAAAGATTCCCAGAGATATTTAATGTTACCGCCATCCCTGAACCTGGTAAATAATCTCTAAACCTGGTCTGATGTTGCTAAAATTGTTCACCATGCTCACTTTAATATCCTTATCCATTCATTCACCTAAGTAGTCAATCAACAAGTAAAATATTAAGGGTTTACTATGTGCCATGCATAGTAAACCATCACAGATGCTCTGTACCATAAGAACATGTAATAGTTGGATTTTCCATTAAAGGTCAAGAAAGACTTTCCTGAGAAGAGAGTGAGATCTGAAGGATGAAGTTTTTCTTCACTTTTGTATTCAGTATCCATTTCCCCTTTCTCTGAACTCCTAATAGTTAAATAATACAGCATTGTTCATTGACCTTCTATAGTTGGGCTGCAAGTAACCCCGGGCAGTTTTTTCGGTTTCTTCAGTATCTTGCGTATTCTTAATCTCCCATGATACCTAGTGTATTGCACTGAGAGGTCAAAGTCCCAATGGGAATGAGATGCACTCATTTGGTATAACTAAGGAAAATATAATGAAAGGGTCCATTACAAATGCTTGTGTAGCATTTCAGAGCTAGCAAGAACTGGGAACTGTCAAACCACCCCTAGATTTGAAGGGGAAAGAGAGAGGGTGGTCATTGGAACCCAGACACAGAGGGCTATAGCTCTAAGATGGATGCCTAACAGATGATCTGGGCAATGGGTAGAAACACAGCCAATCCTGACCCATGACCCAATAAGTAGTGAGTTCGGGGAAATATCCCCAACTTTACTTCTTACTCCCTTCCCTCTTTCTAATTTCCTCCCAGTGCCTCCCATTGACCATTCCAGATGAAATCTCCAAGACAAGGGAATCCAGTTGAGAAGGTAAAAGTCAGTTTTCTGGAACACAGCAGAGGATGGAGAAGGATGAAGAGTGAATGTGGAGGGGCAAGTGGAGAATAACCAGCATAATCAATAGTAGATTGTTGGTTAAAAAATGTTCAGTGATGATCTTGTGACGTGAAAAGCTTTTAACTATAACCTAAAGTCAGGTGTCATTTAACTTCTTTGAACAGAACTCCCAGGTCCAGACTGGTAAGTTTCTGGGGCTGCAAAGTCTGGAAATTCTTACTTTTTAAATCTTTTCCAACTACATAGCACTTCACTGTCTTTGTGCTTTAAGTTTTTACCAAGCTAGTAAGCCTTTGTATTTCAGTGATGAGGGAGAGAGGAGAGGCTTTTTTCAATACTTACTAGAGCGACACAGGAAAGCAGTAAGAGGAGAGATTCATTGCCACAAACATCTTAGTGCATGGTAAAATAATACTACTGTAATTTAAAAATATCAAACTCTCCATAATAGTTGAGCACAAAATTATTACCTATAATCATGCAATAATCTTTGGTAAAGAAAATTTTGTTTCTGTTTGGTGGAATAGAGAACTTCAAAAGAAGTATAATCTTTATAACTGAACCAATGAATTAAAGGCTATGATGAGGTAAAAATGTTTTAATGAGCTAATTTCTCATAGTATTTTCTTCTAAAGTCAATATTTAATTTCATTTGCCTAACTTTTTCGATATCACAGTTCAACTAACTCTATTAACAAAAAAAGATGTTTTAAAATTTGATTTAATTTCCCCTCAACAAATAGAGACATCTAATGTCTACTGAGCATCACATATGTACTAGACACAATGTAAAATATATGAGAAATTTGAGAAAAATTGTCTTCCAGTAATATCAGAAATTTATTGGAATTTTTTTCCTTTGGAGAATAAGACGGTTTACAGATATCTAGGGCACAGGTAATATGAGCTATGAGGCTTTAAAAAGGTAAAAACTAAAGAGTCTTATTTTATATGTTCTTAATTAATAATGTTTTAACAGTTGTTTTCAGTCTGAAGATGTTTTCCTGTTTATTATCTCATTTGTGCTCATAAACGTAATGAGTTCATTCCAATATAGTTATAATTCTCAGTTGTAGAAGAAGAAGCTAATGCTCAGATGGGGGGGGGTAATAAGAGGTTGAATCCAGGTTGTTTGTTTCTTTGTTTTAATCTACTCACTTATCTTAATTCATCATGCCTCTTCTCAAAGGAAAAAAAATGGCTCTGTGAGGACGAAAAAACAAAACAATGTAATAAGCAGGCTGAATTCATCCAAGTCTGAGCCTATCTACCTCAGTGCTAAAAGCCTATATGCTAGGTTTTCTAAAATATGAGCCAGTTTCTCTCTCCTATCTGGAGCAAGAAACACTCTCCTCCATCACCTTGCACAGAATGGGAGCGTTAACCATGTGTCAGGACAAATTTCAACAGCGGTAATTACATTTTTGTTTCTGTGTATCCATTAAATTGCTGCCATGTTCCCAACCAAGAGAGCAGCTCATGTATGGCAAAACGAGTGACCCCCAGCTTTCTATCTGAACAAGTCTGTTACTCATCAAAGTGCTTGGGGCGCCCTTCCAGGTGGCAAAGCATGTTTGTAAGGACAAGCTCATTTACTGTCAGCAGTCAAGGGCATGAAAGCCCCTGTGCTCAGATTCCCACAGAGATATTCTCCTTGGCAAAGAAAATGCCTCCCTTTCCCTCCCTCCTCTGCTTCCTGGAAATGTCGAGGGAAACTGGCACCTGGAAGAGAGCTTGAATGCTATCTCTGAGCTCTCTTAGCTGGTGTCTATGAATACCGCCAGTGGGACTCCTGCCACATTAATTATAGCCTTTTCTATAGCCTTTACACTTCCCAAGGCTCTACGGAGCAATTAGCAACGGCCACTGCCTCCAATGGATTCACTCATAGAGACCTCATTCCTAAACTTGTTTGTTATTATTTGGTCTCCAAAAACACACTTTTTCTCCCTTGATTAAGTACTTGGCAGGAATATAAACTGTACTGCAGTGGATTAATGGCAGATATTAGCTACATTTTTAAAATAAACTTTTGTTTGAAATATATCAAAATACAGAAAGCTTCTCAAATCGTAATAACACCAGACTAACACGCCATGTACCCACCACCCACGTCAAAAAAAGGAAAGCATTGCAGGCATCCCTTGTTTAACTGTGTTTCACTTTACTGTGCTCTGCAGATACTGCTTTTTCTTACAAATTGAAAGTTTGTGGCAACCTTGCCTTGAGCATGTCTATTGGTGCCATTTTGCCAGCAGTATTTGCTCACTTTGTGTCTCTGTGTCACATTTTGGTAATTCTCTCAATATGCCAAAACCTTTCATTATTATTATATTTGAATTGCTATAATCTCACGATAAAACTTTAACAGATGGGTTGCTTCTTATGAATGAGTAAAGAAAGTGGTGAAGATACTGTGAAGAAAGTTAAAATTACAAGAAAGGATCTAGAAAAGTCCATACACTTGGTTGATAAGCAGCGGCAGGGTTTGAAAGGATTGCATTCACTTTTGAAAGAAGTTATGCTGTGAGTAAACTGCTACCAAATGGCATCGATCTGAGAAAGGAAGAGCTGATCAATGTGGAAAACTTCACTGTCCTCTTATTTTAAGGAATTCCCACAGACAACCCAAGTTTCAGCAACCACCACCCTGATCAGTCAGCAGTTGTCAACACTGACGCAAGACCCTCCACCAGCAAAAGAGATTACAACTCGCTGAAAGCTCACATGATGGTTAGAGTTTTGGCCAATAAACCATTTTTAATTAAGGTATGCATACTGTTTTTTTAGACATAATATTATTGCACACTTAATAGAGTACAGTATAATGTAACCTGTTTTTAGATTTTATCTATTTTATTTTATTATTATTTTTAAATTATTTATTTATTTATTTGTCAAAGAGAGAAAGGGTAAGAGCAAGAGAGCACAAGCAGAGGAAGTGGCAGATGGATGGAGAAGCAGGCTCCGCACTGAGCAAGGAGCCAGGCATGGGATTGGATCCCATGGTCCTGGGATCATGACCTGAGCATAAGGCAGATGCTTAACCCACTGAGCCACCCAGGCATCCCTTTATTTATCTATCTTGATGGGGGAGAGGCAGCAGGAGAGGGACTGAGAGAATCTCAAGCAGGCTTTCCACTGAGCAGGGAACCCAATGAAGGGTTTGATACCATGAAGCCATGAGATCATGATCTGATATGAAATCATAGGTTGGACACCCAATCAACTGAGCCACCCAGGCGTCCCATAAATATAACTTTTATATGCACTAGGAAAGCAAGGAACTCATTTGACTCTCTTTATTGTGATATTTGCTTTATTACAGTGATCTAGAACCAACCCCATAATATCTCTGCGGTGGGCTAGAAGCAGTCTTGGAGTCTCCTCCCTGCACTATACTCCAAGGGTAACCACCATCCTCACTTCTAATTCCATAGATTAGTTTGGCCTACTTTGACTTTTATACAAGCGGAATAATACTGTATGTCATCTTCTGTATCTTCCTTTGCTCATGTTGTGTTTGTAGGATTCATGCATCTTCTTTTGTGTAGGAGTGATTTGTTTATTCATACTCAGTGTTGAATAGTAACCCATCTTAAACCTTCTTCTGTATGACTTCAGTTAATCGTCCGTATGTAATTATGTTGAGTACATAATTAGGAATAGAACGGGTAGGTTAGAAGATATGTGTATTTTTAGCTTTGGTAGATATTGCCAAAAATTTTTCCGAAGTGATTTTACTAAATGACACTTCCACCATCAAAATGTGAGAATTCCAGCAGTCTGCATTCTGTGAGGACTGGGTTGGTTAACCCTTTCTCATGTATGCCATTCTGTGGGTCGTGTAGTGAGATTTCATTGTGCTTTTCGTTTGTGTCCCATCAATCATGATAATGTTGAGTTTTTTCCATATACCTATTGGCGTTTATATATCCTCTTTTGTAAATATCTTTTCATGTCTTTTGCTCATTATTTTTGTTTTTTTCTTGGGTTGGTTATTATTCTGTTATTATGATAGAAGTTCTTTAGATATTTTAGGTAAAAGTCCTTGTAGGATAAATGTACAGTAAATACCTTCTCCCATTCTGTGTTCTGATTTTTGTTATCCTAATAATGTTTTTTAATCAACTGGAGTTTTTCATTCCAAGGTAGTCTGTTTTTATTATTCATTTCTTTATGGTTGGTGCTTTTTAATGTCCGCTTTAAGAAACGCTTGCCTATCCAAAGCTATGAAGATGTTCTCTTATACTTTTTTCTTAAAAAGCAGCAGATGAGGGTTTTCTTTTTTTAGGAAAATTTAGGGGCCGAGCTTCATATTTTTACCACACGGACGTCCAGTTCTCCAACTAACTTAGCTCTCTGGCTATGAAAAACAAAACAAAACAACTAAAAAACACCCCTCCCTGCCTCACCGCAGTGTAGCTCTTGTTATAAATCAGGTGATTATATACAGATAAATCTGTATCTGAACTTCTTTTCCATTGATCTATGTAACCCCGTTTCAATACCACATACTCTTAATTTCTATGGCATTATATTAAGTCTTGATATCTGATAAGTCTTCCAACTTTATTATTCTTTAAGATTGTCTTGGTTATTCTGGCCTTTTCCATTTTAATAAAGCTTTCATGTCTGCTTGTCAATTTCTACAAACACACAGATATAGAAATACACAAATTCAAAACCTGCTGAAATATTTTAATATTACTGCATTGAATGCATAGCTCAGTTGGTACAGAATTAGTATCTTTACAATATGGAGTCTCCCAAACTTTGAAAATGGTAGTTATTTCATTTATTTAGGTTTTTATATGTTTCTCTCAGTAAGTGTTTAAATTTCATGTGTGAAAATCTCATACATTTTCATTAGATTTATTCCTATATTATTCCTTTCTATGCTCTACTTTTATGGTGTTATAAATAGTATCTTTTAAGATATAATTTCCTAACTTTTAGTTCCGGGTTTACAGAATACAGTTTATTTTTGTATATTGACATACTCAAAAATCATACTACATTGAATTAAATCTAATATCAGATTTATAGATTATTTTGGATTTTCCTCAAAAACAATAATGTAGTTTGTAAACAATGAAAGTTTTATTTCTTCCTTTCATTCCTTACACCTTTTATCAAATATTGCCTTTTTGTAACTATTATGGCTCATAAAACTTCTTCCTTTATCACCTCATAATTATCTTTATCATAATTATTACCAGTCTTATCATTGCTGTTGTACTATATACTCTATTCATTGGAATCTGCCCCCACATTTCTTTTTACCACTGCTTTTTATTCTTCCTACATGTCTTTTTTCCTATCTGAGACAATTTTTCTTCTGCCTGAAAAAAATTCCTTTTAGTACCTGCTCTAGTGTGGGTCTACTGTTGACAAATTCATTCACATTTTCTATGCCTACAAATGTCTTTATTTTGTCATGACTTTAATTTGGTTTATTGTACCATCATGAAGATGAGTAATAGTAGCAATAATAGTAATAATAATAATAATATTTCCACTGTAGTTTCTGTTGATTGTCGGATGTGTGATTGCTGTTGATGCGAAGCCATGCATGTCCCTCTTCACCCCTCCTCTGCAGTGTGTAGTACTTTCTCTCTGATGTTGGAAATCAGCAGTATTACTTCACTGAAGTGCTTTTGGGACTGTTAATACTTTTAACAGAAATGTTAATACTTTTCTTCAGTTTGGGGAAATTCTTGCCCATTCTTTTCCAAAGATTGCTTTCCCCCTCCAATCTTTCTCTCCTATACTTCTGGAACTCCAAATACAAATACATTTTCCTTTACACCAATCCTTCTTAGCTTTCATGTCCTTTTGTATATTTCTCATTTTTTAAAATTCATTTATTTATACTTTCTACCCCTGCCGTCGAGCTCGAACTCATGACCCAGAGTTTGAGGGGCATGCTTTCTCGACGAAGCCACCCAGGCACTCCTATATTTTTCATGTTTTTGCTCACCTATCCTCAGACTTTAAATTTTCAGGCACCCCATCTTTCATTTGTCTCACTACTCCTGCAGATTCTGATTTGCCTCATCTATCGAATTTTGAATTTTAATTGCTGCAGCCTTTAGGTTTAAAAATTTCATTAGATTATTTTTCACTGATTTAAAAATTTTTTTTCTTCAAAATGAAATGCCACACATTTTCCTGTTATTATTTAAAATAATAACAATTATTTTAAAGCCCGTGTCTAATAGCTTCCATAATGGATCATCCGTGTGTTATTTTTTCTTTCTCTTGATCTCATTTTTTGGTATGCTTAGTAACTTTTGATTGAATGCAGATAAAATGTGATAAATTGCAGAATTTGAGAAGAGTGTCTTCTTTCCATAGAGATAGTTCATGTTATTTCTGGCAGATCAGTTGGAAAGGGCCAGATAACATTAATCTAATCAAGGAAAGAACTGATTGGGGTATTTTGCAGTGTTTTTAAGACAGCCTCGGTCTCAAAAAAAAAAAAAAAAAAAAGGCAGCCTCGGCCTCTACTGCTTTTAAGTTTAGCACTTCCTGTGTTTCAGCTGAGAGCCTGGGATTTTAATGGGCTGGGTCCTGAACTACTTCTCATGTGCCATTACTAAGCATGACTCCTGACTGGAGACACTCAAGATTTATTACAAACATTCCAGCCCTTTATGTGTAAGTAACAATAGTGTTCGAACACTTTGAAATAAGGATTCAGTAGCTAAAGTTAGTTCGTTATTGACTATCAAGGTAACGAGAGCAATATGTGTCATCCTATGAAATATATTAACCAAAAAACCCCCTGATATATTGATACTGATTGATAGGATTTACTCAGATAAGTGGAAAATAATGGAAAATGACCAAGGTTTCAGTGATTATTACAGAAATATAACAATGCAAACTCACGTGTTCAGGTAAATTTTCTATAAAATTCGAATAAAAAATCTGAGTTTGTGGAAATTTAGAAATTGTGTTTAATCATGGCATCTTGTGCTTTCAGCTTCTATTCCCTCCTTGAAAGAAAGGTAGAAAAGTTTTTGGTCAAAACTCACAAATGAACATGAAAACTGAATTTCAGTCTGCTTCTTAAAGTTTCAAAGGTATTCTGGGACTAGAATGGAAAATGCAGGAAAAGACATACCATATTGTCAATGCTAATTCACCCAAAGTTCAGAAAGTATTTTATAAGTAGGTAATTGATGAATTTTCAAGATTTTCCATTGTAAATATACTAAGGTGACTAATTATTTCGAGTAATTTTAAAATGAGATGCAGAGAAGTCAGAGATCATTTGTGGAGAATGAGACTGCATGGCCCAAGGCCCCTCAATTAGCTCTTGAATATGTGGAATTTGAGATTTAGTTGTTATCTCCGGTAAGATTAATAATTGCTTTTCACATAACAAGAAGCCTTTTATACTGTAGATAATGAGCATTGGTTTTCATCAACACAAAGGCTAGAAGATGAAAAAAGTGGATTGAATTCACCTGAATAGAGTATTAGATGAGCTAACATGTAGAACTTTCCCAAAATAATGGGAAATGTGTTCTGAAAAGAGCATCTTAAGAGTGGTTACACAGATCTTCAATATACAACAGACTAAATTCTATCCCTAATGAAAAATGAAAAAATCCATTTTGGAGTCAGAAACTTTTTTTTTTTTAGGAGCTTGGGGAGGCAGGAAAGGGTTGTAGGGAGGAAGGGCACATATCTGAAACTGAAATTCTGTTTCACCATTTACAAGCTATGTGACCTTTGATAAAACATTTACGGACTCTAAGTCTCAGTTTTCTCCGTTATAAGATGGGGGGTAAGGAATGACTTTCTTGTATGTTTGTTCTATGATTTAGTAAATGAATTTGTAGGACATGATATATAATCATAGTTTAATATGTAAAGAGAGCTTACATTTAATCCTCATAACTACAGTATTATAAAGTTGTTATTGGTAGTATTCCAGATTTTAGAGGAAGAAATTAGGCACAGAGATGGCATGCTACATGCCCGAGGTCACACAGTTAATAAGTAATAGAGACAGGATTTGAACTCAGGCAATCTGGCTTGAGAGTTCATGTTTTATACCACCTTTCTGAATAGACACTCATTAACAGTAGATGTTATATTGATACTTGCTCATTTATTACTAGCATGCTAAAAAAGGAACAGGCACTAATTGATGGTGACACAGCATTTGGTTGTTGCTATAAGGGAACCTTCTGCCATTTATGAAAGGAGGTGCTGTTAGGATCCCATTGACGCCTTGGAAAAATGAGATGATACACTTAGTCATTCTCCCCATGCTAGTTCATCCCCGTACAATTATTTATCACTCCTCTTTATCTTACTCTGCTTGCTATTACATCCTTTCCCTCCTTTCAGGGAATTAGAGCTAAAATTAGGGTTTTGATTCAAAAAAATAAGACAATATTCTCCATGTTGTTCCTAAGGCTTACCCTTTCTCCCTTTTTCTTTCTTGATCTGTGCACTTTTATCTAACACATGTTTGGAGAACTCAATTTTCTAAAAGTTTCTCATTCCAGAGCATCTATTCATGAATGTGATGTAACCATACTTCAACAGCCTAAAAATATAATACAAATATTGTTTAAGAAAAAAATTAACTGGAAGTATAGCATATATATATATAAATGTGTAAAAGTCATGAGAATATAGCCTGATGAATTTTCATAAATGTAACCCTCTTGGAACAAAAACCCAGATCAAGAAAGAGGACATTACCGGCACTGTCAGACTCCGAATGTTCCATATTTCCCCCTCCAGTTATTTCTCCCCACCCTCCTACCCTGTAACATTAGAGGTTACTTTGCTTGTATTGATTTTATTTTTATTTTCTTTAAGATTTTATTTATTTATCTGAGAAAGAGAGAGAGAGAGAGAGGGAGAGAGAGAGCACAAGCAGAGGGTAGGGCAGAGGCAGAAGCAGACTCCTTGCTGAGCAGGGAGCGGTTAGGACTCCATCCCAGAACGCTGGGATTATCACCTGAGCTGAAGGCAGACACTTAACTGACTGAACCACCCAGGTGCCACTTGTATTGATTTTATATAAATAGAATCATGTATGTTTTCTATTGATACATAGTTTCCTTTGCACAGTTTGTGAAGTTTATCTACATGGCTACAGGCAGTTGTAGTTTATCTGTTATCATTGCATAGAAAATCACTGTGAACACCCCAGCATATAGTCATTGTACAGTTGAAAGACTTTTGAGTTATTTCGAGTTTGAAACTATTAAGAATAGTAATGTTATAAACATTGCTTTGCATATATTAAGTAAATATATGTACATATTTCTGTTGGTTATATACCCAGAAATAGAGTTGCTGGGGCATTGGAAGTTTCATTATTTTTTAAGATAATTTATTTTGTAGAACACTTTTAGATTTGCAGAAAAATGGAGAAGCTAGTACAGAGACTGCTAATATACCCCACAATCAATTTCTCGCACGTTATTGTGATATATTTGTTACAATTGATGAAACACCACTGATACATTATCCACAAACATCCATGATTTATTTAGCTTTTCTTATATTTAACCCCATTTTATTTTCCTGTACCAAGACCCCATCCAGGATTCCATATTACATTTAGTTGTCATGTCTACCTATGTTCTTCTTAGCTGTGGCAGTTTCTCAGACTTTCCTTGTTTTTGATGACTTTGAGTTTTAAGGAGTACTGGCTAGATGTTTTTGAGAATGTCCTTCTAATGAAATTTTTCTGATATTTTTCTTATGATAAGACTGGGTTATGAGTTATTGGGAAGAAGATCTTGAAAATAAAGTACCATTTTATTGTATCATATGAAGCGTATATAATATTAACATAATATGACTGTTGATGTTGGCCTTCATCACATGACTAAGGTGGTGTTTGTCAAGTTTCTTCACTGTGAATCTAACCTCTTAACCATCCCCCCCTTTCCAAACTATACACGTTGGAAGGAAGTCAATTCTCAGCTCATACCTAAAGAGTACAGAGTTATGCTCTCACTTATTGAAGGTAAATTATCTTCTCTCCCAAATATTCATTTGCTTGATCATTTATTTATATCAGTACACAGTCTTGAATATTTATTTTATATATATTTATAATGGGCTCATTTTGTAATATGAAAATTATAATATTTCAACATCCACATTTCAATATAAGAATCCCAGACAATGGTATGAAATTCTGTTGGGAGCCAGTGCTCCTTTGCATTGGCCCTCTGGAACTTGGCAGGGACGGGCAAGGTCAACTTGTGCTCATGTTGACTGTTGTGCTGTGAGTAGTAAATTCCTTTGTTTTTGACCCAGGAGTCTCACTTCTCCTGCAAGAATTCATAAAATTGCATTATGCTAACTCATTAGCTTGTGAGCAAGGTAAATTATCAGCCCTTCCCAGTTCTTGGCAGCTTCCATCCAAGGACTCTCTCACACACACAAAATGCGTGCAAACTAGTATGTCTGCTGCACCTGTCATAATAAGTTAGTTTCTGTTTGGCTGTCAGATCCCCACCTTTCCAGGCTGATGGCAACGGTTCTCAGAATCACCTTCAGGAGCTTTGCCCTGGCTGATGCCCTCCTAGTGAGCCAGTGCCTGTCTGAAGGGCATTGTTCCTCATTGCTCACAAATCTGCCATTCCCTGGAGCCAGACTAATGAGAAGGAGTAAAGAATATGTCTCCCTTTCTAATTCCATGTTCCATACAATGTAGTACATATACTTCAACCTGCTCTTTCATTTTTTTAAACATTTGTTTATTTTGTAGAGAGACAGAGAGAGAGAGAGAGAGAGAGAGAAAGAGGAGGAGGAGGAGGAGGAGGAGGGAGAGACGGAGAAAGAGAATTCTCAAGCAGATTCTCTGCGGAGTGTGGAGCCCAATGTGGGGCTTGATCCCCAGACCCTTAGATCATGACCAGAGCTGAAATCCAGAGTCAGATGCTTAACCAACTAAGCCACCCATGTGCAGCAAACCTGCTTTTTAAAAATCTAATATTCCCTCCAAATCCCATAGATACATGCTTCTCTTCTCTGCATCAAGATTTCAAAAATATTTGGAAATAGCCTAAAAATAGTTACCCCATGATGCTTGTAAATATCTCCTCCTCAGTCTAAAGCCTTACTCTAAAAAAGAAAGAGTGTGCAATTTGATTTCAGATGTGGCTTTGTGTATCACTTAGGGTTTTTTCTGTTATGAATAATAAAAACCACAACTGAAATTGACTGAAGTTGCAAAATCAATTTACTTTTTAACCTATATGGTATACAAAAAAAAGTCGTTTAAGGTTTTATCCGGTAGCTTAAATATGTACTTAGCTTGTTGCTCTTAATGTCAGTCTCTTTCCAGCCTGGAAAGGGTCGGCTTCATCTCAAACCTGACAACTCGTGTGGCTTCAAGATGTCTGTAAGCAGCTCCCAGGGCCAGATGCTCTCTCTTTTTCTCATTTATATTTTGTGAATGAAAGAGAACTTGGGTCTCCCTAAATCTCAAAACAAAACTCCAGGCTTAACTTAGTTGTGTGTGTCCATCTTGAACCCATCACTTTGATGTGGGCACCCTTTTCAAAAGATTATTTTAGATCAGTGAGGGAATGGGGCTAATTCCACTCAAACCATTGGCAGGTACACAATAGGAGATGCATGCAGTGTATACTGGACAGGCAAATATATTTATGATTGTGATAGAAATCACTGTGGCTAGGAAGCCAAGAGGCTCAGCTCTGCTACAAACTAGCTATGAAACTGTGGGTGCATTGTTCAAACTCATTTAAATGATCAGAGGTGTGAGATGAGGTTAATAATTCCTGAACTTCTCTTTCAACACACATACACACCACTTTTTTTTTTAACCAGAGTGCACAGTGTTATTTTATATATCGAATGATCTAATAAAAGTAAAAAATGTATTGGAAAATAATGAAGAATTATATACATTTTGTCTCTCAACTGGCATTAAAATATCCTCCCCATTTGTCAGATCTATACTTGAATGAGGCCAACTGCTCATAAATTATCCAGGATTCATCATTCAGCTTCAAATATTGCAGCATCAAAAGTTTTTTTGTTTTGTCTTGTTTTTTTTCCCCCTTGCTGTCCTTCTGAATTTTCCTCCAATTATCAGATATTTTCTGCTCAGACAAGTGAAATCTGTTTCTCAAACTCCAAGGAAACAATTATTTAGAGCTCACCATACACAGAAAGAGACAACATGCTTATGTATGAGATGGATAGAAGGCGGTATCAATCAATATTATAATGCCAGTCACACAGGAGAAAATAAATACTAGGTGATTTGATTACTCTTTTCTCCCAAGTATCAAATGCTCTTTAAAGTATCTTACTGAAATCACTCTTTATCTTTCCCATTAGATAAGGTATTTGGTGGTAGCCAAGAAAGTAATAGTTTTGTATGTGGAGTCCAATAAACAGAGCTTAAAAGTTTATTATCAAACATATTGCATGCTGCAATAAAAGTGATCTATGCTCCTGGAACGTACTCAGCACATAGAAAAATGCTGAAGGGCCAAGATGGGTGTTTGTCAACCCCTTGGAAAAGCAGCTCTTCACAGAAGGAAACATCAGCTTGCCGGAGTGCATTCTTTCACTCTCAAATACAAAATCAGTTCCAATTGAAAATGCTTTAGAGAACATGCTATGCAAATAGAATGGATTTAGCATTTGCCGAATGAATCAAATCTGGGCTCTGTACAAAGGCCCGGATCTGGATCTACATACGGAAACCCGAAGACTAATTCCATTAATTTCCTAAAAGTTCATATCTTCGCAGTCCTATGGCATTCTTCTCTCATATTAGAAGTGACGCTCTGGTTGCCAAGGAGGGCATTCTTGTTTAGACATGTGCATTTTTGGCTTGCACAGCGTTTTAAAGGTTGAGCCAACAATAAAGATATGGAAAGCTTTTACACGAAAGCTCAGACACGAGTTTCTCTGGAAAAGTCAAAGCTCTGGCCCTCATGGCTCCTTTTCCTTACAGGGTCACAATAGCTTCCCCTCAAGTCCGGACCGGAGCCCAAGCAGGCTGGGATCCCTGTGCTTCCCGTGGTTTCCTGACGGGAGGCAAAGGGTCAATGGAGATTTGTCCGCGCACCTACACTGTTGATTTTCCTGCAGGAGAAATAGTATTGCTCTGTGCCCGTGTTACAAAGAGGAAAGGCATGAGAGAAAATACAGAAGGGAAAGGCGTTATTTTCTTGGTGGAAAGGAAGAATATTTCTATGATAAGTAAAATGATTTTTTTTTAAGTTTTTGCCTTTAGGAAAGCATAACCCCCAATTTGCTTCTCTGATTTACATTAGCACTGCAGTCCTTAAGGCATCTGAGTTTGTAAATCCTGTCCTATTAAACTAAGATTCGTGAAACGTGTCTCTCTGCCATATCCTGCATTTATTTTGTATTTCCCCACTTTTTATTCACCGAGCTCTCAGTTCCTGGCATGACCTCTTCATTCCCTTCATCTTCTTGAAATCACAAGTTTCTTCCCTGAAAGGTCATGTCCCATCTTCTCTTTGAAGCCCATACCATGTTCATGATGATTGGCGAGTGATGATGAACATGGCGACTTCTCTGCTGTAGGTGACTTATGGGTTGTTTAAATTCTTATCTTACCAGGCCATCATGTTTACAAATTCTAGAGAAGTTCCAGTTGCTTCGAGTTTCCTTGATGCCTTGTGCATACCCAATATTTTTTAATTGATTTCCTGATTGATTCCTATTCGAGCAGCAAAGAGCAGAGAACTTGTCAGATCTCCAAGGCTGTGTTGGCAAGTTTAGAACAGTGAAGCTGCTCAGAGTAATTCTCTTCCCCTTTCTTCTGTTTTTTTTTTTTTTCCCTCCCCTCTCCCCACACAGGCTGAAATAGCATCTAGACACGAATGCATCCTTCACCCACATCTTGGACCGATCTGTAATCACCTGGATCCAAACCTGCATGCATGGTATGAATTTTCTCTTATAATAGACAATACAATGAGTAGTTGAACATGTGTAAACATATAAAGCAGCTAGAGAAAAGTGATCCCTAAGGAAATAGACTGCTCAGTATGTTTTGAAAACATTCAGCAGGAAGACAATGCCAAAGGGATTTCACTAGGAAATTCCATTTTATTTCCATGGCTTCTTGAGTAGCTAAAATTTAAATATTTGGGTTTGAGGATTTTACGCTTTGCTATGTGGCTTGTTATGTTTAGTGTCTGCCTTTTTAGAATATGTCAAATAGAAATGGTCAAGTTCATCCTTTAGCAAAGCACATGCAATAATTCTCATCTTTTGCTGAAGGTTTTTGTTCATGAAGAAAGCCTGCAAACCCCATAAGATGAAGAATTTTCAAGAACTCATAGACCTCGGGGGTGCCTGGGTGGCTCAGTGGGTTAAAGTCTCTGCCTTTGGCCCAGGTCATGATCTCAGGGTCCTGGGACCCAGCCCTGCATCAGGATCTCTGCTCAGCAGGAAACCTGCTTCCTCCTCTCTCTCTGCCTGCCTCTCTGCCTACTTGTAATCTCTCTTTCTCTGTCAAATAAATAAATAAAATCTTTAAAAAAAAAAAAGAACTCATAGACCTAATTTAACTCTTTGATCTGGAGAACAATGCCGTCTTTCTTGCTGTATTTGGGTATTTGGGACAATTCCATTCCTGGTTCCAAACAGGAATAATTGACGTGTACAAAAAAAAAAAAAAAAAGCAGCACCATTGAGGACCTCCCAAAAAGTTTGGAGTTTAGGTCCGTGTGGTTTATTTTTATTCTTGTTTTACTCAAGCTGGTTTGCCTATTCCATAAGCATATGTGCCATATGCGACTAAAGACTGTTAAAAGCTCTTTTAAACAGAAATCCCAAAAAGAAAGAAATGAAGTTAAACAGAGAGAAAATGAAATTAGTGGTTCTTTGCAATGTGTGTTTAGAGAGGAAGTCTGACAAGAGAAAATTAATGTGCCTTAAATTCTTGGTAGATGCAGTGGTACATTCAAAGCGGGTGGGGTGCAAGAAATAAATTTAAAAACAATGTTACTTTTTCAAAAGCATGGCTCCCTAAATGAGAGCCAAGAATACACACAGAGACCAACCGCCTTGTTTTTCTGATAGTTGGGCTAGACTTGGCATCATCTGGTAGAATGCGAAAACATGTGATTAAAATCATCTGACATTTTTCTTTGTTCCTTAACATATGGAAGATGTGCAGCCCATGAATATAGACTCAAAAATCCAGACGCCAGATTTTTATCTAACAGCCCAATAAATCAGGACTTTTGAGTTTTTGTCTTATGGTCATAAAGGCAAGTCATGCAGCTTACTAACTTTAGTTCCAGTGTGTTAAAGGAGGGAAGAAGAAGCAATACTTAAGGAATCTGTGAAGATAAATAGCACTGGGCACTGAGTAAGCACTCAGTAAGTGAGCTTTGAAATGGATTTTAGATGTGGAAGCTAATATTTTGTAAATGCTTGTCATTTGAGACAAGTCTTTCTTGCAGTCATCATTGTGTGGTATAATCAGTAGGTTTAGCTTCAAGTTGTAAACTGAATAAAATAACTCAATGTCACAAAGAAAATTAGAGAACAGAGGGCAACTTGGGAATTTCCCAAGGTCATACGAATAAGGGCAGAGCCAGTACAAAGAAATAAATCTCATTCCTTCAATCTATATCTGATCCTATCCACCGGTTACCTAAGTATCCCTAAATACTAAATAGAAAAAAAAAAAATCTCAAAAAACAAAAAATTACCCACATGAGATAGTGTGTTTGCAATGCACCTTTTTGTCATCCTTGGCCTCACAAACATCTAGACTGCAAAGTAAATTGCTATGCATCTCTAGGATGCTGGGCCTCAAGCTTTATCCTTTAAGAGGCTGGTCATCACAGAATTCAGAAATGCAAACTCAGAAGTCAGACTGCTGAGGTTAAAAGCCCATCTTTATGATTGCATTAGTAGTCCTCTACTTTTCCATGAATTTTGTGATGGAAAACACCACACATTTATTATCTTGCGCCTTCTAAGAATCAGGAGTCCAGGGTCTGCCGAGCTGAATCCTCTGCTCATTGTCTCCCAAGGCTGCAGTCCAGGATCTGTCTGGGCTATGCTGTCGTTTGACACTCTAGGTTTTCTTCCAGACTCTTTCAGGTTGTTGGCAGAATTCAGTTCTTGGTGCTGTGGAACTGATGACTTCCTTCTTCTACGTCAGCCGACAAACCACTTACTTGAG
Source organism: Ailurus styani (assembly GCA_002007465.1). Lineage (NCBI taxonomy): Eukaryota > Metazoa > Chordata > Mammalia > Carnivora > Ailuridae > Ailurus > Ailurus styani. Next base: position 2,341,520 of record LNAC01000055.1, on the reverse strand, counting down.
GAAATGCCCCAGTTCCTTTTTTAGGGGCTTTCACTAGATTAAGCTGGGACTACCTAAAATAATCTCCTTTTAACTCAATATCAATTTATTAAGGACCTGAACTAAATTAGCCAGTCCCCTTCACCATTGCCGTATTCTGTTGGTCAGAGGCAAGTCACAAGGTTTGGCCACATTTAAGGAAAAGGGGTGTACATACGAGTATGACCCATCGGAGGTCACATTAGGGTGGGTAGGCACTGATTACTTCTAAAATAAACTGCGCAAACTAACATCTCAGAAGCATCAATTTCCAAATCTATGAAAGGAAACTAACAGATGAACCTGCCTCCTAGAACTGCTTTGAGTATTAAATAAAAACATATATTTAGAGCACTTAATATAATGACAGCATATTCATAGAATGTGTTAGCTTTTGTTTTCAATGGGTGTATTCAGAACAAGATAAACCATTTTAAACAGAGTTTAAGTTGTCTTGAATTATTTTATATAGGTGGGCAATGTATAATAAATTAATAGAGGACATATATATATATATATACACTTGTGTGTTTATATATACATACATATTTTATATGTCTATGTGTTTATAGACACATATGTTATGATGTATGTATTGTCATATACCTACACATGAACATGTCTCATCCAACCTTTATTCTCAGGTCCTGCCTTAAGTTCAATTATGGGTAGAAGTGTGTATTAAATTAATAAATGATCTCTTCAACTTCTAAGTGTAAGTTCTTTTAAATAAATTTATAAGATTCTGATAAATAGGAATATTCCTGAACTGTGTTCCATGAAACTCATATTATAAGGACTAGGTCATGAGAGGACAGGTCACACAGTTAAATAAATTCAGAATGTTTGGGTTTAAATAGTATTTTAAAGTTTTCTTATTTCAGACAAAATTTCTAAAATGTTGTTGAACATGGAACCCTCTCTTCCTTTTTTAAGCATCTCTGGAACTCCTATTCTTCAAAAGGCCTTCCAGGAAATTCTGGTCTAGATGTTCACACCAAAACGGAGATCCTCAAACACATATCTGTGATGGTGACCACTTTCCCTTTTTAGGTCTTATTCATCTTCACAGGATGATTCATTTTTCTTTTAGTGTTTGAGCTCTTACCAGTAGACTCCTGTGTGCCAGATTATTATGGACTGAACATTCACATTTCCTCCAGATTCATATGTTGAAACCTTAACTCCAACGTGATGGTTCTTGAAGATGTGGGTTTTGGTGAGATGAGGTTATAAAGTGGTGTTTGGTTTAATAGGATGGATTAGTGCCTTATATGGAAGGAGAGATGCCAGAGAGCTTGTTCCTGCTCTTTCTTTGCACATACATGTTGAGGAAAGGCCATGTGAGCACGCAGCATGAAGACTGTTGTCTACAAGTCAGGAGGAGAGCTCTTATCAGAATCTGACCATGTTGGAATTCTGATCTCAGATTCTAGTCTCCAGAACTGTGAAAAAATACATTTCTATTGTTTAAGCCACCCAGTCTATGCATGTTATTATGACAGCCCAAGTTGACTAATACACTAAGATGTCCCATAAGGCTCCTCACTTCATTTTCATAATACCTCAAGGAAATAAATAATCTAAGTTTCATTTTGTGGAGCCCTGGGAAGGCTAGGGAACTTATCCATGTTCCACAACTAATAGGAGCCAGGGGTTGAACTCAACTCTTTTTCATCTTGCGTATTTTCTATCACATCACCTCACTGATGCATTTTTAAAGAGGAAAACCATGATTTTCTGTGACCTAATGTTGAGATATAGCAACAGATAGCATGCACAGCTAATCCAAGTATTACCTCTTGCTGGGGGAAAAGGCCTTGAAGCAAAATAAATATCTTGAAATCTTGAATCACCACCAATGTGTGGTTTGGTAATAATTTCTTATATTTTGAATTCTACTACATAGCCAACGATATTGCGATCAGTCTCTGATGTATATCCATATGAATAAGGTTCAGTGTGGTACCCTTTGCAATAATAAGGAGAGCTGGGAAAAAATTAGTTCACTAAGAAAACAAGTATTCAATTTTCATAATCACTTTAAAGTATAAAATCTACCATCGTGTTTTTAAATAAAAGTTTTTGTTTGTTTTTAGCTAAGGACTCATGGGAAGGAATATACTTGCATACTTAAAAATAGAAAGTCTACTAATCAATACAAAGAAAGGAGGGGTGCCTGGCTGGCACAGTCAAGTAGTCAAACCTTGAACTCAGGGTTGTGAGGACAAGGGCCACATCGGGAGTGGAGCCTACATGGAAAAAAAAAAAAGTTTGAAAAACAATACGAAGAAAAGCAATAGCTTGGATGTCTTTTTTTTTTTTTTTTTAAGATTTTATTTATCTATTTGACATACAGAGAGAAAGAGAGTACAAGCAGGGGGAACAGCAGAGGCCAGAAGGAGAAGCAGACTCCCCGCTGAGCAGGGAGCCAGATGTGGGCCTCGATCCTAGGACCCTGAGATCATGACCTGAGCTGAAGGCAGAGGCTTAACCGACTGAGCCACCCAGGTGCCCAGCTTGGACATCTTTTAAGGGGAAAACCAAAATTAAAAATATAACACGCTGATACGTTTTAACAATGATTTGATTTCTAAACTTTCTGACATATTACATTTTATCTTTGTGAAAATGTCTTTCTTACACTCTTAGGTAAGGAAAATGTGTCACAGACAAACTTCCAGAGGTCTTAGCATGCTGTAATACTTAGGTGATCCAAGCACTATGTAGAAAACAAGACATGTGACTTCAAATAAAAAGAAAATAATAAAAATGAAAGAGAAAAATAAAGGAAATGCAATTATTATAACTAAAACCAGTTCTTACATTTTCCACTATCCCCAAATCAGCTGAAACACAGTTGCTCCTCATGAGTTTATTTTACCAACCAAGAGCTGACGTTGGATACATATTTTAACTTTTGCATCTTACTGCCCCCTCTCTTTGTTCTTTTCTTTGTATGCATCCTTGATACCCACTTTCACCTGAAACAATCAGTGGGAAAATTAGGGGAGGGAGATAGAACTCATAATTATTTATTTCAGGTCCTGGATCAACTCCTGAAATTTATGCTCATCCATCCCAGGAATAGACATGTATTTCCTGTGATATGTTTTCAAACATTTCATTATCTCACAATTTACTATATGTCATTATATTTTTAAACATATTTATTTGATTTATCTGGGTGGGAACCCAATATATAGATAGTTTAAAGGTATTGAAATGAAAAACTTGTAGTAAATATCTATTTTGTTGCAATAAGGAATACCCCAGTTCTTGTCCTTTGGATCAGCTCTGCCCAACAGAAATTTCTGTGATGAGGGAAATATCTACAATTTCTGCACTGGTTAATAAAGAACTACTAGCCACGTGTGGCTGTTGAGTTTATAAAATGTGCTAGGGTTACTGAGGAGCTGCATTTTACATTTTATTTAAGTTAATTTTTTTAAGTTAAATTTAAATAGCCACATACAACTAATGGCTACCATATTGAACAACATGGAAATGTATTTGTAATATACTTCTATTATCACTCCTGTCAGTTAGGGTAAGATTTGTTTCTGAGTAATAGTTGATTAAACAAGGCAGAAGTTTATACTTTTTAAGGTCAAAAATTTCAGAGGAAATCTGTTTGAAATGGTATGGAGACAAGATGGTATTGGGAGAGATTAGAGATCCTTACTCTGTATAACATTTCATTCCACCATATGTGATTCCTACTCCCAAGACCAAGATGGATGGAACTCTTCATTTCACCCAGAAATTAGGTAGAGGCAAAGAGCAAAATAAAGCCAAGTGTGATTTCCAAGTGTGACCTTTTAAGTATGGTTCCCACAGCCTGGTCCCAAAACTTCTACTCATATCCCATTGTCTACAATTAGTCTCTAAATTACACTTGACTGCAAGGGACAATTGGGAATGAGTTTTATTATTCTAGGTAACCATTTTCTCATAAAAAGCGTATTAGGACTTCTATAGTTTTGGAAGGAGGGGGAAATGGAGGTTGAAATGACTGTCAGTCTCTTCTTCATCATTTAATAAGAAGAAATGTAGACTTGGAAGGAGCAGAGCAAAGGATTTATAGAGGGAAAGGTTGGGTGCTGAAAAAAAGCAGCCGGAAAAAAATATCTCTAAAGATGAGGTAATATCGCTCAGTGAAACTCGCTGAGATGGCTTCCATTCCATATTTGTAAATTTTACAAAGATGAATTTGGAAACAACTAGAAGTAATTGTTTTTTTTTTGATGCTACTTTTGAAAATTCATGAAGATCCCAATTTTCCCCCAGATTATAGGTTATTGTTTAAAATAGTTCTGCACATGAGTATGAATGTGCGCATCCACGCACGCATATAGATACACACACAAATAGCTTTTCAGTTCTGAATTCTACCAACAGTTACTGCTTTAGTGCTTGAAGGACAATTTCTATACTCTTACAGAAATCTGAAAACAGCCAACTTGTAACTTGTTGTAATTTCGGTTAATGCAGAGAAACAAAGATGGTCCTGATTAAGCAATGTGTTAGTATAGACTTTTTTTTTTTTTTTTTTTTTTTGACGGTATCATTTGCTCTGGGATTTTCTGACTGCTTTCAGAATCCTCTAAGCCTGTGCTACTCTAAGTGTGGTCGACTTACTGGAGCCTTTCCACAAAATGTGAAGAGAAAAATAACAGAAATTGCAAGCATTTAGAGACACATAGAGCAGCTTGACAAAGGAAAAATATATCTGTTGAATCTAATAAAAATTGAGAGCTTATATTTTGCATGTCTTTTATTTAATTTTCCAGTAATTTTTATTGGATTTTTACAAAACTTATGATCTTCAACATATTGGAAATTTAAAGGGAAACAAAAACAAAACAAAACAAAACAAAACAAAAAACCACAAAAGCTAATCATTTGCCTCAGGTACTTTGAGAAACACTGATTTAAACCTCCTTTCCCACCTTGAATTTTTACTATAGAATGGACTTTTCCTGGCAAAGCCTCAACTGCCACAATCAAAAGATAGTTTTGTTGTTATTTTACAAATGTTCAAATACAGAAAACAAGCTGCAATTAAACACCCACGTATAAACTCTCTTGATTTGTGCAAGGAAAGCATGGTACCCCCTTGCTCAGGCTCCCTCCTTGCAAAGTGTGCCTACTGGCTGGCTGCCTTGTTTAACTTGAGCTTTGATCTAAAAATTACAAGGGGAATGGGAAAATCTAGATTTGCAGGGCTATGACTGTTGCACAGGTTATGTGCAGTGTTTTTACACATTCAAATAGTGCTGAGGAAAGAAGACTCCCAGAGTCGGCTACTTGCTAAAGCAAGGGACACTACCAATGCATGTCCTAAATTTAGGACCAAATCACAGCCTTTGGTCCACCCTGGTTGACTCATCACACCAATTTAAACATATGTAAGCCACAGAGACCCAGCGTCCCCAGAGTGCTTCTACATAGACCAAAGTTCTCATTATCACTCACAGATAAGAACTTTCTCACTCAAACCCTAACATAAAGTTAAAAACAGTACAAGACAGCAAACCTGGAAACATTTCTAAACATCAGAAAAGGAAAAGCTCAATTTAAAACATACCGTTTCTCTTAAAATGAAAAAGAAAAATGTCTACATCAATGTGCAAGAGTAATATATTTAGCTGTTTCCCAATCTTTATAAAATTCCCATTGTCCACACTCTTTTTTAGACTGTCTTGGTGTGTTTGGGCTTCTATAACAAAAATATAACCTGGGTGATTTATAAATAAGAGACATTTATTTCTCACCATTTTGGAGGTGGGAAATCCAAGATCACGGCGCGGGTGGATTCTGTGTTTCATGACGGCCCACTTCCTGGAAGGATTTTTGTTTTGTTGTTTTGTTCTGTTTTGTTTTATTTTTAACCTGTAACCTCACCTGGGGAATTCTTGGGGGCCTCTCTTGCAAGGATATCCTGGGATCAAGCCCCATGTCAGGTTCTTTGCTCAGCAGGGAGCCTGCTTCCTCCTCTCTCTCTGCCTGCCTTTCTGCCTACTTGTGATCTCTCTGTGTCAAATAAATAAATAAAATCTTTAAAAAAATAAAAAATAAAAAAAATAAAAAAGTAAATATTTTCATGTAGTTTTTTTTGACATTGCTACTTGTTTAGCTATAGAAAAAAAAGGAAAGAAAAAATAGGAGGGCATCAACTTTTTGGTCTTAAATTCAACTCGCTCTAGAAATTGGTTCCCATCTATTTTTCCAACCTTTTATCTTCCCATCTGCATGCCATACCTAACCCTGGCTACTCAGTACCATGCAAGCTCTTCTTGAATGTTTTCTTTTGCTTTTGCCTATGGTTCTGATTGAGTTCTGATTGAGTCCTGATTGAGTTTCTTGAGAACAAGAACTTTTTACCGTCTTCATCCTTGTATATACAGATAATTGCTCAGGGTCTGGCTCATGGAAGGCACTCAATTTTTTTCATTCTCTTTTTCTATTCAAGTGGTTTGACAATTTCTTCTGGGCTTACTGAATTTGCAGAGAACCTCTTCCAACACCCCTTTTCCCACCAAATTATTAAAGCAATTAAGTACGTATACACACACATGCATGAACAAATCCTATTCATTAGATATGAGGAAAGCAAAACAAGTTAAAATAGCACCAATTTTCCTTCTCTTTCTTGGTATCAGAATAATATCCTCATAATTTACCCATGGTTTTCTAAGAAAAGGGTTTTTCTGGCAACAAAGCTGATGTTAATGAACTTATTTGTATTAAGGACACAATGGGTGCATATCCATTTTTAGTTGCCTTACTTTGTTTCTAAAGGGAAGTTGCAAGAAAAATGTGTCTTAAAGTATCTTTGAGACTGCAAGTTGTTTACCACATCAGGGGTAATTCCCAACTTTTATGGTACTTAAACTCCTATCTCTACAGTCTTGTCATTCCATTCCAGTGGCTTTACACTGGTCCATCTCCCCAAAACCAATTAAACCGGACAAAGGAAACTTCTCTCTCCTGTGTTTTATTCCATTCCAAGATGTCGAAAAAGAACAAGACATGCTGCTAATTTTGGCTCAAATATTTTAACTTAAATAGGGAAACACATTTATTAAATCACACTATTCTTCTTGATGAGTCATCTGCACAGGTTAAAAGATTATTTTTGATTCACAATATATTCTGAGATAAACAATCATTTGAACACTGACAGTTAATTAGATCTTGGATTTTTCCAAACAATATTTTTTTGAAGAGGAGTGGGGTGAGAAAGAAACATAATTTCTACCAGAAAAAGAGATCAATTTTAACCTGGCATGAATGAATAGAATATTCAATCAAATCTTAAATTTATATATTTTTGAAAAACCCAATTTCTTATATTCAGTTCAAATTCTAATTCCAATATACAATATTTATTATTTTATGTTATTTAAATCACTTCAATAACTTTCTTGGTTGTCTGGCTTTTCACAAAACTGTAAATAGAGAGTGTCATTCTGGTTTTGGTCGTGGGGCGAGGTTAGGAGACATGGTGGTCTCCTAAGCCACATGGCCACCTTGAAAGTCAAGGCTCAGAAAAGCTTTGTATTCTGAATGCCTAGCACATAAGACGCACACAATAAACATTTAATACATAAAACTGACAGAAGAAATTTAAGTTTCTAGTTATCTAGTGTCCTCATACTCACTTCTGGGCAGCATCTTATCCTTAACGTCATACTGGTCGTGAATAGAGGGAGTGATTGGTCTCCCCACATTCCAGAACGTACAAAGATATTGGTATTCTTGTAATACAATTAAAAATCACATAGGGTAAAAACCACAGGCAATAGAACCAGACTGCTTAATTCCAAAGCTTTTTTGCTATCACCAAGTAGCACTTCATTAATCAGTTTCACTTCTCTGTGTCTCAGTTTTATCTTCAAGAAAGATGGAAAAAATTAATGGTATATCCTTCAGAAGACAGTGAGGATTGAGTGAAATGATGCATAGAACATGTGTAGAACAGTGTAGGAAGCAATCCCTCCCAAGATGACTACCATTATTGTTGCTGCTGTTACTGCTGTGGCTTTACTATCTAAGGAATTTAAAGCTGTTCTCTGTTCTCACATCTATTAGCTGAATGTAACCATTCTTAGTCTTCAATTCTCTACTTTCCAATTCGTAACACAAATTCGATTGTAAGAAACAGTATTCAGAAAGCACTCTGAAGGAGATGCAGCCTTCTCCCAGTTCACTCTTTTCATTTATTTTATTTTTTTATTTTTTATTTTTTTATTATTATTTGCCCCAGGGGTACAGGTCTGTGAATCATCAGGCTTACACCTTTCACAGCACTCACCATAGCACAAACCCTCCCCAATGTCCATAACCCAGCCACCCTATCTCTACCCTCCCACCCCCCAGTAACCCTCAGTTTGTTTCATGAGATTAAGTCTCTTATGGTAAACTGTGCCTTTTGGGATACTGTAAGTCTGTGCTCACTGCATTAGCTCTCCACTCTAAACCACCACATCCAGTACTCTCCCTTTTGTAGTTGTTGGTATTATTTTTCTAATTCATGTAATAAGACTTCTGGTATGATTCTACTGGAACAACACCTTATTCAAATAGAAACCCTAGGAGCAACTACTCAATATATTATTTTATATCCTTAGGTTTTCTAGAGATTTGCATAACTGAATGACATTTCCTGGTGTTTCATAAAACCATGTGTAGGAAATTTGTTCTAACATTTCATCACTGTTGTAATGAAGGACATTATCATAAATATCTTATTACACTCTACTATATGCATTTCAGCAAAGTCGTTTCGTAGAGCTCACCTGCTATATCAGGTGTTGTGCTAAAGGCTTCACATACCTTCATTCAGGTTGTCCTCATGGCAGCTCTGTGGGGGGGGGGGGTACGTAGGAATAACACTGACCTCCTCTTAAATGTAGAGGAACTGAGGATTAGAGATACAAAGCATCTTGCCTAAGATCTCACAATCAGTAAGTGATGTGGCCAGGATGCAAATTCGACCTGAGTGTACTAACATAAATAGTCTTCTCCCAAAAGTTATGTCTAATGGAAACCATAAGATGTGTCCTTATTTGTATTTTCTTCAATTATTTTCATCAATACTTTATATATTTTAGTGTATAGATCTATCATGTCCTTGGTTAAATTTAGTTCTAAGTATTTTATTCTTTTGATGCTATTGTAAATAGATTGGAAGAATTAATATTGTTAAAATGTCCATACTACCCCAAGCAAGCTATAGATTCAATGCAATCCTTATCAAAATTTCAATGGCATTTTCAAATAAATAGAAAACAATGTATAGAACAACGAAAAACCATGAATAATCAAAGCAACCTTGACAAAGAACAAAGCTGGAGGCATCATACCTCCAGATTTCAAAGTACATTACAAAGCTACAGTAATCAAAACAATACAATGTTGGCTTAAAAACAGACAAATCAATGGAAATAGAATAGGGAGACCAGAAATAAACCCATATATAAATGGTCAATTAATCTTCAATAAAGATTCACCAAAAATATGTAATGGGGAGAGCATAATCTCTTCAATAAATTGTGCTGAGAACTGATATGAGGAACTTGAGGGGCAGGGTGGGGGGTCGTGGGGGGTAGGGAAGGAAAAATAATGAAACAAGATGGGATTGGGAAGGAGACAAACCATAAGAGACTCTTAATCTCATGAAACAAACTGAGGGTTACTGGGGGGTGGGAGGGTAGAGATAGGGTGGATGGGTTATGGACATTGGGGAGGGTTTGTGCTATGGTGAGTGCTGTGAAAGGTGTAAGCCTGATGATTCACAGACCTGTACCCCTGGGGCAAATAATAAAAAACTTTAAAAAAAAATTGTGCTGAGAAAACAGGATATCCACATATGAAACAATGAAACTATACTCTGATCTTACACCATACACAAAAAATCAACCAAAAGGATTAAAGACCTAAAATCATAAAGCTCCTAGAAGAAAACATAACATTGGCTTTGGTGATGATTTTTTGTATTTGATATCAAAAGCAAAGGCAACTAAAGCAAAAATAAGCTAGCTCTAGAGAACAAACTGAGAGTTGCTGGAGGGGAGGTGCGGATGAGGATGGGCTACATGGGTGATGGGCATTAAGGAGGGCACTTGTGATGAGTCCTGGGGATTGTATATAAGTGATCAATCACTAAATTCTCTGCTGAAACCAATACTACACTATATGTTAACTAACTGGAATTGAAATGAAAACTTGAAGGTAAAAAATATAAGACAAATATAAGCAAGTTGGAACACATCAAACTAATATGTCTCAGCACAGCAAGGGAAATCATCAACAAAATAAAAAGCCAAACTATGGAATGGGAGAAAATATTTGTGAACTATGTATCTGGTAAGGGGAAAATATATCCCAAATGTACAANAAAAAAAAAAAAAAAAAAAAAAAAAAAAAAAAAAAAAAAAAAAAAAAAAAAAAAAGGGCAAGTGACCTGAATAGATATATTCAAAGAAGACATACATATACATGAAAAGGTACTCAACATTGCAATCATCAGGGAAATGCAAATCAAATCGACAGTGAGATATCACCTCCTACTTGTTTTCAGCCTATTAGAAAAAAGACGAGAAGTAAAAAATGCTGGTGGGAAAGTAGAGAAAAGGGAAACCCTGTGCACTGTTAGTGGGAATGAAAACTGGTGTGGCCACTACAGAAAACAGTGCAGAGGGGCACCTGGGTGGCTCTGAGGGTTAAAGCCTCTCTGCCTTTGGCTCAGGTCACAATCTCCAGGTCCTGGGATTGAGCCCCCGCATCAGGCTCCCTGCTCGGCCGGGAGCCTGCTTCCTCCTCTCTCTCTGCCTGCTTTTCTGCCTACTTGTGATCTCTCTCTCGCTGTCAAATAAATAAAATCTTAAAGAAAAGAAAAGAAAACAGTGCAGAGTTTGCTCAGAAAATTAAAAATAGAATTACTGTATGATTTGACTACCCCACTTACGGGTATATATACAAAGGAAACAGAATCAGTATCTGGAGGAGATATCTGCATCCTATGGCCTTTGCAGCATTATTCACAATAGCCAAGATATGGAAACACCCTACGTATCCGTTAACAGATGAATGGGTAAAGAAAATGTGATATGTATGTGTGGGGGTATATATATATTTTTTAAGAAGATTTTTTATTTATTTGAGAGCGAGAGAGTAATCAGGAGAGAGAGAACAGNATATATATTTTTTAAGAAGATTTTTTATTTATTTGAGAGCGAGAGAGTAATCAGGAGAGAGAGAACAGAAGCAGGGGTGGGGGATGGGCGGCAGAGGTAGAGGGAGAAACAGATTCCTCACTGAGCAAGAAGTCTGATGCAGGGTTCGATCCCAGGACCCCAGGATCATGATCTTAATGCTTAAGCTCAGATGCTTAATGGACTGAGGCACCCAGGCACCCATACTTTTGTGTACACACATACACCTATATATGTATATACACACGGACACCCACACACATACACGCAGGATGGAATATTATTCAGCTGTAAAAAAGAAGGGATTCCTACCATTTGTGACAGCATGGATGAACATAGAAGGGATTATGCTAAGAAAAATAAGCCAGATAGACAAATACAGTATGGTATCACGTATCTGTAGAATCTAGAAAGAAATCGCATTCATAGAAAAAGAGAGTGGAATGGTGGTTGTCAGAGGCTGAGTGTGGGGGAAAAGGGAAAAACTTGGTAAAATGGCATCAACTTTCAGTTATAAGATGAATAAGGTTGGAGGGTCTAGTATTAATATGGTGATTATAATTGATAATATTGTATTGTATAATTGAAATTTGCTAAGAGTAGAACTTAAATGCTCTCATCAAAATAAAAATAAATGGTAAATATATGAGATGACAGATGTATTCACTAACAGAATTATGGGAACTTTTTTACCATGTACATTATATATATCAAGTCATCATGTTGTGCATTTAAAAATTAAAACTTAAAATTGTGTGAATTATACCTCAATAAAGTTGGGAAGAATAAAAAGAGAGAGAGAGAGAATGTGGCCTTATTTGGAACGAAGGTCTTTGTAGATGTAAACTTAAAATTGTGTGAATTATACCTCAATAAAGTTGGGAAGAATAAAAAGAGAGAGAGAGAGAATGTGGCCTTATTTGGAACGAAGGTCTTTGTAGATGTAACCAAGATGATGTCATATCAGGTTAAGGTGGATCCTAATCCAATGACCAATGTCCTTATAAAGGATGAACAGCAACACAAGGCCATGTACGGAGGGAAGGTGGCCATATGGAAACAGAAGCGGAAGAGAGGAGTGATGGAACATCAAGCCTGGGAATGCCAAGGAAGGCTGGCAGCCACCATCAGCGAGGAGAGACAAGGAAGGATTCATTCCCAGAGATTTCAGAGCAAACATGGCCTTGATCACACTTTAATTTCAGACTTCTGGTTTGAATAAATTCCTATGGTTTTAAGCCAACCAGTTCTGGTAATTTGTTACACCAGCCCTAGGAAATTAATGCATACGTGTATAGATAAATAAGTATTTTTTTAAAAAATTATCAAAATTTCCACTATAAATGTAATTACATCTATGTGTCCTGTCAAATATGTTTTGCTGATTTGGGAATTGCAATCATTCTACTTGCTCAACCCAGAAGCTAATAGTAGCTACATCGATTTATCCAGTAAGTAAATGTTGAATATTTATTATCTACAAAGCATGTATCTATTAGGCACTGATGATACAAAGATGACTGAGATACTGAGTATTCTTGACCTCAGGGAGTTTAATATCATGGAGTGAAGAAAGAAAGATGTGGAATATTGGAGTATATGAAGAAATTAGATCTATCTTGCATTATAAGCAATCTGTTTTGTCTTCTTCCGTGGACACTGTAAAACCAAGATGATAATTATGACAAGGAAAAAAAAAAGTTCTATTTGGTTGAATCTCCATGGATTAGTGAGACCCAAACAACAGATAGGGCAGTGCATTGATTCCTTTTCTATTTTCAAAACCTCACACACATACTTCCAAAGACAGTGGGATTTTTTGTTTGTTTGTTTTTGTTTTTGTTTTTTTCTTACACTGACTGATGCACACCATTAGCTTTCTCTTTAAGGAGACGGAGTCCTGCTGTCCACTGTTCTTTCTGTGGTAAACAAAATGAGAATAAATCCTACAGTAGTTAGGGCTCCGTTTTTAAAGAACTCATTAAAATAAACAGTAGAGTACAAGCAATTACTGTTAACAAACACAGGCATAAAAACCACAAATAAAGGGCCATTAACAGGGAAAAATAATTACTCAATCTTCCCTCCAGATGCTTTTGTCAGTCTCATTTGCTGACATTGACTAACAATTTCGTGAGAGGTTGCTGTAGCCTGCAGTGTGTCCAGTCAGTATTTCCCCTTCTGTGTGCCTCACAAGCAAAGAAAAATGATCAGGAACATCAGTGAATTCTCACAAACTCTATTTAAAATGCCACGCTTATATCTCTCTTTGTCTTTCTTTTTTTGTGTGTGAGTTTTTATAGGTTTTATGTTACTTGTGAGTACAAAGTGATGGTGCAAAAATTTATCATTATGATAGTTGTTTTATGAGTGAATATAAAGGAAAGGTAAGACAAACTTTCTTCCTTTTAAAGGATAGGGAATTTGATAGAAGAGGGATTTGAATATGGAGAAAAACACAGAAAATAATATGTAAGATATATTTTGTCACCACAGAGAATATCTTTGCAATTGTTTGTACTGATATATTTTGTAATTAAGCCTCACTGTTTGTGTGTGTGTGTGTGTGTGTGTGTGTGTGTGTGTGTGTGTGTGCGTGTGTGTGTCTTAGGGGAAGAAAAAGAAGCGATATATTAACGTTAATTAACATTATTTCCAACTATCTGGAAAAAAACAAACTATGAAATTAATTTTCGGGCTCAGTTGATCAGTTGAGCAAATCAAGCTCATGTAGATTTCACAGAACACAGTGTCACTAAAGGTTTGCACTAATAAGCTCAGGATTCAACCTGCCAATCCCTACATTAAAATCACTTTCATCATTGCCACTTCACGCAGGGAAATATCCTGTAAAAATCCAACTCTTGCACCAGATACTGAGTGATGCTATCTTGAGATTTCCCAAGAATTGGCCGGTAAAATCCCATCAACCATGACGTTCACGATTCATTTATGAAAAAAATGCCAAGGATTGTGACAAAAGTAATAAATAAAGCATACATACTTCCAGCAAGCTGCTCATCACACACCAAGTTTCAGCATCTGCCTTCCCTAGCTCATGTGACTCCCACCAGTCATGAAAAGCATGTGGAAAAATGAAGCAACTTACACAAAGTAAGAAGCCTTTTTTTCAGTACCCAGACAGCACATATCTCAATGGAGATGGAAAGAGATTTTCATGAGTTGTTCAGTGACCTGAGTCTGCTCTTAACTTATGATGTGGTTTTGAGCATAGTGCACGTTGCCTTTCAGTCCTGAATATTCTCTCCAAGATAAGGGAATTCAGTAGAGTAATCTTCGACTTCTTTCCTAGTCAAACATTTTATGGTACTAGACATCAACATAAACCTGGTTAAGGTTTCAACCTAGATCTCCACCCACTCCTGTTAATGGCTAAGAACCTACTTATTGAAAGAGAGCTGGATTCTAATAATCTCTTCCCTGGGGCTACGACTACTTGGAGGCGCAGCTGGATGAGTAAGCCTATATATGACCCAAGCTAAATGTTTATATAGAAAAATGCATGTCACTTTATATGCCACTTTGACTTATATCCACAATATATGACAACTGGAGCTTTTTTAAAGAAAAATATACTTTGCACATGGTTCAATGAAAGAAGTCAATGCACAGTCCAATAAACACCAGCACTGCTCTGTCTCAACACTTCAGCCATCTTATCATTGCATGATTTTGTCAGATATGCTCCATGGTAGTATGGAAAAAAGAGAAGAAATTAATTTGAATCCTGGATGAGTAATTTACTGTCTCTATGACTTTGAAGAAGTTGTTTTTTCTCCCATATCTTCATCTGTACATCAGGAATTATAGTACATATTTCATAGAAAGTGATCAGATTAGAGGTGGCTGGAGATGACTTAGAAATATCAGACCCTAAGTAAATGGTAGCTATTCTTGGTAGTCTGGGTCTCCGATGTGGTTAGAAAAATATTGCTCATAGATCATGTATTTCAATCACAAGCCATGCCATAGATTTATTCTTCATAGCAGTAAGACATTACCTTAAAGTATCTGGTATACCAGGCTATTCTTTTCAGCATCATTAAGTGATCATCAGCTGGACAAGAAACTTGAGCATATTTTACTTCAGAATCTTGGTATATAAAATATTCTAGAGATTTCCTCTAAGCAGGGCTTGTACCACATTCAAAACTAAATTCTAGTCTATGTGCATGTGATGAGAGAATTTAGAATCTGATGAAAATGAAAACAGGGACCCCTGAGTGGCTCAGTGGGTTAAGCCTCTGCCTTCAGCTCAGGTCATGATCTTAGGGTCCTGGGATCGAGCCCCGCATCGAGCCTGGCTCTCTGCTCAGCAGGGACCCTGCTTCTCCAACTCTCTCTGCCTGCCTCTCTGCCTATTTGTGATGTCTGTCTGTCAAATAAATGAATAAAATCTTAAAAAAAAAGAAAAGGAAAACAAAAATCTTTCAACGTAAAAATAATGGAAATCAAGTTGGTAAATTAGTTGAGAGAAGGGAGGATATAACAATTTGACCCAGTTCCTATCCCATTATAACTACCCAATCATATGAAGGTAGACTATATGGCTAAGAACAGATATTCTTTGGTAAATGATATTCAGTATTTTAACAGTGCGAGTTTTCTTGAATGCTTCCATTGAGTTGACTTTGACAGGTTATTAAAAGGGGGGTGGGGTGACTTCCATGTCCAGAATTAAAAGAAAGAGAAAGAGAGAAGGGGAGAGAGAGAGAGAGAGAGAGAGAGAGAGAGAGGCAAAAACAGAGACAGAGACAGAAAGAGAAGACATCCGACATAATGTAAAATTCATACTACCATGGGATATAGAAGTAATCTTTATACTTGAAACTGTGACTATTACATAAACTCAGAGGGACGTTACTGAGGGAACACTGTGCATTTGTTCAGCGGGATTTCAATGAAATGGACAATTCACTGAGCCTAAAACCTTTTGGAAACAAGAAATCATCAGGCTGTCATTTCCACTTAGAGTTTTCAGTTCTGTAGATATATCACCTGTAGTAGTTAATTAAAAATAGTTTTAAAATTCTTTTCACTATTATCCTTAACACACTGGCAGAATAGAAATCAGTATCTTTTGCCTCAATTATTAGGCAGAATGACATAACTAGAATAATTATTTTAAAAGTTACTTAAGAGTCTTTTCCTTAAGAAGAAGTTCAAGTTAATCTTCTTAAGAGGCAATTATTCAGAGCAGAGGCCAGCGAGAGAAATAGTCATCTATGTCTTAAAGATCCTCTGGCCATTGCTAGACTTCTAAGAGACACTCAGTATATCTTCACTAGGTCTCCTTCGGCCTAAACTAAAATTTTATATCATTTTCCCAGCGACCAGATTGTTCTTTAACCAGTACAAGAGCCAATGTCTTTATCTAAATGCTGTCTGGAACATGGATATTCAGTGACTGACTCATGGGGCTCTATCCACATTAATAAAGAAACAAAAGTGCAAAAATAAATGGATTTGGCCAACAAGTGCAAAAAGAAAGAGCTACAGATACTCTTGCGTCAGGTAACTTAGAGGGCCAGATCTGGATGTGTCAACCATTGCTTCCACCTAAATTCGAGGATGAGCGCGTCCGCGGATACACCTGACTGCTAGGAGAATGGAAGCAGTGCGACAGATATTCCCCAGGAGGAGGGAAAACCAGATGGGTGAGCTTCTAACCCATCTGCCAGCATGCTGCTCTTGTTATATCTTTTATTCCAAGTAATCACTGGCTACTGATGCCGAAGATCCGATACTGAGCTGAACTAGCCAATTCTTTCTTTTGCTGAAAACTCAAAGAGAAAAAGTATAAAAACTCTGTATGGCTGCTGTCAGACGTCTGGGTTTCAGGAACACATAAAATTTCATCACATTGGACAAGTTTCAAAAAAATACTGCCCTCTGGAATCACAAATACTTCATTAAAATGGAAAGGGCAGCTTAACTATTAAATATAGAAAGAATAGAATCTCATAATAAGATTCAGTCCTTGAAATTAAGGATACTTAACTTTACGGAAAACCCACTCTGTTTTTATTTGTTGTGGACCAGTGATGCTTTATCATAGCACAATTTACCATTTGGATCAACACTGCAGAGCCCTTCCTATGACAGGGAAAACACTGTCTTCCCAGGAGCCCACTCTATCTTTAGGCATCTCATTTAAGTTTTTCTTTATAGTTAACTGATAAAGTTTAACTTTCAGTAGAGCACTTGATCAATCAATAAAAAACCATACACCACTCAACAACTTTCTAGAAACACAGGGATCCTTTGAGAGAGCCCTTTTACTCTCTTACCATAGGCAATCATTTATGGTGTCCTTTAGATCTTATATTTTTGGCAAAATTTTTTGTGAACTATGTCCAGTCATATTGCCTTACGGTCACAAAAGGTGAGCTGTGGTATTTCTTCTTTGAGTTATTGGTTGAGACACACCTTGTTGTGAAGTTCATGGTTAATATTTATGAACACTCCATGATGCTTAAAAAAGGTGCTTGGAGTATATTAATGTTCAAAAATATACACTCCTTTCAACTCTAATCTATTCTCCCATTGGAGGAGTTTACTCCCCTACTCGATTGGTGTTGAATTTAGTCCCATGACTTGTTTTGGCTAAAAGTGTGTAGAGTATGCATACCTTTATTCTTGAACTTAGGCTCAACTTGGCTTATTTGGTCAATGGAATGCAGGTGGAAATGACAGTGCACTAGTTATGACATTAAGCCTTAAAAGTATTAAGTTCCACTTGCCACTTCTGCTGCTACCATTGCCATGATAAAGCATGCTTACTAGCCTGTGGGTCCAAGAGGCAAAGAGACGTGTGAAACAGACCTGACTCAAGATTCTAATCTCAACCAAGCTCACCCTAAATTTGCTGACCCCCAGCAAACCTACAGATGCATGAAATGAGTACAGGCTAGATTAACACAATCATTCCAAGTGATCTGAAGACATAAGAAATAAAAGTTTATTTTTAGATAGCAGTGAGATTTTGAAGTGTTTGTTAGCCATTAGCAGCTGACCGATACAGTGTCAGAATGCTCTATTTGTGGAGTACAAAGTTTTATACATATATTAAATGAAATATGCTAATATGATACCCAGATTATCTAATTATACTCATCTATTTGATCTCTAAGGGCTAAGAAAAATATATAAAGATCTTACATAAAGCTAATTTCACATTTCGAATAGTTTTGTACTATGTATTTTTATGCCCAAATACAATCTTTTAAAGTTGTTTCAAAGACTTTGGCTAATTTTAATTCTATAAGATGTAGACACCATCCTAGAGAGATATAGTAAAATTATTATTCAAAATCCTCTTCAGTGTTAATTGTATTTTAACAGTGATTTTTGAAACCTGAAGACTATAAGTAAAGGATACACCTGAAATAATGCAATTTCATAAACTCTGGAAGGCAGATGGAGGATTTATTTTGAGAATAATGTCTTTCAATATCAGATCTCAAGTTATATTAAATATGTGACCACTTAGCTTATCTTTTGGGATAGTCTTGATAATGAAATCTGGAGACATATGTGAAATGGGATAGCTTTGGAAGGAGGAATTCGTTTAGTGGATAAAACAAAATTCAATTTTGTGAAGTGCATATTGAAAATGTGGGCTTTTTTTTTAAATGTGGGCATTAACAGAGTATGGTTGGATTGTTTTTCACATAGGTGTCTACCTATTTTTGCTTTGTGTATATTTCATTGTGACATTATAAATTAGGAAGGGAATTGTCCTTGGAATAAAAGCTAAAATTCAGTACTACCCATTTGTTTTCCTAGGTGGAATTTTCTCTACAGATCTGAGTCTTATTATTTAATGCAAGTTTTCAAACACTTAAAGTAGATATATATTAATTTTTTCTGAACTGTTGGCTTAAATGTTTGAATGTCTCTGTTTAGGGTCTTGAAATGTTTTCTGGTTCCTTGATTTGTAATAAGCACAAATTTGAGAGAAGCAAAGACACTATGTGAATAATATTTATTGAAACTTCATACAATTACCACAGTTTCTTCCTTATTGAATTTTGGTTGGGATTTGTTTTAGCTTCAAGTTACATAAACATCTCTTATTTGTTTATAATGGAAAAGGATTATTAAAGCACTCACTCATGTAATTATATTTGAACACTGGAAATATAGGTATTAGATTACTGTGGCCCAAAATGGGAATACAAATTTGAATATGGGTCTTATAAATAGAATATTTCTCTTGTTTTAGATCCAGACAAATGTTAGGAGTCAACGTTCATGACTATGTAAAACCCTAGTTAACCATACTTCTTTACCTGAGAAAATCAAGTTACTTATTAGCAAGTTAACAGTCTTTTAAAAAATACTCTCATGCAATAATATATTAAAAGTTAATAATTCTTATTTCTAGATTTATAGTTCTTATTTAAATATAATAGGATGATTTTCCAGTGGACTTCCTTATGTGATATGCAGCTCTTCAGCAGAGCAGCAATAACGTGGGATACTTTTAGAGTTGCTGAAGTATACCTTGTGCCTGTCAAATTGTAGGTATTTCTAGAAAACTAGATCACTACCCAATTATAGGTACTACTCTCTGTCTTTTTTTAAGGCAGAAGATATAGAATGACCCTAGACCCAAATTTCTCCATGATCTGTGTCTAAAACTGTCAGGTGGGAGACTGTTCTTTGATCACTACAGCTTCTGAAATCTGCAACTTCTTTGGCACAATAGGATTATTGTGGAGCTATGTACTGACAAATGATGGTGTTCTCTTCCATGAAATGTAGGAGCCAGTCAATGAATTAGTGAAAACTATACTTTTGAAAACTAAATGTCTTAACCCTAAATTAAACATAGATAGTGAGAAATCTTATTGTGTCCAATAATTGAGCTTTGCATTTTGACAAGTCTTGGTTCACTTTTGGAATTGAGTTTTAAGTGTTGAAATTATTATTCATCAGATAGCATTATGATTTAAAATATAGAATGAAATTTCTCAAAATAATAGAAAAAATAAAAAGCGAATTTGGACAATTTTAGGCCTGTCCCATTAAAATCTGCCAAGCTCTATCACACATGTATGTCATACATACAGTCTACGTGGGTGATTCATGTTTAAGCTAGGTGTTGAAAATGATGGAGTCTCAAGAAGGAAGAAGCCTCTATCGCCATTGGAGGGAGTCTCTGCCAATCATGAATGTCCACAGCAATTTTGGACTTTGCATAAGTGAGAAAGAAACCTTTGCTGGTAGATTGTTTCCAAAGGTGGGGGGTGGCTCACAACAATTCCTCCCACCTAGCATCTTCCGTGTATAGATGCACATCAGGTATAAAAGACAATGCAGGGAAATTCCTTGTACATTTTATCATTAACCCAGTGGTAACATTTTGCTGGACTGTAGTATAATATTATAAAGAGGACCCTGGTATCAATATAATCTACAATAGCATTTAAATTTCAACAGTTTTACTTTTGTGTGAGTGTTGGGTGTATTTAGTTGTATGCATTTTATCATATGTGTAGATTCATGTCAAAACCACCATACTCAAGATTCAGAACAGTTCCATCACCTAACATTGTCCTTTCATGACATACTCACCTACACTCTCCCAACTTTGCCCCTAATCTCTGAAAACCACTAATCTGTTCTCCATTTTGAAGTTTTGTTATTTTTATTAAAGATTTTGTTTATTTATCTGAGAGAGAAAGAGAGCATGAGAGAGCACAAGCAGGGGGAACAGCAGAGGAAGTGGGTCATGGGATCACGACCTGAGCTGAAGGCAGATGCTTAACTGACTGAGCCACCCAGGTGCTCCTGAAGTTTTATTTTTAAGGAAATTTTATAAATGGAATCATACAGTGGGTAACATTTTGGCAGCGGCATTTTTTGCTTAACATAATTCTCTGGAGATAGATCCAAGTGGTTGTGTGTATCTATAGACCCATCTTTTTTCATGCTTAGAAGTATCCCATAGTATTATACCAGGTTTAACCATTCACCCGCTGAAGGACATTTGGTTGTTTCCACTTTAGGACTATTCTAAATAAAGTTATGAATATCTCATACAGATTCTTGTATGAGCATAAGTGTTCATTTTTCTAAAAGAAATGCCAAGGAGGGCAATTGGTAAGACATACAGTAGTTGCATGTTCAGTTTTTTTAAGGAAAATGCAAAAGTTTTTCCGAACGGTTGCATCATTTTACCTGCCCATAAGAAATGAGTGGCACAGATTCTTTGCATTCTGACCAGGATTTGATGTTATCATTGTTTTTTATTTTAATCATTCTGATAAGTATGTAGTGGTATCTCATTGTGGTTTTAATTTGCATTTCACTGATAGCTAATGATATAGAATACTTCATGTGCTTATTAGTCATCTGTATATCCTTTTCGGTGAAATGTTCATTATTATTGACTTTTGAAAGTTGTTTACATATTCTACACATTAAACTTTTGGTGAATATATGGTTTGCAAATATTCTTTACCAGTCTCTTGATTGTTTTTTCATCTTCTTTAGGCTTTTGCAGATCAAGTGTTTTTAAACTCGATGAGATCAAATTTATCAAACTTTGCTTTTATGGGTTGTGCTTTTGGTGTCAAATCTAAGAACTCATTCCCTACCTTTTGTCTCAAATATTTTCTTATTTTTTTTCTAAAGGTTTTATAGTTTTACACTTTATAATTAAGTCTGTGTTCCATTTTGAATTAGTTTCTGCATAAGGCATGGATTTTAGTCAAGGTTCATTTTTTAAACTTATGAATGTCCAGTTACTCCAACATAATTGTTGATAATCTATATTTTCTAGAGTGAATTGCTTTTGCATCTTTGTCAAAATCAGTTGAGCATATTGGTGTGGTACTACATCTGAATTCTCTATTCTGTTCCAGTCATCCATTTGTCAATCCTGCCAACAGTAGCATACTCTCTGGATCGCTGTAGCTATATAATAAGCCTTCATATCAGGTAGAGGGATTCCTCCCATTTTATTCTTATTTGCCAAGATTGTTTTTGCCACCTCAGGGCCTATTCCTTTTCATATGTATTTTCGAATAAGCTTGTCTATTTCTATAAAAATTCATGCTGGAATTTGGTAAGAATTTTATGAAACCTAAAGACAAATGAGGGAAGAATAAACATTTTTACTATGCTGAGTTTTGCAATTCATAAAGAGCATGTTTCTCCATTTATTTAGGTCTTTGATTTCTTCCATCAGTGGTTTTGTCATTTTCAGCACATAGATCCTATATATGTTTTGTCAAGTACACATTTCAGTATTTCATTTTCTTTGGAGAGATGTATACGGTATTCTGTTTTTCATTTTGGTTTCCACATATACATTACACATAAATATTATTGATTTTTGCACTTGGGTTTTGTGTCCTGCAACCTTGCTGAACTCATTTATTAGTTCTATAAGGTATTTTTGTTTTTTGGTTTTTTTTGTTTTTTGTTTTTTGTTTTTTTAATTTTTTTTTTTTAAGATTTTATTTATTTATTTGACACAGAGAGAGAGATTACAAGTAGGCAGAGAGGCAGGCAGAGAGACAGGGAGAGGAGGAAACAGGCTCCCTGCTGAGCAGAGAGCCCGATGCGGGCCTCGATCCCAGGACGCTGAGATCATGACCTGAGCCGAAAGCAGAGGCTTTAACCCGCTGAGCCACCCAGGCGCCCATATAAGGTATTTTTGTTCAGTGCTCAGAAATGATTACCTATGTAGACAATCAGTTCATTTGCCAAGAAAGACAATAATTCTTCCTTTTCAATATATCCTTTATTTGTTTTTCTTTTTTTATCAAAGTGGTTGGAATTTTCAATACTATGTTGAATAATAGTGGTGAGAGCAGACATCCTTTCACTGTGCCTTACGTTAGAGGAGAATAGTGTGTCTTTCACCATTAACTATGATGTTAGGTCTAAGTATTTCATACATGCTCTTTACCAAATTGAGGCAATCCTCTATTGTTAACTCGCTCAGTGTTTTTTATCATGTTTGGGTTTTGGACTTTGTCAATGGATAAAATTATTGAATTTTCTTCTTTAGCTTGTTGATATAATGAAATACACTGATTGGATTTTGGATGTCAAACCTGCCTTGAATATTTGGAATAAATCCTACTTGGTCTTAATGTATAATTCTTGTTATACATTATTGGATTCAGTTTGTTATTTTTTTCCCATGAATTTTTGTGTCTAAATTGATGAAAGGTATTTATCTATAGTTTCCATTTCTTTGTATTATTTTTATTTGTTTGTTTGTTTAGTATTAGGGTAACAATGGCCTCATAAAATTAATTGGGAGGTGTTCCTTATTATTACACTTTCTGGAAAAGATTTTATAAAATTTGTAGTAATTCTTTAGCTTTATGTAGAATTTGTTTATAAAAATATCTGAACCTAGAGATTAATTTTTGGGGAGACATTTATTTTTTAAAAATTTATTTTATAGAGAGAGAAAGGGAGACAGAGTGTGCATGTTCACGTATGCTGTGTGGGCCAGGAGGGGCAGGAGAAGGAGAGAGTGTCTTAGGAAGACCCCTTGCTGAGCTTGGAGCGCTCTGAAGGGCTCTGTCTCAGGACCCTGAGAGCACCACCTGAACCGAAACCTAGAATCAGATGCTTTAAGCAACTATGTCTCCTGGGCCCCCATAATTTTTGAGATGTTTAATTATGATTCAATTTTTCAAAGATTCTAGGGCTGTTCAGGTTTTGATATTCATCTTGTTTAAATTTTGGTACTTTGTGGGTTTCAAAGAATTAGTCCATTTCTTCTAAGTTTTCAATTTTGTAAGTGTAAAATTACATTAATATTCTCTTATTATCTTTTTAATAGCTATGGAATCTGTAGTGTTACCCCTTTTTAAATTCCTAATATTAATGATTTATGCCTTCTCTCAATTTATTTACTTTAATTTTACTAGAGGTTTGACAATATAATCGATGTTTTGGTTTTATCAATTTTTTCTATTGTTTTCCTTTTGATTTCATTCTTTTATTTCTGATTTTTGTCATTATTTCCTTCCGCTTATATTGGGTTTATTATGTTCTTTTATTTTTTTCTTTTGTGTTAGGGACATAGATTATTGAATTGAAAACTTTCCTTATTTCTTATTTATTTATTTATTTATTTGAGCGGGGGTTGCTAGGGCAAGGGAGGAGGGAGAGAGAATCCAAGCCAACTCCCAACTCGGCATGGACCCTGATGTGGAGATTGATCTCAAGATCCTAAGATCATGACCTGAGCCAAAAACCAGGAGTTGGTCACTTAACCAACTTAACCCAGGCACCCCAGAGAATTTTCCTTATTTCTAATGTCCAATCATGCCTTTTCGTAATGTGACTTTGCCACTTCTATCATCAAGAAATGGAGTCTGTTTTTTCTCCATATGACTCTCAGCTGGCTTTGCAAATTTATTTGGTGAACAAAAGACAACAGAATTTATCCTTTAGGACATTTAGGCTAAGCCTTATAAGGATTAACAGCATTGTTTATTTTTTTTAATTGAAGTTTATTGGACACACAATATTATATTAGTTTCAAGAGTATAACGTAATGATTCAGCAATTATATACATTACAAAATGCTGACCTAAGAAATGTAGCTACCATCTGTCATCTTACAAAGTTATTATATTATTGACTGCATTTCCTATGCTATACTTTTCATCCCCATGATTTATTTATTTTATAACTAGAAGTTTGTGCCACTTAATCACCTTCACCTATTTTGCACATCTGCCCACCTTTCTCCCTTATGGAAACCACCAGTTTGTTCTCTGTACTTATGAGTTTGTTTCTGTTTTTTGTTTGTTTGTTTTTTAGAAGTGAAATCATATGGTATTTGTCTTCCTCTGTCTGACTTATTTCATTTACCACAATACTCTCTAGGTTCATCCACATTGTCACGAACAGCAAGATTGTGTTCCTTTTTGTGCATAAATAATATTTCATTATGTATGTATGTATATGTGTGTGTGTCACATATTCTTTATACATTCATCTATCTGTAAACATTTAGGTTGCTTCCATATCCTGCCTATTGTGAATAATGCTTCAATAAACATAGTGGTGAATATATCTTTTTGGATTAGGTATCTGGATATGGCATTTCAATTTTTAACTTTTTGAGAAACCTGCATACTATTTTCTATAGTGACTGCACCAGTTTACATTCCTGTCAACTGTACATGATGGTTGCCTTTTCCACATCCTCACTGACACTTGCTATTTCTTGTCTTTTTCATCTAACCATTCTGTGAGGTGATACCATGTTGTGGTTTTGATTTGCATTTCACTGATGATTAGTGAGGTTGAGCATTTTTTCATGTGCCCATTGCCATCTGTATGTCTTCTTTGGAAAAGTGTCTATTTAGTTCCTCTCCCCATTTTTTAATCAGAATATTTGTTTTTGGTTTTTTTGTTAGGTTTTTTTTTTTTTTGGTATTGAGTCATATGAATTCTTTTTATATTTTAGATATTAACCCTTATCAGACATATCATTTGCAAATATCTTCTCCCATTCAGTAGGTTGTTCTTTCATTTCATTGATGGTTTCCTTTGTTATTCAGTCTTTTTAGTTTTTTAATTCCTATTTTTTTTATACTTGTGCTTTTGTTTCCCTTGTCTGGAGAGACAGAAGTAGAAAAATATTGCTATGGCCAATGTCCAAGCATTTACCTTACATGTTTTCTTTTAAAAAAGAAAAGACTGTCTTTGTTGTTGAAGACACTTTGTTGAAGAGACTGTCTTTTCCTCATTGTACATTCTTTCTTCCTTTGTTGTAGATTACTTGACCATATGTGTATGAGTTTATTTCTTGGCTATTAATTCTGTTCCATTGATCTATGTGTTTATTTTGATGACTGTACCATACTTTTTGATTATTATAGCTTTGGAGTATAGTTTAAAATCTAGAATTTTGATTCCTTTGGCTTTGTTCTTCTCTCTCAAGTTTAGCAGCACTCTCTTACCCTCCTAGAGGCCAGGCACCATGTAAAAAAACATGAACTAATACTCTGAATGATGAGAGGCCACGTGGAAAACAAAGCCACAAGGAGGAGAAACACAGTACCACACTAGTAGCCAAAAACAGGGCCACAAAATGTAAATAGAACACCCTTGATCTTCTAGTTCCAGTTATGTAGAGCAGAGATGAGCCCTACCATCTGAGACTTGCTGGAATTTGTGACCCAAAGAATGTTGAATAATTCAATGTTTTTGTTTTAAGCCACAAAATTATGGTGTTGTTTTTTATACAGTAATAGACAAACATTGTTCTTTGTGAAACAACTAAAACTTCTCATTTGGTTGTTACCTTGTCTAGCAGTACCTTAACTCATGTAAAAGCCAGTCAACAAATCCTCCAAATGGAAGTATTTTTTAACATTTTATTTATTTGAAAGAGAGAGAGCGCATGAGTGAGAGGAGGGACAGAGGGAGAAGCAAACTCCTCTCTGAACAGTGAGCCTGCTCTGGGGCTAGATCCCAGGACCCCAGGACCATGACCTGAGCCAAAGGCAGACACTTAACTGACTGAGCTATACAGGGCCCCCAAATTGAAGTTTTGATATAGATAAAACAATATGTAATAGAACACTGATTAACATGTATTTACTGAATTTTAAATATTTTATTTATAGTGTAGATAAAAACTACACTAGCCATAATTCCAAGGTACTTTAAGTATCTTAATTTTAAATTAAAAGTAAGTGGTGAAAAATATTACTGTGGCAAATCTTCAAGTTTCACATATTTTCTAGGATTTTGGTACATTTTTGGAATTGAATTTCAAGTGCTCAAATTAATTTTGTATTTTAGGTAATGACATCATTAGTATTTAAAGATACAATGAAACATCTCAAAATGACAGAAAAAAATCTCACCAAGTTTTAATGAGTGGGCAACCTATTGATCTCATGTTTTGAGAAACAGTGTTAGAAGATAGAGATATGAGAACAGTATTCTAATACTATC
Organism: Ailurus styani; assembly: GCA_002007465.1. Taxonomy (NCBI): domain Eukaryota; kingdom Metazoa; phylum Chordata; class Mammalia; order Carnivora; family Ailuridae; genus Ailurus; species Ailurus styani. The sequence goes on along the minus strand of LNAC01000055.1, from coordinate 2,314,302 downwards.
CGTACTGTAGGCAATGTTCCATAAGTATTATTAATTCCTGAACTATTGATAGTTCTTTTAACCAGGACAGAACTCATTGGCCTAGGTTACAATCTGAGCTCTGACATTGCTTCCTTTTCATCAAGTTGCTTAACCATTTTGACCTGACTATTCTAATGACTAAAGCTCTTTAATGGTATGCTTCTAAATAATTTCCTCCTATCCATTACAACAGCCACACATCTGTAAAAGTTACAGAAACTAATCTTATTGCTCATAATTTATGAGATATTTTGAAAATACTAAGTGCTATGTAAGCTTGCTGATTCCTTTTACACTGTGATTCTTAGCAATAATAATTTTTTAGAAGTTTTCAAGTGCCCAAAATATGTATATTTCAGCTTTAATAAAACATTAAAGTCCATTTAATCTATGGCATGATACCATCAATATTTTCTAGTTTTTTGTACCATTTAAGCCTCATATTCCAGCATCCTTGTAACTTGATAAAATGGATATAGATCATCTCACCTTAGAAAATGGAGCCCCATCTGTTATATTTTAAATGCATCTGTTCATCTGCTAAATCCATTTGTCAAATTCATTTAGGTTAACAGAGATTTCTTCTAAGTACATAAAATGATATGTGAGAAAAAGAATTAAGACAAAGTCCTGCTTTACCAGATACCAAGGGTGGGGGGAAGCTTATCCAAAACCCTTTTTTTCCAAATGTTTTAAAAATGTTTTTAATATATTTTACCTGAATTCTATAAAGCATATTTAAACTGCTTTGAAAATTGTCCTTAAATGCATTAGTTAGACAGGATCATTTTTAGATAGTGGAAACATTTTTTAACTTGTCTGTTTAAACATATAACTACAAGGGGAAATTAAAATACATTTTATATTTAGATATACAAGGGAGAGATGGTGGAGAGCTTAGTTTTTTCTGAAGGTAACCTGAACTTTCATTAGTTTGAACTGGAAGAAATTTATAAAATAATATGCATTTATTGTGAATGTCATCTGCTCTACTTAAACATTGAGCTTTAGATAGGATAAGTATTCTACCAAGGTCCACAGACTTTTAGAAAAGGTTGATAAGGTGGATCCAGAAAATTTGAGACCTAAGGAGATTGATTGGTTGTTCAGAACATCTCTTGGACATTAAGAAAATGATCTTCCTTCTGTGTTAACTTTGATCTCCCCTAAAACAAGCTTCTTTCATGTTCTTACCCAATTTTCTTAATATGACATTTATTTTGGACAAAATAAACTCTTTCATATCTTATCTATTCCCTATATTTTTCATACCAGATAGGAATCTTTACCATTTATTAACAATGTAAACAATTTTGTGCCACTATCTGAACCTCATTGTTCTTACCAGTGCAATGGGACAATACTATCTACTATCATAATACGCTACTACAAAGACTTTTTTTAAAAAAGTGTTAAGTATGTAAAAGGACTAATCATGTCTAAATTTGCCATATACAAATTTAAGGAATTATCTCTAATTCACATAAATTGCCTATCTACTATCATTCTAGAAGTTACCATAGATGTCATAATTCTGAAATTTTTTTCAAACATTCCTTTCTGTTTGGATTATCCTCACTCAACACTTCTCTGTGTTTTCATCTATGTAATTCTTATTTATCTGCAAAGAACTAGATCACCTGTTGCCTGCAACCACCTCTATTCTCACCACACTTGAGCACTCCTTCCCTGCATTCCTTTACCATACCACTTGTAATTCTTCATCATATATCCATCTCTCCTCTCACCCCTGCACCGTAACTCCCAAATGGCAGAATTAGTATGCTAATTCAAATTTATATCCTCAAATTTGTATCCTCAAAGCCCAGCATTTAGAAGGTATTCAAGAACTGTTTTCTGAAAGAAGGAAATAAAAAGGCATATTGTTAGACCATTTTTTCCCCTTATTTTAAATGTATCCTGGGTCTATAATATTCTCACCCACACTTTAAGATGTGTTTTCCTGTCACATCTTGTATCAAACATGACATGATTTCTCAGGCAGGAAATGAAAGGCTCTCTTTTGTGTGCTCCTAATATTCTATTTATAACTTTTGTTGTCACTGTTATAATTTAATCATCTCTTTCCCCATGTCTTGTGTCTTTTAAAACTCTCATAGCCCTAAAAATAGGGATCCCAAATTCAGATGCCAAATGGGCCAGACGAGCATGAAAATAAAATGGAACAGATTAGTATTACAGCAGTTACTGTTTGCTTAACTTTTATTGCATCCCAGAAACTGAAATCTATTAACTTCTACGTGTTAAATCATATTTTTATCCAATTAAGAAATAAACTGAAACAAAGGGAGTTTAAGTAACTTGCTGAAGAGAAGGAGGCAGAGTTTGAACCCAAACAGGTCTGCTCCAGAATCTACACTCTTAATCACTGGAATAAATAAGCTATGAAGTAGAAGAGTAGGTAGGGAGATGTGTTACTGAAGAACAAACATATGTTCTAAACAGCCCCTGGAAGCTCACGGACTTAATACAATACACTATATTAAAGACTATGGTGTTTGGGTGGCTCTGCAAGGGACTTATAAGGCTATCACAATTTGACTAACACACAGAGAATAACATCTTTTGAGAAAGAAAACCCTATTCTGAACCCAGTCCTGTACAGTTTTTGGTAAAGCACTAGCACCATGCCTGGCCATCTGTAAATGCTTCCTTTTGTATAGCACATGACATTGAGAATTTAAAGTTCCCCTATTTCCACATATGAAATCATTACACTGTTTCTTTTGTGTTTTTTAATAGTTTCTGACTCATAGCAAGTATTAAAAAGTTATTGAATGAGTCAAGAAATGAATGAATAAGTAAAACAAATATGTGAATATAAAATATTGCTGATAGTGTTGTCTCTATCAAAATACTTGCTTGTCAGAGTACCTGGGTGGTTCAGTTGGTTAAGCGTCCAACTCTTGATTTCAGCTCAGGTCATGATCTCCATGTTGTGAGATCAAGCCCCATGTCAGATTGCTTTTGGAGCATGGAACCTGCTCAAGATTCTCCATCCCCCTGACCCCTGCTCTCTCCCACTCTAAAAAAATACAAATAAAAGTAAAATAAAATATTTGCTCATTAAATAATCTTTAGGAATATCACATTTTCCTAGATTTGAAGACAAAAGACTTTGGAAGATAATATATATATATATATATATATATATATATATATTTATAGAATATTCCATTGTAAGTTCAGGAAAGCATTTTTCTCCTCCAATAACATTTCAGGGGTAAAACATCTGAAGACTTTTTAGAATATATATATATATATATCTATATATATATATAGAATATATATCCTATGTCCTAATGAAAATTAGGACAGTTTCCTACCATAAACACTAAGACTTTCAATCATAGTTCAACAAGAGAAATGTAGAAATATTGAAAATTAATTAATTTAGGTAAATTCTTTAATCATTTGAAAAAGTGTCAACAATTATCCAGTGCAATTCTGAAATAAACACATCCTCCCATAATAATTTTTTTAAAAATTATTTATTTATTTATTTGACAGAGAGAGAGAGAACACAAGTAGGCAGAGAGGCAGGCAGAGAGAGAGGGGGAAGCAGGCTCCCTGCTGAGCAGAGAGCCCGACGAGGGGCTGGATCCCAAGACCCTGAGATCATTACCTGAGCCGAAGGCAGAGGCTTTAACCTGCTGAGCCACCCAGGTGCCCACATCCTCCCATAATTATAATACCCAATCATTTTTTGTTTCTAAACTCACCCTAGCATTAGTCAATTCTTATGAAAGGCAGATTAATAGACTTCTTCCTCATTCTGGTTTTCAAAAAGCATCTCCTTAAAACCATTTTTAAAAATACTTACAAGTGTTCTTCCTTCAAAACATTTGAAAGACTTCTATTTCGAGTACTATCTACAACTAATTATCTTGAGAAATAGGATTCCATAACAAATTTTATTCCACATGCATGAGGGGGAAAAAAAGTGAAAAAGCAAACAAACAAAAGCAAACAAAAACCAACCAAACAAAAAATCCCAAAACTTCCAAAAAACAAACAAACAAAAACAAAAACCCTTCAAATATCCCAGTTAAACCTAGTAAAATTTTTTTAAAAATAGCCTTCATTTTTTAGAGCAGTTCTGGTCCATAGCAAGTCAATATCTTTTTGAAATCATATATGATATCACAAGAACATAAAGAAAATGTTCAACCACCACCACCACCACCACCAACAGCAATAATACAGTGGACAGAAGAGCGGTTGAAGTTAAGGATTTTCTGAGGGCAATTATCAATTTTAGAAAACTGGGTCTTGTGTATCAAAATCCTTACAGAGGACAGAATATAGAAATTTGGATCCAAACAAAATATAAAATTGAAGCTAGTTTGCTCCAGTTTTCCACCAAACACACACAGAAAACCAGGGGCCTTGAATACTGTACCATCCGTGAAAGAGAAGTCTAGAAAACATTCTACCATACATGTACTTATATAAAGGTTAAACTGAAGAAGTTGTAGAGTTGAGTAGGCATAAAAAAGTACGCATGTGCAGAAAGACCAGAGAAAGAAAGAGTGAGAGACAGGAGGGGAGGAGTGGAGTGGGCAAGGGGGACTATATTGAATATTAGAAGAGAGGTTTGGGAATAAGTGTCTGACTACATAATTATTTCTCCACTCCTCTATTTTGTGGCCTTGGACACTTTCATTATGTTTGAGCCTATTCCATTAGTGAAACATACTCTTCTTCCATATTACATGGTTTCTATAAAGGCTCATTCAGTTCTTTCTTAGACCAACTCCTCCTTGACTAATAAAAACTTGAAAAACCTAGAATTGCATAACTGTTTTGGTAAATTGGATTTTTCTTTTTCCAAAGCAAAAAGAACAGGTTGGCGGCACAGCATTATCCAATTTTACTCCATCTTGTTTCAGCACCTGAATCAAACCAGCCATTGGCTCTGTCATTCAAGCTGTTTTTAAAATTATTATTATTTTTGACATTTGAAAGGAAATTAAACCCTTTTTGTGACAGGTCTAGAAACTCAAGTACATTTGGACATTCTGAACTGCCCTGCTGTTAAATCTTACCTAAATACACTGCCTTACATTTCCACACCCGACCTCCTGCCTTTTTTCTATCTCAACCTGCGAAGTGGTGTAATGCCCATCAAACACACCAGGCTTGCCCTAGGCTCTAAGCTACAAAGCAACTCCGGGGTAAAAGGGTAGATGGGGACGCCTCCGGGGAATGGTCCAACATTTATGTTGCTGTAAGGAGACACACAACAAAAGCATCCATCCATCCATTTCCAAAAATGTGATGCCTCTTGACTGCGCTTCCTATGGTGATGTCTTTTTGCTATTAAATGGCTGCACAGCTCCGGAAAGCATGACAGGTTTTATCAGCTTTGACAGCTGTCTGGAAGAAACAGCAGGCAACCTAAACTTCAGCCGCCGTGCAGCAATCTGCTCAGGTCCTGCCAGACCCTGCGAAGCTGTTTGACCAGCACTCCAATAGAAGCCCTCCCTGCTGTGTGTGTACAGGCTACTTCAGAGCACACTCTTTTTGTGCAGGGAGTGAGAGTTTCAAGTTATGGTAAGACTGTATTAATTGGGACCTGCGGGATGACATTTAGGGCTGTTAAAATAGCCAGTCCAAATCAGTGTGCTTATTCCTGATATCTCTATGGGCTTCACAGTGGAATAGCCCCTCCAGGGAATGCAAAAGGAAATCGGACAGCGATCATACCTATTAAACAGCTTGGAGTCCAGGGTGTTCGATCTCTCATACCTGTAAGCTCTTTCCTTACAGGACAGTCACATAATCAAGCCTTTCTCAATCTTCCCTTCATCCTTTCTTCTATTTCACCCATGACCTGCTTTTTGGTCTGCAAACTTCTGGAAGAGAGAATTATATTGAATATTCCTGCTACAGGTGAAATATTTGCATCCCTTCAAAATTCATATGTTGAAATCCTAAACCCCAAAGTTGTGTTGAGAACTTGGGGGTGATAAAGCCATGAGGGTAGAGACCTCACAAATGGGATTTGTGGCTTATAAAAAAGACCCGAGAAAGCCCCTTCACCAATTCCATGGCATGAAGAGACAACAAGATGGCACCATTTGAGCCAGAACCGAGCTTTGTTCAGAACCCAACCATGCTGACACCTTAATCTTGGGCTTCCCAGACTCCAGAACTGTAAGAAATAAATTTCTGTTGTTTATGAGTTATCTATGTGTGAGTTTGTGGTATTTTGTGATAGCAGCCCAAATGGACTGAGATAATCCCCACACCTTCACCACTTGATCTTTCAAACTGCAAAATTGTCTTTTGCATCTGTCATTCTGTGAAATGGCTTTTCCTGCAAGAACTGTCTCCCCTTTCCCAGCCAAAGGCTTCACTTACCTTACTGTTCAGAGTCTACTCTAACCCTGAGACCACAGCTGCCCTGGCTCCTGAGACAGTTCTCTAAGTTTTCCCAGGGAGCTTTTTTATAATAGAAATGAAAAAAAGTGTAGAGTTAAGGGAGGTGTAAGGATTTTTCCTGATCCTATAGGGGCCTGTGTGACTTAACACCCCTGAATTTTCCCTGGGCATAAAAACACTTAAGATATCCCCTTGAAGAGTAATGTGAATACACTGAGGATGGATTTAAAATGTGCAGTGAATGTCACATATTGTTTATAGCTTTTCATATGTTTTTATTTTTCCTTTTCCTCTCTCAACTATTTCCTGGTCCATTATCCACTCCTGATCTTGGAACAAAATAAAATGTGTCATGAGGACAGGCAAATGTACTTTAAGAGCCAGAGGAAACTGGGTTCCAACTGAGCATTGCTTTTTAAAAATTGCATTTAGATTTTAAAAATTTGATATAATTTATGACATCCAAGAAGTTGTAAAATTAGTACAAAGAAATCCTATATATCCTTTATAGGGCTTTTCCTCATGATAGCACCCTACATAACCATGATACACAACTCAAAACCTGGAAAATGACATTGGTTCAAACCTATTCAAGCAACACAACTGCAGACCTCATTTTGATTCCACTAGCTTTTACATGCATTCTCAGCATTGCTATTTACTGTTTTTGTACCTGTGGGAATTTTACTTAACCTATCTGAGCTTTAGTCTGCAAAATAGGATAATTCATCAGCCCCTACCTCATAGAGTATTTCTGAATTTTATGGAATGTCCCAAATGTAAATTCACATACAGCCAACCTACTGTTGCTTATAGGTAAAGCTATTACTTACAAGCAGTGTTCTGTGGTCAGCGAGAGCACAGACTCTAGAGCCAGAGGGGCTACCTGCCCTCCCCTTCCTATTTGGTAACCTCCGAGATCCTGTTTCTTCATCAGTTCAATGAAGATAATAGTACTTGCCAATCCTAGTTTTGAAAGAGTTTGGGGTAATATTTGAAAAGGACTTCCAATGATGCCTGACATCTAGAAAGTATTGAATCTGTTAGCTCTTATTATCTTTATAGTATCTAGTACTTAATAAGAGGATAATAAATGTCAGTTTGTATTTGTATTTTATTATCCTTCATGCACTCTAAATGTTGGTTTATGGGATTCTATCCTCAGCTGTCTTCCTTACTGAACACAGAGATTTTCCGTAACTCCTCATCTCCTCTCGGGATTTCAGGGATTCCCAGGTCTATGCCTCTGTCATATATCCCCATCTTTAAATGAAACTCATCGTCTTCTTTTTATAGGAAATACTGTGGCCGTGGTAAGAGTTCATTAAGAGCTAACCTGAAGGCAAGGAGAGTAATCTCTCCGCGGGCTGGGTACAGTGAGCGTTCCCTTCAAATTCCTCACCTCACCCTACCCATTCCCCTCCCCCACCCATAGCCCCACCTGTAGCCACCCACTATCACAGTCAGGGAGGAGTCAGATGAAACAACAGGTGAGGGGAGGGCTAATCAACTCAGAAGTGTCGGTAAGACATAAGATCAAGGGCTTCTGGACAGCAGGAATTCATGGGTAGCAGGATATGAGAACCCAGTGTTTGCTGTGTGGGTTGATGATGCATTAACAAGACGCCTTTTAGTTTGTCCTTGAGGGAGGGTGTATTTGTTTCCTGTCACAATAACCACAAACTAGGTGGTTTAAATAACAAGCATTTGTTGTTTCACAATTCTGTAGGCTAGAAGTCTGAAGTCAAGGTATTGGTATGGTTGGTTCTTTCTGTGGTCTGTAAGGCAGAGTCTATTCTATACCTCTCCTGTACCTTCCGCTTGTTTGCTGATGATCACTGGTATTCTTTGGCTTGTGAAACATAACCTCAATTTTCACCTTTATCTTTACAGAGAGTACTTCCTGTGTACATATCTGTCTCTAATTTCCCCCTTTTTATAAAGACACAAATCATATTGGATTAAGGTTCACCCATTTTTACTTGATGGCTTCTGTAAAGATCTTGTCTCCAAATAAGGTCATATTCTGAACTCCTGGGGGTCAAGTCTTCAGTATATGAATCTGGTGGGAGACACAGTTCAATTCGTAACAAAGAATGAACCACCAGGTGGAAATGAATGTGTTTCTTATACTTTCTTCTCTTTTCTAGATAAGGGAGGACATTATTGGTCATTACCTTTTAGGGGGAAAATATTATTACCCAGAGATAATGTGAATAAGTATTTGTTACAAGTGTTAGAATTTCTTTCTGACAAGTCTTAATGAGTTTCAAGCAGCAAATAGTTTCGTGTGAAGAAAAAGAAACATTAAACCTTTGGTTAATAAAATTGTAAAGAGGTAGTTAAAAGGAATAGAGATAGAGAAGGAGATTCAAGGATATAAGCTAAGGTTCAGCTATCCAGCCCCCAGAGTGAGTCTGTTATCACCTTGTAATCCCGAATGTGCAGAAACAAGAAAAGACTCTTTGTGTGACCAGGAGGTATGATAAACTAAACAATCATCTCAAGCAAGTCCTAGAGATGACTTCCCAGGGAGGACTGGAAATTATGGGGAAGGGACATTATCCTGCCTATAAATGGCATCCTTTCAAATAAACAAACAGACAAATGAATATTTGGCTTTATTGTAGGTACCTCTTCCGAATTTCTTCAGTGTAATCCTGTCACTGAGAGGGTCCCAAATGCTTTGAGGAGTAGACTGGATGTTCTCTTACCTATAGCTTGGAACTCTTCCTAGATACCCAAAGAGAGGACACCCCATGATATTGGCATTAGATGGTCTGCCAGTGACAAAAAAATGGATCTTATTAGAGTCTATACAAGGGACATAGGAGCAGAGTTAAACACTGAGGGAAAGGACTTATGGAATGTGGGTGACCAAATCAGAAACTTCCAGTTATAGAAGTCCAAAGTTTGGTTCCATCTTAGCAGAGTTTGATGGGGCGCCTGGGTGGCTCAGTGGGTTAAAGCCTCTGCCTTCAGCTCAGGTCATGATCTCAGGGTCCTGGGATTGAGGCCCGCATCGGGCTCCCTGCTCAGCAGAGAGCCTGCTTCCACCTCTCTCTCTCTGCCTGCCTCTCTGCCTCCTTGTGATCTCTCTCCCTCTGTGAAATAAATAAATAAAATCTTTAAAAAAAAATCATGTTTGGAGTCAGGGCTTCAACATGTGAGTTTTGAGAGGACACAAACACAGTAAGTGAAAATGGTAAACACCAAGATTCCTTATGTTCAAGAAGAATTCTTTCTATTTTGAAGTCATGGATTTTTAGGCTAACTCCAGTAGGTACTTGTAAAGATTTACTTTATCATAGGTTAGGTCAATTATGAGTGTATCCTATCACCACTAAAAGAAATCACTGATACAGTGTTGAGGAAGAAAATTACACTTTTGCTGTCAGCATTTGACTATGTGATCTCATGAATAAAATTTAAACTCTGTAAGTTTTAGTCAGTGGCCTTTAACAAAGAAAGTGACTTGAACTACTACAAGGTGATCACATATAAGGTTCATTCTTTATTCTTGCTTTTCTACTTTATGTTGATATGGTATATAACAGCAATATATGAAATGGAATCTTTAATATATTTTTCATCTTATTTGTCTTAGGTTCAATTCTCACAAAAGCAAACATGCAATAAGAATTAGGGTGAAGATTTGGGACACCCTCTCTTCAAGTAAATAAGTTATAGTATAAGCAAACAGAATTTTAATTGTTTACTAGGACCCAAGGAAGAACATTGCATAGACAGTTTTGAGTAGTGTATCATTAGGAAAATTACTGTGCAATATTTTTGGCTTATGGGTTGGAATCAAAAGTTCTTAGGGTGGGACATCAGAAGGTGACAAGTCATTGTATTGATTCATTTCTTAAGACAGTTGCCTGGTGCAAGCCAGGCAGAAAGATCTAAGCAAAGAAGTATGCGTATGCAAGTCAGAAGACATTCCGTGGTTTAATTACGTAACTGATACGGGTGATTTTTAAGTTTTCAGTCTTGCATAATCAACAGGAGTGGTTGTTCTGGTTCTCAGAAAGAAGAGAAAGAAACCAATGAAAGGTGGATTAATGCATAGGTTACCCACTGAAAGGCAGGAAAACTTGGGTATTTTTCCTCTCCTCTGTCACCGGTTAAGGATTGCTTCTGAGGTATTAACTCCCTGAAAATTCTGATTGCCCCTTGCAATGGCTGTTAAGGCTAAACAGGCCAGAGAACATTCTTATCATTCTTATTCAGAGAGACACAGGAAGCTATGGACATATTCGGAAGCTCTGTATGTCCTGCGCAAGTTAGACTGAAGAACAAAAGAGTGGAGGGAGGACCTATACCATTTGCTAGAGCACTTAAGAACAATTCTAAAAAAGTGAAACAATTTAGTTTTTGTATTTCATTATGACCTAAACTTTGCATTCCCTCTTAGATTGCATAATTAAAAAAATAAAATGTCCTGACTCAGGGTTAGTGAGAAATTATTTTGTAGTAATCACAGAAAAATGTGGAATTCAGCACTATCTGAACTTATCCCCCGGTCACTGTTAAACAGTTTACCACACGCACACAAAACAGAACTATCTTTTAAGAGTATTAGTCAAAGGATAATAACAACTAAGTTTTACCAAATGGTATCCTTTTTCATAAGCCTTCTGAAGCCTTCAATACTCCAAACACAATTCTAGGCTGCATTCCAATGCTTAATCAAATTGAGAGGACTTAAATTGAGATGTATACTAAATATTAGTTTGCTATGCTTAACTATGTCTGGAGGTCAGTCCACATTAGAAAAATGTTGATTCACCAGATTGTTCATCTAGTTGATTTTCCATGATTTGGATTTGCTTATTGCATTTCTACATTATAGTATAGCACAGGCTCCTGAAAAGGCCTAAAAAGAATACTGATCAAGTTGGTAAAAATAAACATTCTATTAGTACTCAAATTATAACCTTGGAAATTCAATTTAAAATAAATCAAGGATTTTTAGAAAAATTAATAACTTTATGTCTGGATCATAAAATGTGCAAGATGATTTTGGGTCACCTTCCTTTATCAGATTGCGAGGAACTGTCAAGTGCTACTAGAGTCATGTCAAAATGACTCAGGAATCAATTTAAAGAGGCTCCCACTAACCAAAGATGGGGATTATATGAATCTCGGTGTAGATATAATTTCAGTGCATTTAAATCCATCAATTGTGTTTAAATTCCATGATTTCATAATGATACCATCACACATAAAATCTAATGTATCCCTTTGGAAAGTTATATAAAGCCAACTCTTCATATTTTGAAATAGATAAAGAGAAGAAATCAAACATTTAGTCTTTCTTACACAAATCACATCACTGATAACAAAGTAGTAAATATGAGAAAATTTCTATTTATAAAAGTGTTTAACAAGTAAGAAGGAAAAATCCTATTTGCCATCGCTTGCTTTGAATATCCCTTGCTCTTGGTTCTAACCTCCCTAAAGAGAGACAACCAGACATTGCATGTCACTTGATGAAAGACATGCTACTATCCAAGAAATAGACCTGCTGCCCCAAAATCAAATCTCAATATGATTTAGCCTCTAGATCCACCAAACAATTTACAGGAAATACCAAGGACAGAGGAATACTCTTGATGCAAAATATTTCATGTTTTTACCAAGAATCATCATTTTCTTTGATCTCTTTACTTGTTTTTTTATTCCTTTAATGAGCACTACCGATGGCTTTCTTTTTAGAGATATTTTCAAAAAAACCAATGTGTTGGGTGCCTGGGCGGCTCAGTGGGTTAAACCTCTGTCTGCGGCTCTAGTCATGATCTCAGGGTCCTGGGATCTGGGATGGAGCCCTGCATTGGGTTTTCTGCTCAGCGGGGAGCCTGCTTCCCCGTCTCCCTCTGCCTGCCTCTCTGCCTACTTGTGATCTCTCTCTCTGTCAAATAAATAAATCTTAAAAAAAACCAAACAAACAAAAAAAACAATGCTTTGTTTTCTTACTTTATATAAGCTACTGCGTAAGCTACAATAATGAAGAAATAACAATTCTTCTTTGAGGTGTGGTTGCAATATAGTCAATGGGACTCATTCATTAGCTGTATTACTCATCAGTCTTTCAAAATGTTTGATTCACGCTTCTGCCATAGCTCAATCATAAATTACTGCAGGTCATTGACATCTGGGGTCATACTCTATTAGTAGAAACTGTGAATGTTAAGCCAACCAATTTAAGTGGTCTAATTTAATATGTGATGCAGTTATAAGGCAAAAGAAACATGATATCATGGGTGAGTGTTAATGGGTCTTTCCCTCCATCCCCCAGACAAAATCTGAATGAATTCATCACCCAGTGTAGATAATTCTTAATAAATTTCGTGGAAACAGAAAAAAAAATGAATGATTTAAAAAAATAGCCTAAGTGTAGATACATATTTCTGTAGTAAATCAAAATTTCAAATTACCATGTTTTCCTCTAGCACTTCCTTGTTGCCTATTCTCTATTCATATTCAAGTGAACTTCCTCTTTGTAGATTTTTTTAAGAGGAAAAAGCCCTAGTATTTTTAGGTCCATATTTTAAAATACTCAAAGCTCAGATATTTTCCCTGAAGGAAATGCATGTGATTTGCAAGACCCAGTATTGGAGACTCAAAATTATGTTTCAAAGGGATTGAGCCTTAAAAATTTAAACCATAAGTAACAGACTGGAAATGAGAACGCTCAAGTTTCAGGAAAGATGGAAAACAGGGGGCTCTGAGTGCATCCACAACAAAAATCTGTGTACATTTTTTCCTAGGACTTTGTCCCATTTTGCAGTTCCTTCTGTCTTTGCATACAAATTCTCATAAATGGAAGACAGTTTGAGTGACTGCTGGAGGAACCAGTTATTTTCTTTCCTTGGTCAAAGATGAAATAGAAAACAGCCCAGTCTCTTCCTGAGTAGAGAAAGGCCCATTTCTTCCTGCCTGTGTTTCTCCTTTGCTACACACACATAACTCTTCACTTCTGACACTTCTGGTCACTCAATGTGTGTTTTTTCCTACACACCAAGTAGTTTTCCACAATGCCAGCTGGATGGCCTACAATTTAACTCTGTTGGTCTCAGGTGGTGTCAGATCCCACCGGTGAAGGGCTCAGGCCTATGAGACTGTCTCCTGCTTCAGATGCTAATCACAAGTGGTGGGTCCCAGGTTACCCGCAACTTCTATCTGCTTTGGCTACAAATCACAGTTTGCAATGGTCCCCTCCTAAAGTTGAATTCATTTGCTAAAGAGGCTCATGAACTTGGGAAACACTTACATTTACCAGCTTATTAAAGGCTATGATGAAGGAGATAGAGAAAACAGCCAGATGAAGAGACCCTTACGGCAACATCTGCGAGTGTCCTTGGCACAGGAGCTTCTGTCCCTGTGGAGCTGGGGTGTGTCACCCTCCCAGGGTGCATGTATTCTCCTATCTGAAAGCCCCCTGAACTTCCTACTGCTGGGATTTTATATGTGAGGCTTCTTCAAGTGGTCAATTAAACTCCATTTCCAGCCCCTCTTCTTTCTCTTAAGAAGCAGACAGGGTGGGGCTGAAAATGTCCAACTTTCTAATCATGACTTGATCTTTCTGATGACCAGCCCTCATCTAGGAGGCCCCCAGGGTTGCCTCCTGAGAACAAAAGTGCTCTTATCACATAAGAATTTAGAACGGTTTTAGGACCCCTGTGTCAGGGGTATAATTAAACAAATAAATGAGTGAGCTAAAATTTCTAACTTCAGTTGAATGAACCTGTTCAAGATCAAGGAACTTTCCTACATGAAACAATATGTCTAATTTTGATTGGCTCTATTTTTTTAAGTTCCTGTGTTTATTGTCATTATTGTTATATCCCATAACTACCTTTCTTATATCTGTTCTTCCCTGTCCACTGGTGCTATATATAACACATCTAATTCACTCTATATTACTCTATATTAGCACATCTAATTCACTCTATATTGCAACACTTAAACTAGAGAAGACTATTATCTATATCTCCTCAAACACCATGACTACTTTTTTATGGCAAACATGCCCATTTTTTCTTCATTTTTTTTGACATGATATAGTTTTTTTTGTCTTTCACCTATTTCTGCCATTTCTTGTCAGATCATATTGCTTGAATTTTTAAAATATACTATTAAGTTTGCATATCAAATCCTGAATATTTATAGGATATGCTGACTAACAGGGAAGATGTGGGGATGACCAGTCATCTTGTCACATAAGCTATTACACGAGCCCACTCTAGTTTCACAGTAACCTTTAGTACTCATGATCTCAAAGGTTCAAATGAAGTATGCCATCCGAGAGAAGCTACACTCCCTCTTTAAAGATTTTATTTATTTATTTTAGAAAGACAGAGAGTGCAAGTGGGGGGAAGGGCAGAGGAAGAGAGAGAGAGAGAGTCCCAAATAGACTCTGTGCTGCCACAGAGCCCCGGACACAGGGCTCTATCCCACAACCCTGACATCATGGCCTAAGCTGAAATCAAGAGTTGGGCACTTAACCTGCTGAGCCACCCAGGTGCTCCTACACTCCATTTTTTAAAAAAGATAATTTATTTATTTATTTGACAGAGAGAGAGAGATCACAAGTAGGCGNACAACCCTGACATCATGGCCTAAGCTGAAATCAAGAGTTGGGCACTTAACCTGCTGAGCCACCCAGGTGCTCCTACACTCCATTTTTTAAAAAAGATAATTTATTTATTTATTTGACAGAGAGAGAGAGATCACAAGTAGGCGGAGAGGCAGACAGAGAGAGGAGGAAGCAGGCTCCCCGCTGAGCAGGGAGCCCGATGCGGGGCTTCATCCCAGGACCCTGAGATCATGACCTGGGCTGAAGGCAGAAGCTTTAACCCACTGAGCCACCCAGGCGCCACCCCCTATACTCCATTTTTAAACACGATTCTGTCTTGCCCCTGGTCAATTATTCTGGACATCTTATGCTGGCCTTTATAAAAATTATTTTTATTATATGTATATAATATTACACATATTTTATTTTGAAATTTTATATATTTTTGTTTTATTTGTGAGTATATCACACAATGGACCAACTTTTCATCTCGAGGGTCATGGCATTGACATAGTTTGACAAATTCTCATTAAAGTAAATGGCAAAAGTATAAGTAGGGTCAGGACTGGTCTGATGAAAGAGACTTATGATATAATGAACTTTCCCTTAAAATTGATATTGACCACTTAATCAGCACTATTTGGAATGTCTATTCAAACATAAATATTCCTCTAGCTGTTGTTACACAGAGCTCACTTATCTTGCACATCCGTGAGATTAGTCTGTGAAAAAATAGTAAATGATTTTATTTAGAAAAAGAAAAAAAATGCTACTTTTTAAGTATGGCATTCCCCTGCTCTACTCTTTCAGCGTACTTTAAAAGAAGCAATTAGTTTAATTTGGGATGTTTTATTCCTAGTAAACCCCTGCTGGTTCTAAATGTCCGTAGCTTCTTTTCTTAATTGTTTACAAGTAGTCTTATAAAATACGTCATCATAATATCTTTCAAGAAATTAATATCAGGGTCTCTGGGACACAGTGTAACATCTAACTAGTTTGTCTTTCCAATGTCACGAATACACTTGCATCTCTTTACCTTTCTAGTGGCTCTCTAGTTTCCACTATTACCAAAAAATAAAGAGATCCAAGATTAAATCCACAAAATCTCCCCACACTCTGGATTGTCATTTGAACTCACTCAGGTCTTTGAATTTATTCAGAGCATTTGGGCGACTTTTTGCAATTTCTTCACAACCTATTTTAAAATATTCTTCTTAATAGCTATTTTAGCATAATAGTAATGCTCCAAATATACTTAATGAAGAGTGAATAAAATCATTATATTAACTAATTTAAATCTTCTCTTTAGAATCTCTCAAAAATGGATGTGAAATTTGTTGTTAAATTAATGAGAAAAATATAAAGTATTAATGGAAACTTTTATGCCATTATTTGAAACATCCCTATCCTTTATTCACAATTTTAAGCATATTTCATTATTTTTATAATCTCTTATAGCTACTCATATTAAGAAATGAGATAAGTTAAGCACAAAAACACTGTTAAATCTCTTTGAACAAGGATCTACTTGACTAGTGAGTTCAATTTCATTTCAAATCTTAAAATAAAAAATTCAAATGAAACTAAGAACTCAGTACATAGAAGTTACTTACTGGAACAAATATGTTATTTATAAAAACTAAGCTGTAGTTCTTCACAGTTTTTCAGTATTTGCCACAATCACACTGCAATACTTTTGCTTTATTTTTGATACTATATGTTTATATAGGTAAACATTTAAAAAAATAGTCTCCAATTATTCTACCAGGTTTTCCATCACCTCCAAGGGAAGGCCACACATTTACTGCCTCCATGTCTTTAAAACTGTCATGTCCAGTGACAATGAGAGATTTCAAATAGTCCCATAAGACCAGGTCTTGGCACACTAAAGGTATTCAATGAATACAAACAGAATAATCAATGAATATACTCACACAAAACAATACCAAAACATGAAGAGTGAAGTTTTTAGAGCAGTTTTCCTCTGTAAGCAATTGTATTACATTCTGATCTATAATCACAACCAATTCCTCACACAATTGTCCATGAATCCCGAAAGCAAGCTGTAACATCTCCATAGTGTTCAAAGGAGTTCAACGTAAATAATATTAAGTCAATCATTTTGGACTAAACTTCAAATAATATTTCCAAAACTTGCATTACTAGTACGTGTAAACCCACATACCAGATGGGGGCTCTGCATCAATGAGGTCTCAGACACAGGGCTGGGTTAACTGGTGCTGCCTGAGGACCCTGACAGAATAAACTTAGAGTACTTGAACTCACTGTTCTCCCAATATTTAAGGTAAATCACCTATTTAGAACAAGCCACAATGCTGTAGTATTACAGCAAAGTAAATATTATGGCAGGGCAGCTATAATAGAAAGAAAATAAAGAGAAAGAAATAAAATAAGGTAAAACAAAGAGAAATGGATAAGAAGAAAGAAAAGTAAGAGAAAAGAGAGGAAGAGCAGGAAGGAGAGGAGAGAAGAGAGGATGATTGGAAGGGAGTGGGGGTAAACAGTTAATAAACACACTTAGTTTTTCTCAATGGTTTTCCTACAGAATGAAGACATCATTCAAAACTTCCATACTAAATATGAACTCAGATAAATTCTATATTTCCACCAAAAATTGTATGTCCCACCCCTGAAAAATGGCCCTCAATTACAGCAAGTGGCATTTGGATCATTCTAATAGAAGACATTGAAATACATAACTGGTTGAGCTATCTTTTCCTTTACAGGTTTTAAGAACAGGTTGGAATTTTGCAGGATTTGATATGCATTTTTCCTCAAATAAAAGAGTATAAATTAGATGAACTCACAGGTCTTTCTGTCCAGTCTATGAACAGATATATTGTAACTGATGTTTGAGACTGTATCTCATTTAAACACACACACACACACACACACACACACACACAATTTCTTTTTATCTATTATTGCTTAAGAGTATGTTCAGCTGCATGTAACAGAAAATCCAAATAACAAATAAGACTTTGAAATAAGCACTCCATCTAAAATATCAGAGCATGGTTGTTAGATACCTAAACTCTGTTTCTTCTTCTGCTAAATCATCATTAGCCAATGCCTTACATATTCAACATCATGGCAAGATTCAAGATACTTGCTGAAGTTCCAGCCACCAGGTGTGCATTCTGGGAAAGGGGGAGAAAGGTGATGGGATGAAGATGGTGTCTGCTACTTAATTTATTTTTAATTTGAGGTAAAATTACAAGAAATGAAATGTATAAATATGAAATGTGCAATTTGATGAGCTTTGAAACATGCATACATGAGACCTTGGCTTTCATCAAGAAAGGTTATTTCTATCACTCTAGAGAGTTCCCTCATGTTGGTTTCTATCTGTCCCTACTCTAAATAGCAACACTTAACGCTCTTCTTACCTCATACTCTATAGATTTCTTTTGCCTGTTTTTTTCTTTTTCTTTTCTTTCTTTTTTTTTTTTTCCTTTGGTTTGTTTGTTTTTGTTCTTGATCACTCAGCAGGCATAATAATTTTGGTAATTCCTCATGTTGCATTTATCATTAGTTCTTTGCTTTTTAAATTGCTAAGTAGTTTTCTACTATACAGACATATCAAATGTTAATCTATTCTTCTGTTAATGGACATTTGGATTGTTTCCAGTTTGGGGCTATTATGAAGAAAGTTGCTGAAAACATTCTTGAACAAATACTTTTGTGGAAGTTTGCATAAATATCTAAATGTTTGGGTAAACTTCATTTTGGAGTGAAATTGCTAATCATACTATGCTTAACTTTATAAAAAACTGCCAGCGTTTTCCAAAGTGGTAGTACAATTTTTTTTACTTCAATTAACAATATTCCAGTTGGTTCACATCTTTGCTAATGTTTGGTTTGGCAGATTTTAAAATTTTACTCCTTCTAGTGTATCACAATGTGATTTTAATCTGCAATCCTCTGATGATGAGTGATAGTTAATATATTTTATTTGATTGTTGACCATCTGTACACTTTCTGTGAAGTGTTATTTAGTCTTTTAACTATTTTTAAAAATGAGCTATTTGTATATTTACTTATAGATTTGTTGTAGCTATTTATGTAATCTAAATACAAGTCTTTTGTTAGATATGAGCATTTCAAATGTTTTTTCAAGTCCTTGGTTTCTTTCTTCATTTCCTTCATGATGTCTTTTAATTTTATGAAGTTCAGGTTATTTTTTGTGAGCCTAGTGTATTTGTTGTTAAACAGTCTTTGCTTGCCACAAAATTTGCAAAATCATTTTCCTATGATTTCTGTTACAAGCTCTAGGTTCTTTTCACTTCCCTGCTTTAAAATTAATTTGTCAAGTTTTAAAAAAACAAAGCAAAACAAAAACCTAGCCTGTTGGGTGCCTGGGTGGCTCAGTGGGTTAAAGCCTCTGCTTTCGGCTCAGGTCATGATCTCAGGGTCCTGGGATCGAGGCCCACATCGGGCTCCCTGCTCAGCANTCTCTCGGTCTACCTGCCTCTCTGCCTCCTTGTGATCTCTCTCCCTCTGTGAAATAAATAAATAAAATCTTTAAAAAAAAAAACAACAAAAACCTAGCCTNTGTGATCTCTCTCCCTCTGTGAAATAAATAAATAAAATCTTTAAAAAAAACAACAACAAAAACCTAGCCGGTTGAGATTTTTACTGGGATTTAATTCAATCTAGATATCAATTTGAAGAGTATTGACCCATTACACTATTAACTTTTCCAACCTGCAAACATGGTGTATCTCTCCATTTTTAAGATTGTTTTGAATTTCTCTTGGCAATGTGTGTGTGTGTCTGTGTGTATGTCTGTGTGTATGTCTGTGTGTGTATAAATAAATATATACGNTTAAGATTGTTTTGAATTTCTCTTGGCAATGTGTGTGTGTGTCTGTGTGTATGTCTGTGTGTGTATAAATAAATATATACGTATTTTTGTTCATTGCACAGAAATCTGGCATACATTTTGCCAAATGTATTGATATTCATGAGGGATATGGTCTTATAGTTACCTTTCTTTCTTTCTTTCTTCCTTCCTTCCTTCCTTCCTTCCTTCCTCTATCCCTCCATTCCTCTCCTTCCTTCCTTCCTTCTATCCTTCCTTCCTTCTTTCCATCCTTCCTTCCTTCCTTCCTCTCTCTCTCTCTCTTTTTTTCTTTCTATGTTAGAAGTATATTTTCTTCCTCTATATTTGAAATAGTTTGCATAAGATTGCTTTTGCTTTTCTTTAAATGTTTGATAGAATTTCTTATTGAAGCCACCTGGGCCTTGAGTTCTTTCTGGAAGGTTTTTATTACAAATTGAATTTATTTAGTAACTATAAGGATATTAAGATTTTCTATTTTTATCTTTGCCAGTTGAGTAGGTGTTAGTTTCAAGAGTTTGCTCATTTCATCCATGCTGTCAGGTTGACCACCATAAAATTGTTTATAATTTTTTTATTACCATTTCGATGTATGTAGAATCTGTAGTAATCTCTTCCCTTCCCTCTCTCTCCTTCTTGTGCTTCTTCTTGCTCTCCTGTCTATCCTGCTGGGGCTTAATAATTCCATTAGCCTGTTTTTAAAAAAATACTTTTCATCAGTCATTTGTATCTTTTTCTATTTCACCAATTTTCCATTTCCATTATGGAGCACATTTTCCTGCTTTCTCATGACTAGGAGCTTTTTATTTTGCACTGGATGCTATGGGTGTTTGGATTGTGCTGCTACTCTTCAAAAGGTGTTACATTTTGTTTTTATAGAAGATAAATTACTGAGAGACCCTTTGATCCTTTATTCTTTGTTAGGGCTGGTCTAGTCCATCTCAGTTTTGTCCTTAGTCCCAGGGTACGTCTCTTATTCTAGAGAATGTGGTAGTCATCTCCTGTGTTCCTTTCTCTGGAGAGTAACATTCCTGTTCTATCTGTTGTTCAGTGCATTAGAAAAGCTCTCTGGTAGATTTTTTTATAGATCAGCTTGCAGTATAGTGTGTTTTAGGGTTTAGAGTAGCAAGAGGGTAAGTTCAGTATCAGTTACTCAGTCATAGGGAGAATGGAAGACTCGGTGAGACCACTTTTAAAGAATTTTCCCAGAAATCTCACCCATGTTTGTGCTTACATGTCATTGACCACTCCTACCCAAGGAAGGAACAGAAAATTATATGTTAGTTAGTCTTTTGGTCACCTCCAACAACATAAAAGTTTGTTCCTGAAGAAGGGCAGACTGGATGTTGGATAGTTGACAATCCCTGGGTATAAACCAGTTACTGCCCTCAGGGTGTTTTATAACTGTAAATGACAAATGTAAATTATAATTGTAAATGACAACAATGAGTATTGAATTGATCATGCTCCATATGTTTGTAAGGTCATGTCACTTAGAATAAACAAATCTTGAGAGAGTAAAGAATCCTTACCCGATTCACCTTTTTATTACCTAAAGGTCCTAACATTGTATTATATGTGTATGTGCCTTAAAAATATATTTTTACTCACTTGATCCAAGCACTGACTGACTTCTACACAGTTTTTAAAATATGGTATGAGTTATATTCTTAAGTGAAATGTAATATGATAAAGAAACAAAACAAAGAAACAAAACACAAATAAAATGTTTTTCCTTTTTGACAGCATTCAAATTTAAACTTGAGTTAAAGAAAAAAATCTTCCTTGAAAGTAGCAGAGAAAACTGATCTAAAGTAATTTTGTGATTCATAGAATATTATGCAGTAATAGTTACTTTTGGGGAGTCTATTCCATAAATACTTGTGGTAAGCTTCGCCCTGCTCTATACCTTAGGAACAAAGGCTGGTCATCACATTTCCTGTGTTTAACCTTGAACTTTCCTTTTCAGGGAAAGGGAAACACAACTGAATTTGGGCAATCATAGTTTTCCATCCACGTATATTTTAAATGGGGTTCAAGAATGCTACACAAGCCTTTCTGGTTGCTTACTTTCAGGGCTTTCCTGTAGACACATCCACAGAAAGTGGAAAAAAATATGGTCATCAACAAGAGGAAGCAAACCAGACATAAAAAGATGATCAGAGCTGAGTTTTGCCTCAGATTTAATTTTACATTTCCTGTCCTAAGATTGTGTAAAAAAAAAAAAAAGACCCATATGTTCTAATATATTTTTCTTTTTTTAGCATAAACCACCTGAATCAGTTTTGTCTTGCAACAAAATGTTTTTGATTGATTGAACAAAATGCTCAGTATTTAGTCTATCCTTATCTAACTTTAGATAAAGTTGAATTAAAATAAGATGATATGTCTTTTCTTTCTTGATAACTTGTATTTAAGTTTTCCATGATTTAACACAGGTAGTGATGACACATACTCAATTTTTATAAAACTATTTAGGAAGTCCAGTCGCAGTGAGTATGTAGTACTCTCTATGTGCAGAGCACTAAAGGACATCCTGCTACAAGAATGACTTTCAAAAAATGTTACTTTCCTAGTCCTTATTAAAGTAAAAAAAAAATGAATTTAGAGTTAGACAATCTGGCTTTACTTCTACTGACCGTATCTGTTACCATAAGCAAATAATAAAAAGACTAAGAATCAGTTTTATCAAATAAAATACCAGCTATTGCCACCTCATACGGTTGATGTAAAAATCATTCAAGGTAATATATAACATGTGAAGTCATTTGCACAAAAGAAAAATACTTTTGATTGATTGGGTGTGTGTTATGGTGGCAGGCCCTGAGTTTTTCAGTTTACATACATGTAATCTTAGCTTTATAATAATTCCTCCCTGAATACAAGGAAAGAATAAATCTAATGTAGTTGGGTTTATGCTGCCTTAGATGTTTTTGTAATTTGTCCTTGCAAAGAAATTTAGTATTAATATCTCCCTAATAAGAATGTTATACATTTTGACTATCCACTGTGGGGGGAAAATATCTATGATATCATAATGAACTATAATTGTAAGTAATACCTTTGAATAGTCTTAGAAAACTGCCTGTAATTACATGAAAGAGCATAAGGCGTCTTGGGCCCTTTTACCAGCTGTTTCCCGTCATCATGTCAGTCCTCGGAATTAGAAAATTTTAGATTCAAATGGGTTTGATCAGCCAAGGACATCGTGAAACAAATGGAGACTTTGATAGACTTCTCCAGTGGCAATATGATGAATTTCTTTCTTGCTACAGAATCTAACCCAATTATATTCCAGACAAGCTGTGACAGGCGGACTCAGCTTCCTGTGCTGCAGGCTGATGAATATCTGCCAGCATAACATTGTTCCCAAATTTATTTTACCATAGATATAAATTAGGAAAAACTAGTATTCTTCCCAAAGTAATGAAACATATTTATGTAAGGTACACTTCCAACTTTGCTGGATGAGGCAAAATACTAATGAGATAATCTCATTTTCTCTGCATTTTGAAAACCCTGTGAGAGCTTAATGGGACTGTATAAGACAAAGTATTGGCCAACACATACAAGTGTGAAGACTTCTGAACATTTTCTGTCAACCCCACACATGTGAATTTACACACCTTTCCAAATGATTGAGGTTACTAAAATGAATGTGTAGTCTCATTTCATCCCTTGAATTACCTCAGACCAAACTTTCAACCCCACTTCTTCGATCAGATTCTAAAGAGACAATACCTAACACCAAAGATCCTCTGATACTACTTCTGTTAAAAGTTGAACTTGGGCATTGCAAAGCATTAGAAAGACATGAGTTCAATTTTTTAAAATTGATTTTTAAGAAGTGATTTTACTTTCTTAGTTCTATTTCGTTGCTC
Organism: Ailurus styani; assembly: GCA_002007465.1. NCBI lineage: Eukaryota > Metazoa > Chordata > Mammalia > Carnivora > Ailuridae > Ailurus > Ailurus styani. The sequence continues at coordinate 2,290,547 of LNAC01000055.1, read as the reverse complement.
TGTTACAATGTATATTCTCAGTTCAAGAGCAAAAAAGAGTCACACAAGGTTTAGGGTTAAAAATAAAGAACAGAGGGGTGCCAGGGTGGTTCAGTTGGTTGGGCTGCCAACTCTTGGTTTTGGCTTGGATCATGATCTCAGGGCCCTGGGATTGAGCCTCGTGTTGGGCCCTGCACTCACATCCTGATGTCAGTTAAGTTCGTTGGTTTGGAAAGTTAATGACTCTCATAAATGTGGCTTATGGGTTAAATGAGACTATGTCCCTCATTGACAGTCTGAACAACTAGAATGTCAAGCATTTTTATCTCATGTTGAATAGAATAGAATCCCAGATTTTTAATTTATGCTTGTTTTTATGCCATGTTTACTAATAATTCTGCTTTCCCACTCAAAATTTGAATGATAAATTTGAATGTATGTGACTCTATCTTTCAGTGATGGGTTAAGCAACTCACCTAGGAAATGACACATTTGCATACACATTCTTTATAATCTAGTGCAACTTTTCTACTAGAGACAATGTAATTTTAAATGCTCTAATAGCCACACTGAAAAGAGGAAAAGTAAGTAGGTAAAGTAAATTGTGATAACATACTTGATGTAACTCATATTTCCAAAGTTTGATCCTTTAAATATAGCACATTTCAGATACTCTATAGACACATGTTGCCAATGGCTGCTGTATTGAACAGCACAGATAAAAGTTTTTGCTTTCTCTGCCATGCCTTCAACTTGTACATCAGTAGGTCACCACAGAAAAGCACCTTTGCCTGTTGGTAGAAACATAAATCTCTTATGAGTGGCCTTCAGCAGATAAGAAGGCTGCTCTGGGAGGCTTTCTGTGGCTACAAGAGTTAAATGTGTTTCCATTTTGAGGTTCTCCACAAGACCCCGCTGCACAAAGAGTTCTTAACAGAGTAGTGTTCTTTGTGAGGCATGTTTCCAACCTGTTTAACAGGATCTATAAATTGCTTGGCATTCAAGATGAGGCTATGCGAGTTAGCTGAGCTGATGGAGCTTCCCAAACCGAGAGAGAAGGTTGATCATGGATGTTTTCGCTGTGTTGACTTCCTCACTGAACAAACGACTCATTCGAGGACAATGTTTAGAAATCACTTCAGTCCATGATTGTAGTTATAGGAACACCTTGGTATAAGTTGTATATCATTAAGTATAATTTATATCAATGGTCTTTTGTTTCTGTTCATATGTCCCATTTCTAGTCCCTGAGAATGTTGCTAAACAAAATGGACTAACACACCCAACGTAACAGGAACAACAGGCTCCCAAGTAGGTTTGAAGGAAGGAATCAAGATAATCTAATTTCAGTTCTTCTCCTTGCCCTGACTGAAAGTATGAGATCCTGGCTAGTAGGAAGCATATCCCAGCATCTCTGGCTTGTCTTCCCCAAAACAAACTTTGAAAGGCCATTCAGTGTTTGAGGTGCAAACTGTTTGTGTATGTATGTAACACTTCAGTCCCATGTTCTAAGTATCTTGTATTTAACCACCAGAGAATACATTTCCATTTTTTATTTTAATAAGAGACAATGTAGTAGAGTCAAAATTGCTCAAATTAATCCACGGAAGGAAACTTAATGGCAGAGATCTAGGAATATAGCTTAGAGGAAATAGACTAATGCCAAATATATATGAAGTTTCCTGTTACATCATTAAAATATTGAGTTAATTTGCATCATGTTATATATGTGTTGTATTTCTTATACAAATTGTGTATTTCCCCAAAATGTTTGAGAAACAACCATCCCAAAGCAACATGGACTGTATCTCCCTGTTCAGACTCACTTGGATTCTTGTCCTGGTGCATGAGCTTGGGATAAGTCACACCAACTTAATGAACCTGAGTTCCTTCATAACTAAATTTGGAATAATTCCAAAATCACAGGGTTGCTGAGGGATTAAGTAAAGTTTTAGCACAAAATTTCCTTCATGACAGAGAACAGAGTTTTTGTTGTGTCTGCTATTCCTTCCTTCTACCTTACCTCCTTCAGATATGCATTATTTTGGTATAACAAACGATTACGAATCTTGTCACATGCCAGGCCCTGTTCCACTTACTAGAAAACAGTGTTATTAGAAACATATCTGGTGCTTTTCTTTGTGGAGATTGCATATGAGTTTATCCATAGAACTGCTGGCTCAATATTTCCTACCAAAAAGATATATTATAAATGTCTGCTGAATCAATGAGAAGGAAATAGTAAAGAAAAAAAAATACCAGCTAATGTACAGAAGGAGTGTAAAGTTGTGTCATTTTAACCACTCTCTCTGGAATGTCTTCCTAATATTGGAATAAAGAGGAAGGCAATAAACTCTCTATCCTTTGAAGTGGTTGCTTAATCTGTGACATAAGTGTTGCTGCAATGATTCCCACAGAAATGCATCCAAGGTAAATTCAGGGCCTCCCATTCAGGATGATCCCAGAGTTGACCAAGAAAGGGCGAGTTTTTCCACACCTCAGGATATTCAGAGTGATTATCATGTTTGCCGTGTACATCAACACTGAGCAACGATAGCGAGAAGGGCTCTTGTCAGTCCAGTGAGCAAGCAGCCTAACATCAGAAGATAGGATGAATGAAACAAAAGAAACTATTTAGGAAGGCTAGTGTGAAAAAACTCCGGGACTAGCACAAATCTTGATGTTTGTAACTAAAAATGAGAAAGGGCGTACCACAGTGATGGTTTTCACCGTGGATTTCTCTGAAGTTCTACAGCTGGGGCACAGGCTTATGTTAAACATAAATATCCTCCATGTATATTGGGACTCTGAATAAGATCTCATTTGTAAAAATAAATATTCCTACAGCTTAAAAAAATGGAATCTACATAGGTGATTTTCAGTTTTCATCTTATGCTAAAGTTCTACATTTCTGATGATGAAAAAAGAAGCAGACTCTTTTAACCAATCTTTTGTTGAATTCATAATTATATGAAAAAATGCTTTTCTTAGTTTTCAATTAACGAGAGGAAATTATAGCCACTCACTAATCTGATATAAATCACTAGGTGAACTATTTCAAGTGAATAAAAATACCCACTTGCACAGACTTAAGTGTTGAAAGCAGTTAGTTCTATAAAGATAGGTATTCATTAAACAAACATTTAGCCTGTCTATGCTGGAGTTCCTCCAGGGTGAGGTGTGACTTTCTCCTTAAGTCAAACTTAATTATTTAATGGGGCAATTAAAAAGAGTGGATGTTTTAGATTATGATTTATGAGGTATGAAGTTACATTATTGTATAGCTACGTAACTTGCATGTCTTCTTGTGTCCATTAAGGGTGATGAAATTTTCTTATGATTTCTCTATTGAAGAGAACTTTGTCATCCTTCAGAAAACAAAGTCATTTCTTTGGATCGTGTTAAAATCTCATCTGTTTATCTTTGGTCAGCAATAATCTCATTTTTTTAAAGTCTTAATTAAGCTATGGGAAATAAACGAACTATCTCTTCCTGAGATGCTAAGTTGAATGAAAGATTTACTTGAAGTTGAACTAAACACCAAACACTGACAAAATCCAAAACATGAAAAAAAAAAAAAAGCCCTTACAAAGATGTACTCTAATCTTAGATACGATGTAAAATATAGGATAAAATATTTGTTGACTTCTCTTTGTCAATATTGGAACTTACTTTTTTTTTTTTTAAAGATTTTATTTATTTATTTGACACAGAGAGAGAGAGATTACAAGTAGGCAGAGAGGCAGGCAGAGAGAGGAAGAAGCAGGCTCCCTGCCAAGCAGAGAGCCCGATGCGGGCCTCGATCCCAGGACCCTGAGATCATGACCTGAGCCGAAGGCAAAGGCTTTAACCCACTGAGCCACCCAGGCGCCCAGAACTTACTCTTTCACACAAAGGGAAAAGCAAAGACTATCGAAGACATGACAAGCTGAAGGAGCAGGAATTGACACTTGTGTCCAGTATTTACATACTTCGCACTACCTCTAACTTGGATTTTAAGTTCTAAGCTATGTTTCCTCAGTGAATGGAGGGCACCACTGTAGGACAGAGACTTAGCTAAGTTCTTTGACATGTGTAGTTAACATTTTTCATTTTGCCAACATGAGGAATAGCAACAAAAGTCTTGCTTCTAATAATCAAATAAATAATGACTTTGAGCCTCATATCAGTCTTTCCTTCCTACCAGAACAACTTTTAAAATGGAGCAAATGCACTTAGAGTTTCCCAGTGTGCTGTGTAAATCAGCTGCATAAATTACGTTAAACCTCATGAAGCTATGAGGTGGATCATGTTATTACACCATTTTACACATGGTAAAGTTGAGGCTTGGAGTAACTGGCCCAGGCTCTCACAGATACTATGTAGGAAAGATGAAGATCAGAATTTTAGCAACTACTCATCTCTCACAGTAACTATATTCTTCCCATTATGACAATTTGCCCATAAATAATAACCTTGAAGCCATCTATGTCTATGCCATGTTACTGTCCTAATTACAAAATGAAAAGACAACCAATTTCCCGTAATTTTCAAATGTATGGGAGATCATTTAAAAAGCTGTGTTCAAGTATGTTTTAATTGAAAAAAGGATTAGTTATAAAATAATCCATAAAGTATCAAATAGCATTTTAAGTATGCACTGTAAATACATTTATAAAAATTTGATATATACAGATTTGATGATTTAATTATTCATAAAGAGTTGATTATGTGTTAGATGATGACTAAAAGAAGTTGTGTGATATTAGTGTAAATTTTAAATACATGCTTTTACATATATAGAAAGACTTAAAATGTATACACCCAAAGTTGATGATAATAGTTTATCGATAGTTGGTTATATTATAGAAAATTTAAGCATTGAATTTTAAATATCTTTTCTTTCCATAATGGCATCTTGCCTTTTTATTCCTGTCTCTGACTCTGGCCAGGCCCTTAATAGCTCTCCCACCTTATCAACTAGAACAGAGAGATCCATTATCCCTCCCGCACCCTCCCAGAACATGGCACAGAGCCCACTCCTCAGTGGTACCTCCCTACTTCTTGCTCACACTTCCCGCTTATGTCACTTCTGCACTCCATGCCCTGGTGATGGGCCATACTGGAAGCAGGAAGACCAGTGCCCCTGAGTCCTCACACTCCTGACAATGATCTTATTTCTCACTTTTTGTTCCTTTCTAAAATGCTTTGCTTGTATTTTCCTGCTGCAGTTTTATTCTTCCTGATATTACAGGTATTTTATATTCATTTTTTTTATCTCTAAACCTGAAGACTTTTTGAGAATAGGGGCTGTGTTCAAATATCAAATAAGTCCCCCAAAGCATAAATTCTCTCTATATATACTTTTTATTTAACTTTATTTATATATATAATAACTCTAAAGATAGTTATTCACCTAAAATGAGTCTTTACATAATAGCTACAAATAGATTAATAATAGACTGATGGTAATAATCACTAATGCTTCTTGGGTATTTGCTTTATGTTCAGTACTGTTCAAAGGACTAAATCCACACATTCTCATTTAATCTTTATAGCAGTCCAATAAGGTAGGTGTCCAACCTACCAATAAGGTTGATGTCCAACCATCCAGGTTTGCTTCTAGCACTGGAAGTCTCATGCCTTCTGGGAAAACCAGGACAGTTGATCCCATTCACTGATCCTATTTTGGGATTGTTAATGGGGAAACTGGACTTAGAGTTAAAGAATGTGTGTTAGGTCCTGAGACTGGTCAATGGAAGAGCCAGGATTCAGATGAGACAGGCTGGCACCAAAGAACCTACTCTTAGTTACTGTGTGTGTCAAAAGAGCATTAAAAGACCAGAATCAGACACAAGAGGTAGAATTAATAACTTGATTTTTAAGAGAGTGATTTTTTTGAATAAAGAATAGAGAAGTTCAACTATTATTTTGTCACTTTTCAAATGTAATGACTTAGCCTTAGGTTGGTTAAATTTTCCCCAAAGTCACACATATGCAAGGGGCAGAGTAGGGATTCTAGCCTAGGGTATTTGACTCCTCCACTTGTGTACTTTACCAGAGTCAACAGAACAGGTGATGGGTGGAAGGGGGTGAGGCTGCCAACTACAACACTAGTGACATTGTGCCACCAGCCTGCCCAGAAGAAACTTATCTAGGGGCAGAGACACCTAACAACTTGTGATATTCAGATTCTCTTCCCTGAGAAGCTGGGGTTTGCTTGGAAGGACAGAGAACCCAAAAAAATCTTAGAAACCTGTCATCTTAATAGTTCTAGAGAGAAACCTCAAAAGCACTCCTTCTGTGGTCCCTGGAGAGATTCCTGCTAGTGTTGGCTCTCCCTTCCTCGCATGAGCTACACCTCAAAAATTCTCCTCCAAAAGTCTCATTTTGGTGAAGATAGTCAAGCTGGTGTCTACTGCTCACAATAAAAGAAACCTTTACTAACACAAATGGTAAAGACAAAAGTTCTGATGTGGGGAAAAACCAACCAGAGGGGGATATTATGGAACAAAAAATGTGGGCATTCAAAAAGTAGGCATCTATTGTCTTTAATACCAATATATCCCAAGAATCTAAAATTGTACCTGCACATAAAGATTTTTTGAATGAAGTAAGTCAATTCAATTCCCAGTATAAAGGTTGTGATTGATTCGATCCAACTCAGGACCCTTGGTCAGATGTAAAGTCAATCTAATCACACATTTTCTTTTGAACAGTGAATTATGCTCATGGATTTTCAGAGTTTTAAACAAAGGTAACGGGCATCCCTCTGCATGAGAACATTTGCCATGGTGTGTGCAATCCAGTTTCTCTGTGGAATAACGAGATCTGAGAGACCGCGTGCAATCTGCCTTCTGCACTAGTAAGATTTTCCCTATTAGTCATATTTTTAAAATTGTACTTGTGGCTCATCAGCAGTGTTACTTTATATTATACTTAGCTTAGTGCAGCGGGATAATATAATGAATTTAGTATCAATTTCTAAAATTCACTACCAATAATTATTATGTGGTGCCAGTTATTAATGGCAAATTATGCCTTATATAGTGAGAAAGAATGTTCTTTTAATCTGTGTGAGTATTTTCTACTTGGAGAAACAGGAGCAGCATAGTACTGTGGTCAAGCCTATGGACTTTACTGCTACCATGACCTGGTTCAAACTCCATTGCCACCAATTACGAGCTGAGTCACCTTGAGGAAGTTTCTCAACTTCTCTGAGCCTCTTTTCCTTATGTACGAAACAGTGATGATAATTTTCCTACCTCAAATGATTGCTGTATTAAGTAGATGATTAGAAAGCACTACAAATGTTGCCTATACAGAGTAAGCATTCAAAAAATTATAAGGATTTGAGAGCAATTCATTTATTCAAGAGATAATTACTAAGCACCCAGTATGTTCCAGGCAACATATATGCGATTGATATAGACCCATTGTTCTAAAAACAGTAAAGTTAAATACAGATTAATAGGCAGAACCCAAAGATATGAAAGGGAAGGGAAATTGAAGCTCTAGTAGGTCTGGTAAAGGATTGTTTTCTAGGAAATCAATGGTAATATTATAGAACTGTGTTTTTCTTCAGATATTCAGTTAAAAAAAATCACTAAAGAACATAAGATTCCTGCCCAAAGAGATACAGTAATGGAAGATATGAAAGTCCCACTGTACAACATTAACCACTGGATAACATTATTAAATGCCTACTGTATACAAAGCCATTGTTTAGACTTTCTGCTATCTGAGCAAATCTCTCTGATCCTTGATATTATCAATGGTAGAATATGCTATATTTGTCTACTCAACAATCCTAATTTTTTAAAAAATAATTTACCTTCTCAAAAAAAAAATAATTTATCTTCTCTATTCCTTTGCTCTGAAAGGCACTCGAACTCCAATCAGGAGACAGAAACCACCACAGAGTTATTTGAATGAGAAAAGTTTAATATAAAGAATGATCAACTCTAGCAGGGCATTGGAGTAAGAAAAGATTAGCTAATAAGGAGGAAGAGAACCCTAGAAAATTAGGAGCACTAATAAGAAGCAGCAGTAACCCTGGTGTCCTAAGTTGAATAGTCATGTCCACCCTAACCCTCAGAATATGACCTTCTTTGGAAATCCGGCATTTATGGATATAATTAATTAATTTCAGATGAGGCCTTACAGGTTAGAGCAGGCTCCAAATCTAATGACAGGTATTCTTTTAAGATCCTATGAAGTCATTTGCAGAAAGGACAATACCATGTGAAGGTGGAGGCAGAGGTTGAAGTGATGGAGCTACAAGCCAAAGAATGCATAGGATTGCTGGCAACCATCAAAAGCAGTATGGGAAGAGGGAAGAGATACGGGATGATTTCTCTTTGAGTTTCCAAAAAGGACCAATCATGCCAATACCTTGACTTTAGGCTTCTGAACTCCAAAACTTTGAAAGGATACATTTTTGTTTTCAAGCTGCAAGTTTTGTGGTGATTCTTTATGGCCACACTGGAAAACTAATTTGCCTAGAACTGAGATCGAGTGACCAAAGAACAGCCCCTCCCCCACCCCAGGGCTGAGCTCTGAACATTATTGGGGCGGTCACAGCTCTAGAAGTCCCTGTGACGCCTCACTGATAGAACTTGCTGCAAATCTGCCTTGCTGGCTACTGGAGAAAGGGAAAGCCATGCGTAGGTGGTCTCCTGCCGGAAGCATCCCATTATAAAACTTCCCAAATGGGCTTCTGGGGAAAGGGGCCTGCCGTGGAGGGCCGCTGACCAGGGTGCACTGGCGGAGCCGGGCTCTGGGCCGGCGATGCTCTTTCCATACTCTCTACTGACAGAGCTCCTCAGTGTGCCAGCTGGCAAAGGAAATACATTTAAAGGGGCACAACTCTATTTTCAAAGAATGGGTAATGAAGTGTAATAGATTTTGACAGATTGATAACTGGTCCAGTTGACAATCTTGTTTTTCTTGCTGTTGTTGTTTGTTTGTTTGTTTTCTTTTACATAACTCTCCCTGAACCACAGCAGTAAACACCTGGAATTTAGAGAATCCTGAATTCCATGATGTGCAGGCACCAGGAGAGAGAAATGTCCTTTTTCTCTTTGCAGTGCAAAAACTAGAGGGTGTGAATCTAGTGCTGTTAAAAGCCTTCTTAATTGCTATGGAGAGTCTACCTGCAAAACTCACGGTGCAATCACAAACTCTGTGACCAACACCTAGAGGCAGTGCCCTAGTGATACTGTAGGGGCCCATGGATCCTGCCTTAACTAAAGCTAATCTGAGTTGAGTTTCTGACTTTTCTGCCAAAGTATTCTAGCCACCAGATGCTTATCTATAGCCAGGTAGAGCTTCCTTGAATCATTCTCCCTTATGCTGTATTTAAAGAATACGTTCTTTGCGGTCAAGTGAATTAGGCTTAAATTCTGCTACTTCCACTTATTAGCTCTTCCCCTATGTGATTTTCAATTTTATCTTCTCTAAAATGGATTAAGCTCTCTCCTGGAATTGGGAAAAAAAAAATGATGTTCAAATAATGTCACTTGATTCTCTTAGTTTAATTGCTGCATTATTCTCATTGAAAAAAATCAGCTTACACAGCTGCAGTATTAAACCACACATCCCCAAGCAGAGGGTCAAACAATACAAATGTAGGAGATTCGCTTAACACAAAAACAGAGATAGACTAAAAGTCCTGTTCACCATAGAGGTTTTGTTGTGGTTTCTGTTGTTGTTTTAATGCAGTCTCTTTAATGTAGCTCCATACACCCTTCACACTATACTGAAAGCTCTGGCAATAAATACTCCCCCCTTCTCCAAGGTCTCAGAAATTTGGGGAAGACTCTGCCCACTTGAGTTTCTTCATCTTTGCGATAATCTTTTGAGCTATAGAGGGTTTGGAATTGGAAGCTCTGAAAGAAAGGCTTACGTTCACATCCACCCTTTATTCTGAGGAGTTTATTGACTCTTCAAAGGTCAAACAATCCTGGAGAAGTCTTTTGACCCTTTGCTCCGTTCCTGTCCGCAGCAGACTGGCTGGCTTCCTCTCACGATACCGCAAATGTTTTCTTTCTTCTCCCAACCTCCCAACCTCTGCCACTGCAGGCTTTAATGTCATTTCCATATGGCTTTAAAAAATGGCCAAGTCTTTCTGCACAAACCCAGGCAGTTCTTAGAATTCAGGCCAGCTCATTTGCTTTTTCCCTAATTTTATTTTATTTTATTATTTTTTTTAGTGAAGTTGGACATTGGGGGTTGTTTAAAATCTAACCCAAGCATTTCTTAAAGTATAAAAATACTATTGCCTTTTATGTAATCATCCAATCTAACTATCAACTCTATAAAGTTGCTTTTTCCCCCACTCTTAAGAAACCCCTTAAAGGAAAGGTTTGATTTGTCCGTGTTTGAATGGCTTCCCTTTATAATTTCCTTACTGTGCTTAGATTGAAATGCTTTGACAAGTACCTGATAATGTTTGCATTTGCAACTATGTAGTAGTACCAACAAGGCTCTGGCTTTAAAGATAAGAAAAATACTTGCTGGATTCTTGAGTAGTGATAAGAAAAGAAAAACAATAAAGACTCAAGCAACTCAGACATTCTTCTTGTTTAATTGCTAGAGTATCTCAAATGGTTTACAGGAACTACACAAGGCAGAAAACGTACAATGTCACAGAATTGTTGAAGAATAAAAAATGAAAAATTATTTGAAATGACATAATGAAAATAACTTTATAATAATTAAAATCTCTATAAAAATAAAATGACCCTACTACTCTCACACCTAGATATGTCACCTGATGTTGTGATCATACATTTGCTTACATATTTTTTCTAAATTCCATTTTACAGTATTGAGGTTACAATTAAGCCACAAAAGTATGATTTTTATTAAACCAAAAAGTTTAGCTATTTTCCAACTAATGGGCTTACCTACTGTATGTGGTAGCATTAAAAATTTCATAAGGGAGGTGGTCGTACTGAATTTTCAGCGTCCTTAGGCTCTTACCCCTTGTGCTTTTGGATTTCTGATCTAATTGTAATTTCTAAGTTATAGTGACTAAACTGTACTTATGTAGTAAACTTTCTTTTTTTAAGCTAGAGATCAAGTAACACTTCCTAGGCATTATCCTTAATGCAAAAGGAACAGATACCATTTTTGAGATGGCAATGAATGATGAAACTGTTAACATTAACATTTTTTAAAAAGTGTTAAAATGGTAAATTTAGTATATTAATGATAAAAAACTTATAGAACATGACTTTTTTTAAAGATTTATTTATTTTATTTGAGAGAGAGAGAGAGAGAGAGAGACTGTGGTGGATAGGAGCAGACCGAGAAGGGGAGAGAGTCCTAAGCAGACTCTGTTCTGAACGCGGAGCCCAAACTGGGGCTTGGTGCAGGGCTCCACACAGGGCTCCACACGGGGCTCAATCTCATGACCCGGAGATCACGATGTTGAGATCCTGACCCTGAGATCACAACCTGAGCTGAAATCAAGAGTCTGACACTTAACTGACTGCACCACCCAGGGACTCCTATGGAACAGAACTTTTATCAGCAACCAAAAACAAAGTTATATATACAAAGTACTCCTGTACAAAGCCCTCAAAAATGCCACTTTGTTCCCCATCTATGAATGTTTACCAGACCATACTTTCATTATATCATTAGGTTAATCCTTTGGTAAATAATTTTATTCGGTTTTTATTATAATTCCAATTAGTCACGTATAGTGTTAAACTAGTTTCAGGTATACAATATCGTAATTCAAACTTCTTCCATACATCATCTTGTGCTCATGATGACAAGTGCAGTGCTTAATCTCCATCACCTATTCGAACAGCAATACCGGTATTGGAAGCAATTTTACATATATCCATTCAAGAATATTTTTTTACAAAATATTTTTTTAGGTTCTTCTATTTGCAAAACAATATGGCAGCCTTTAAGACTGTGTATCAATTAAACATATGCCTTGTCTTCAAGAACCTCCTAGTCTTGTAAGGATGAATAAATGCATATAATTAACTATAATACAAGGGATTAATTTGTAAATGTTGTATACAAAATAAAAAAGGGAGTTACTAGCTGGGAAGAAGCATAGAATTCTAATTGGAAGAGGTAACGTGGATAAGATCGCAAGATTTAGTTATGAGTATATTTGAAGGTAAGTATTCCAGACAGAGGAGGTCACAGAATTTAAATCAGATAGGTAGGCAATGGTCATAGGCTTCTGGGGAAGATTAAATCACCCACAAGTTGAAAGTTCTAGGAAAGTAGATTCTGTTTATCATGCATCTTTGGTGTCTAGCCATATGGTACATTATCAATCATTACTTAATGAAGGAAGGTAAGGTAAATGAGTAATAAGATTAGAAAGCCAGATTGGACCAGATTGCAAAAAGCCCTGAATGCTAACCTAGAGAATGTGGGTTTTATCTATAGGTAGTAGAGGTGTCTCTGAAGCTTTTATTAGTGGGGAAATGTCACAATAAGCACCTTGAGTTGGGAAGACTCATATGAGAGCAATGTGTAAGATATAAAGATGTGAAAAGAGAAAGGTGGTAGGCACCAACATATAAATTTTTATATAACAGAGGAGGAAGTTACTTAAAAAGCTCTGAGAGAATGAGGTAATCAGTAGGTTGTTTTTAACTTATAAAAGTGATTGGAAAAGTGTCAGAGTGTGCTTTGTTGTCCTTGGAGATAAAGTCCAGATACCAGAACTGAAAATTAGATACTGGGTAAGGTGAGGGTACAAGACATTAATTGTGTGCTCACTGTATGTTTTCCACTGTGTTTTAGTTCCACTAATTTTCAGCAAACTTCACAACTCTGAGTTAGATATTATTACATTTTCACTTCTGAGTCACACAGCTTGTAATTGGTATAAGCCCTGGTGTAGGAACTCATAGAGCCAACAATCAGTGTATCTATAGCTGCCCAATGCTCCCCATTAGTATTTTTCCTCAACCTTGGTTGATTAACATAAGTCCTTGGGTTTTAGTTTGTTCATCTGGAAATGGTAGAATTAAACTAGATCAACTTTTACCTTCTATTCAGCTCAAATAGTCCATCATTCATTAACTGATTCTAAGCTATAGGTGACTATCTGTGATTATAAAAAATACTTTATATATATGAGGTGTATATATAAACTCTCTATATATGAGGTGACTCCTCATTCCATCCAGTTTATGCAAACTGAGTGATCCCATTATAACTGTAACCCTCTGAAGTTCTCTGGATTCCCAAATTTAGCTTGTTTTTGGATTTGGATGAAATGGACAAAACATTAAAAGAACAAACAAACAAACAATAGCAAACACCCTACCAAAAAAAAAAAAAAAAAGGAGAGATCTAGAGGAGGAAGAAAGAAAAAAGAAAAGACCTGGCATTTCAGAAAACTTTACTCTTTTGGAAATGAGGGCAGAGACGGATGATAGGACACGCCATTTAGATAACCCTTGGGGACTGGGTCATTTGTTTTCCCAAGCTGCCTTGGACACACCTGTTGAATCCTTCCTTCTTCGCTAAGAATTATCTCAATGCAAGGGAGCTCTTCCCTAGGGAGCCTGCTTCCAATGCCTGGGATCCTCTTTGTGGGGATACAAACACCCAGACCCCTTGTCTCAATTCCAGACAACATTGAAGGACCACCTTAGAGCTCCTTCTGTCTAATCCCACGGCCCTCTCTTCCTTCCACAGGTGCCGTTCCTAAGAGCAGACTCCAGTAAAGCTTCTGCACACAAATTTCTGGCTTCCAGTGTGTTTCCTGCCAACTTGCCCAGCAAACTTTGAGGATTTTGGAACGACCCCTAAAGTTTCTGTTTCTCATTTGGTACTGAGAATGAAACCACAGAGATTAAAATGGCACAGGAAAAAAAAAAAAAGTGGTGGTCTGGCTGAGAAGTACCACTAGCCTTTGAAAAGAAATGCCTCCTGAGGTTATATGATTTTATAGGATAAGTGTGCTTACTTGTTCCAAATGAGGGCTTGAAACTTGCCACATCATCTGAAGCAAGTTTGAAATACAAACAATTTTAATGCCTGGTCATCATTAATCCAATAGTCCACAAACCAGTATTGAATATATTAGCTGTAAGAGCAGAGTTTATCGATGAGCAGTAAGGTGGGAACAAGAACTGCCAGACTGGACTGATTCATCGTGTTTGCCAAACTCGAACAGCATAGCTTCAAATTACATCCAAAGATACCCGGGACTTTGATGATTTTCACCAGGAGGTTTCAATTAATTTTGCCAAGTGTCGTTTCCTTGAAGGTACAAATATAAATGCATCCACTGCTAAGAAGTTTCCAGCCACTGGACTACTGCGAATGACAGACACGGTCATTCTGTTTCAAGTTGGACTTTAAAGACGACTTAAAAGTATTAATCCTTGCATTTTGTCCTGCAAATTAGACTGATAGAAATTTGGTTCCTTTGACTTTGCTGGAATTACATAGACATATGATCTTTGTAAAAATAAAATAAAATAAAAACATTTGTTTTTAAAGGCAAAGAAGGTAAAGTACTTGTCTTTAATCAACCTTCCTTACTGCCGCCCTCCCGGCTCTCTTCTTTGGAGCCCTGTCTAGCTACCTTTGGGCTTTCCTCAAGGTAAAGCCTCTTGTAAGAATTTTTAGAGCTCACTAAGAAAAGTAATCAATTTTAAAATTAAATGGCAATGTTCTCAAAGATATAAATGGAGCATGTTTATTTAAAAATAAAATGTAAAGCGCGGACCATAAGAAATAAAAAAGACACTTAGGCATTCTTCAAAAGGTAGGAGACTCAGGACACACTTCAACTGTTCCTTTGTAACACTCAAGAATGCAGAAAATGTACTCACAACTGCTCTGCCACTTCCATCATTTTAAATATCCAGATATAAATCTCCGTATGTGTACGTCCACGAAAGAACCGAAGAATTTCAGAAAACATGTCTGTGTGTATAGATAGCGGGGAATAAGACTGAGGGAATCAGGAGTCTAGAGCTGTTGTCTCTCAGCTCATGTCACAATTCTGAAACATACGAAATATTAACATCAAGGTACTGGGGTTTGTTTTATAAAGCATCCCTGACACCGGTGCTCCTCCCTTCCCCTCATCTTAGACTAATTATTTTAAAATCTGGCCTTTGCTAAAGAAAACAAGCAAACGTGGGTGAGGCTATGTGGAAAGGGATTTTATATAAAACAGACGTCCTATTTTTAGAGAAAGGAATTGCGGCATCTTTGGAGCTGCCCCGCGGAGTTAATACTCTTTAAACAAGGAAAACAAGAGAGGTTATAGAGAGAGTGAACGGGGAAAAGAGACAGAAGTCAACGCCATTTGCCAAAACACGATGAGCTTGAGCCGATCACAGCAATAACTAGCAGAAACGAGCCCCCCAAGACACATGTTGGGCAGCCCCACGACCCAGGCCTGCTGAAGAGAATTCGCATCAACTGGGGAGTCTCTTTGCTCTGCTCCACACAAGGATCACAGCTGATGAGTTATGACAAGCCCCCAGTGGAAACCCAGTCAGCCAGGAAGGGCATCACCCCTGTTGGCGTATGCGTTCACATTTCCCTGGCACTTATTATTATCGTTTAAATGTAATCTCACCTTAGAAGGAAAAAAATCCCCCCATTTGCTGCCGACTTAAACCTGATGAGGTAATTGAAATAATGTATTAAGGCTTCTAAATGAAAGGCTCCAGATTGAGGAGTTGGCAATGTTGCAGAACGGAAACATCACATGCCTCCCTTGGTGACATAACCTCATTAAATTGTGGGCAGACACACGCGCGTGCACGCACACACACACACACACACACACACACACACTGAAGGAGAAATGAAAAAAGGACAGCAACAAATTTCGATTTAGAGAGAAGGAGCCGGTTCATGTCTACACGGCTGAACATCTTTGACAGAGTCACCACACCACAGCTAAGCCAGAGCTCTTTCCCTTTCTTACCAAGAGCAATCTGACAAGCCAGGGAGAAAGGAAGGGAAAAAAAAAATACTGATCACTGATTTAAAAAAAAAAAACAAACCACACAAAAACACACAAAAAACTATTAAATTTCTAGCTAGAAATACAACCTTCTAAGACTTTCCCCTTTCTCCATTAAAAAAAATTGATCCTAACAAGGTCCTGTTTCCTTTATCTTGGCAGGATGAGGTAAAGGAAACAGGGCATTGTAAAGGTAGCAGAGACATGTAACTATAATGCGGCCCTGTGTTCACCTCCCAGTCAAGGGCTAGGTCATACCAAGTCTGTATGTAATGTCTGCTCCACGGTAGGTCCCTCTCCACCTGACTTGTCACCAGGAACCTTATCACTCCACACCAGCTCTCCAGACTGACACAGAGAAGGATGCATGGTCTTACTACACGCGCAAAAGTTATCTGAGACCCCTTGAGCAACGCTTTCTTTTATCTTTCAGGCAGAGCTTGGGGGCCATTTTAATAACCCTAAACTCATCCATTGTTAGGATGACACTTCTTTATCTCCCCAGAGTTTAAAGGCTTATTAGAGAGTTCAGTGGTTTTCTAATCATGGAATAACAGCTCTCCACATGTGGCTTTTCCTCTTTTTGGGTAAGTTGTCCAAAGTTGGATTTTCTGGTCTTCCCCTTCCTGTTCAAAGGCTCATTTTAGGAGTCCTGCAGAAGATGAAACAGGTGGCAAAAAATCAAATGGCAAATAAGTACTGAGTACCTAGAACTTGTAAAGTACCAGGTGAAATTCTAGGTCTGGTCAGAAGCTTAAAGAAACTGGAGGCTGGTGTATGGGTCTGCTGAGCTGCCCTAACAAAATACGGGGGTTGGCTGGGTTAAACAACAGAAATGTGCGTTCCCACAGTTCTGGAGACTGGTAGTCCAAGTTTCAGGCGTCTGTGGGATTTGTTTCTGGTGGGGCATTCCTTCCTGGCTTTAGATGACCCCCTTCTCACTGTGTCCTGGTTTTTTCTATGTGTACATGCAGAGAGAGAGAACATGCTCTGCTCCCTCTTCCTCTTCTTACCATGCCCCTAGTTCTGTGGGAATAAGGCTCCCTCCTTATGACTCATTTCACCTTAATTACCCCTCTAAAGACCCTACCTCTAAATATCGACACACTGGGGATTAGGGTTTACACGTACGAATGGGATGGGGGCACAGTGCTTCCATGACTTTAAGATCGTGTGCACTTCATTGCCCTGAAAATGTAAAGGTCCTGCTGTAGATCGAATTGTGCCCCCTCCACCCCGCCTGCTGCAAAGAAATAAGTTGACGTTGCAACCTGCAAGACCTGAGAATGTGATGGGGTCATTTTAGATGTTATTAGTTAAGATGAGGTCATACAGGAATAGCGCGAGCACTTAATGTTGTAAGACTAGTGCCCTTGTAAGAAGAGAAGATATGCAGAGAGACAAGAGGAGAGAACGCCATGTGAAATCCTACCTAGGTGTTGGAGGAAGCACAGCCCTGCCCACACCTTGATTTTGGATTTCTAGCCTCCTGAAGTGTGAGACAATGAATTTCTATTTTAAGCCACCTAGCATGGGGTACTTTGTTACAGAAGTCTTAGGAAACTCACACAGGCCCCACACCTCCAACTTTTTCTTCTTTTCTGTCTACTGTCCCTCCTGACATCATAGCCAGCCTCATCATTTTAAATACAGGCTTGGTTTCCATGACTTTCAAACGTGTATCTCCAGGGCAGAACTCTTCTGGAATCCAACCACCTACTCTGTGTTTCCAGCTGCTTGTGCAACAAGCAGCTCAAACATTAGATGACCATAATGAACTCCTCGTCTTTCTGCCCAGACTGGTTCTGACAATCTGCCTCAAGTCACTGAAGCTGTAAGCAAATCCTGTTGGCTTTACCATCAAAATGTCTCCAGCTTCTGCCCATTCCTTGCCACCGTCACAGCGAGCTCGCCAGTCCAAGTCACCACTGTCCTCTGTGTGAAAACCATATCTCCCTTGTGACTGGCATCCCTCCTTCTGCCTGTTATTCCTACAGTGTATTCCCATCAAAATATGCAGACTGGCCTTCTACAAAGTTAAGTGAAATTATATACCCTGTCTTTTTACAATCCTCCATAGGCTCACCATGTCACTGAGACTGAGAGCAAAATGCTTTTCATTGGCTCCCTGTGTCCACCCTGTCCCTTTTATCTATCAGAACTCACCTGCTATTTGTCCAGGTGCTCACTTAGTTTATGCACCGTGGCCCTCTTGCTGTTCTTCAAACACAGCAGGCACGACCATCTTTTCCCTAACGATTCCTGTTACATAGGACCCATTTTCTCTTCACCTCCTTAATTAAAGCCATTGATCAAAAATCTCTTTTCAAATGATGCTTCTCCTGACTGGTCATTAAATAGCATGCCCTGACCCTTCCCCCTTCCCCCTTACGCTCTCGATCCCCTTGCCTTGCTCTCTTTTACCCAGATCACTACGCTTCTTATTCTATGTACGTATTTATTACACTTTTTGTCTATCTCTTCCACTGGAATGCAAGCTCCGGGAGGGTAAAGACGTTTGTCTCTTTTATAATTTGGCACATCACAAGAGTCTAGAGTCGTGCCCGGCACACATTTGGTGCTCAGTAAATGAACGATCACAGCCACTCTTCACATTTGTTTCTTATGTACAAACTCATGCAGCAGTAATCATTTGCTGTAACACATAATGTGATTTTTAAATAAAATCTGCCCCTGCTATTCATATATCAAAATTAAATCCACCTTCTATCTACAAAAAATAAATACATTTTTACTTAAGCATTTAAACTATAGAGTGGGAAACAATTTGTGTTTTGAGATCAAAAGCTGAGGTCGAGGGATCTCACTGTTCATTTGTTGGCACAATCAGAAGTCACGTGTTGAATTGTGATGCAATGTGCCGTTCTCACTCACCAAAGTTGGGTTGTTCACAAATAGGCAAAGCTGCCGGAATTTGCCACACACTTGCAAGAAAATTGCATCCTGTTTCTCCCTACTGGATCTGTGTTTGTGGGACATTTTGTGTACTTGCCGTCTAATTGGAGGCAGACTCGGCAACATGAGTAACTTTGGCCAGGGCAGTGTCAACGCAAGTGACTCTTGCCACTTCCAAGCGCACGTTTTAAGGTTACGTGTGGTTCCGCCCTTTCTCCTATTTGCCTGCCACAGGAACACCAGGATGCAAGATTATCCCCTGGATACCAGCGTGAAGACGACACGAGGCAGAGCCCAAGTTCAGCCTGGAGCAGCATGAAACGGGAGTGAGAAATAAACCCTCCGTGTGGTCAGCAAACACGGACTCATAGACCGCAGGACATTCACTGTGAAGAAGTCCTCTTCTTGACTGCTTGCTATGTGCTCGGAGCTAGGCAAACATTACTTTCTGAATTTTCGCAACAGCTCCATGAAGCAGGTATGATGATCATTTTTCCCCTCAGGACATTGAAGTATAGGGAGGCCAACTTAGCCAAAGCTACAGAGTCAGAGCATGGCAGAGGCAAAATTTAAACAAAAGGCTCTCTGATTCTTAAACCCAAGCTCTCAGTCTTTTCCATTAACATTTGATGTTGATTAAAAAATAATAATAATAAGCATCCTAAACTTAAAGCTAGTATAAGTACAGGAAGAGATTGAACAGATAGTGGCAAAAGCCCAGATATCAGCATGTGGCATCTTTGCTGTCCCCTGCTCAGATTTTCCAAGGAAACGCGTACAGTCCTTGCAAGAGCGTTTTGACTAATCACGTAGGCCCAGGCAACGTCTCCCAGCATGGGTGGCCAGGGACTTGGTTTTGTTTGTTTTATAATATGTTAGAACATTGCCAGCTAACATTTTTAAACTTTTTCTTTTCCTTTTTAGCCAAACGAATTCCAAATGTTTGAAATGCTAAATTGTGGGAAGAACTAAGAGTAACCAGCAATACAGATTTTTTTCTTTTATGAAAAATAAACATTTTGAAGAAAAGCAAGATTCATCTCCTCATTTCAGTGGGGAGGAGAGGAAGGCAAACCATCACTCATCCCAGACATTGTGGTACAGAAAACACACAGTTTTTTTTCTCTTTTGAATTTTCCAAGATGTCTTTAGATATTATATAAACAATAACATACTATAAAATATGACATACTTTAGACATACTGTAAACTATGACTAATTTATAATAGAAAGTGACCTGAGTCTATATTAATTAACAACCCTTTTAGTTGCAGTAACGAGGAGTCAATCTAGTTCTTCATTCCTCTCTACATCTATGCCCTTTGCCATAAAACGCTGTAATGCCTTCTTACTGGATGGGAGGTGCTTTCTTCAGTGGCTCCTAAGACTTACTTTGGCCAACAGAATGAGGAAATGCCAACATGCTCATACACTAAACCTCAAGGAACTTTACTCATCTCATTCCATTTCTTCTCTTGCTCTCTGCTATTTCTATGGAAAAAACATGCCTCATCTAGCATACTGATCCCAGGAGGAGGTCAAGAAACAGGAGAAAACATGAATTATCCCAAGTCATGCCCAGTCTAGATTAGATCACCTCTGGCTAACTTGCATACTCTTGAGGTAAATAATGCTAATGGCTGTTTGTTCCAGAGATACTATAGTTGTTTATAGAACAGCAGGGTTATTTGTTGTTAGAGTGTCACTCTTCTGTGGCAAACAGCTCCAAGATACTTGTGACTGGAGTGACATCTAGACCAGAGCCCAATTCATTGTTTTTACCTGGTGCAGCATGTAATTCGGTGTCATCCCTAAAGGAAAGGGTTATGAAATGCTCCTTGAGAGACCTCAGAGATGCCCATGAAGAGACCGTACTATAGCTCCTACCCCAGATTTTACAGTCCTCTTTTTTTTGTTGTTTACCACTCTTCTCCAGATTCTTGGTGCCACCAATAAACAGAATTTTATAATAGAACCATATTTTTTTTATCTTCCTATTTGCCTAGAATTCTATTCCAGCTGCTTGTATCAGCTGGGTGTAACTTCCTTGAGCATAACACTGGTAAGGATCTGTCTGCACCCATTTCATAGCCAATCTACCAAAATTTAC
Organism: Ailurus styani; assembly: GCA_002007465.1. NCBI lineage: Eukaryota > Metazoa > Chordata > Mammalia > Carnivora > Ailuridae > Ailurus > Ailurus styani. Next base: position 2,269,578 of record LNAC01000055.1, on the reverse strand, counting down.
CTAGTGTGTTAGTTTCCTGAGGCTGCCATAACAAATTACCACAGACTGCATGGCTTAAAACAGTAGGGTAGATGTCAGGGGGTCATATGGCCATGACGTCTGGGAGAGCAGTAGGTGAAAATCTGTTTTATGCTGCTCTCCTCACTTCCGGTGTTGCTGGCCATCCTTGGTGTTCTTGACTTATAGATGAATCACTCCAATCTTTGCCACCATTCTCACCTGGTATTCTCTCCTCATGTCTGTGTCTCTGTGTGCATTCTCCTCTTCTTATAAGGACAGCAGTCACAGTGTGTGCAGATCCTATCCTACTCCAGCACGCCCTCATCTTAACTAATTATATCTGCAAAGATCCTAATACCCAAAAGGGTCACGTTCTGAGGTTCTAGGAAAGATGTGACTTTGGGAGTGAGATGCTATTTCAACCCAACACTTCTAGAAGAACAGAGTCCTGGGGTCAAAAAAAAAAAATCTCAGTTGACCAAGTCATATTGCTGTTTTATGTTCATTCCATCATTCTCTCCTGACTCGTTTTCATTAATGGAGTACTCAATTCCTTGGAAGCATGTCAGGTCTAATTTTAAGGAGCCATTCTTTAAGAATAAATTCAGATATTCATAAAAAATGATTAGATAAATAATGTATGCCATGTTCATATGAGGTGATACTATATAACTTAAAATTACAAAGACTTAAAGCTTTTGACACAAACATCAAACTTTTATATGATTTGTTGGATGAAAGGTTAGAAAACAGCACACAACGAATCAGTTTCATTTATTTAGATAAACATGTACATGTATATTTTGAAGGTTAAAAAGTGAAAAATCTTTTTTTTTAAGATTTTATTTATTTATTTGACCAGAGAAATCAGATCACAAGTAGGGTGAGAGGCAGGCAGAGAGAAAGAGAAGGAAGCAGGCTCCCTGCTGAGCAGGGAGCCCGATGCAGGCCTCGATCCCAGGACCCTGAGATCATGACCTGAGCTGAAGGCAGAGGCTTTAACCCACTGAGCCACCCAGGTGCCCAAAAAGTGAAAAATCTTGGAGTTATGTTTGGATGCTGGAATTAGAGTTGATTTTTAAAAATTTTTTCTGTAGTGTCTGATTTTAATTTTCCCAGCATTATGGGTAGTATTTTCCAATACTGTCTTTCTGTACATCTTTATTTTAATAAAAATATAAGCAAGTTACAGCAATATGGGCAAAGTACCTCAGTCCTACTGGTTCCCTGTCCACATCTTCTGAGCCTGCTCCCATTCTAGCACAGGTGTAAGTGCACAGTAGTCACCTGAGATTTGAAAACTAGTAAGTCGAAAGCCTTGCCAATCATAAGGAACTCGTAAAAGATGCTGAGCAATCCTAGTCTTTAAAATTGTTATGGTGACTTTCACAATCTCCTGATGTTCTTTCTGGCCAGATAGAATCTTATCTTCCATAAGATAGAATATCGAGAACATCTTTGATTAACCATTTCATTAAGGATGTTGTGTTCATTAATTTTGCATCCATATGAAGCAATTCCATATGACTTCGTATAATATATCACCCACAGTAGACCTAGAGCAAGTGTTATTAGAATTATCGTGATGTGTAATAACAGAGAACTTTTTTTTCTGAGTGATGGCTATTATCCAGGCACTGCACTAAAACCTTAACAGAATTATCTCGATTAATCATTAGGACAGTCTATACGAAAGAAATAACTATTATCTTCATTTTCCACAAATAACCCTACAACAATTGAGGCATAGGAAGTTCAATCAATATATCCATCTTTCAATAGCTGATAAATAGCAGAGCCAGGATCAAATACATATTCCCTAAAGGATAAGCAAGTTAAACTTATTTCAGATGATGTATGTGTAAATGATGATAACAAAGACCAGAATACTACTGTCAATAAAGGAGAAATGGTGCTTCTGTGGTCTTTTCTGAACAAAGTCCACCATTAGTGAGTACACAGGGTTCACACTTCTTCCCTACTGAGAGTCGAATAGTTAGAAGGTTACAGGAAATTACATTCTGTGATATAAACTAGAGAAGGAATTAGCTTATGTGTATCTGCTAGGAAAATCTCTAGAACAGATCTGCACTACGCTACACAAGCTGCTGACTGATATTCAATGAAATAAATTAGCACTTAGCACAGTGGTCCTCAGAGGCTTCTCACATGCAGTCATCCCAGCCAAACCATCCTCTCCATTCCCTTTCTACAACCTTGCCCCTCACTCCCATCCCAAGTGTCCTCCCTTTCACAGACCTTAACACACCTACATTGGATGTCTTTGGACCATATGTTCCACAATCTATTGAGCACTGTTTTTATATTTTTGATGTACTAAGCCTAATGTTTGCACCTCTCATTGTACTTTTTTTAAAGATTGTATTTATTTATTTGACAGAGAGAGAGAGAGAGCAAGAGCTGGGATCATGACTTGGAGCTGAAGGCAGATGCTTAACCAACTGAGCCACCCAGGTGCCCCATGCTTCTCTCATTTCATAAAGCACTTACCCATCCATCTCCTCATTTAAATTCTCAGGTTATGCCAGCAAAATGGGAAAGTGATACTTTCATTTTATAGGTGAGAAAATATTACAAAAAGAGTCCTTTCATAACGTGATGGCAATACACTTCTCCAGCCTCATATCTTAATACAAGAATCATATCAGCAATAGTCGAGAAGATGTTATCTGTGACACCTCTTTGCCTTTGGTCCCGCTCTTCCTAAGACACTTCTCTTCAGATTTTCTAACTTTAAATCCTGATCATTTTTTCCCATTAAAACACTAAGTCTATTGAAAACATACAGAAACACAAAGTCTACTGAAATATATATTTTTACGTGAGTGATTATAAACACCTTCAATATGAGCCAATTAAATCCAGGAAGCACACTTTATTTCCACTTTTTGAATGTTTGCCTAATTTCAGTATCAAGGCCGATACTCCTCTAATCGTGTCCATACCTTACCTGAGAAGGTGCAAAGATCTCTTTATTGCTGGAGTAAGTTAGAACTTTGTAAGACAACTACTTTGAACCAAAGCTCTCATCTGAATGCATACGTTCTGGTTATTTTGCTATTTAACAACAAAAATGCGATGGACACTTCAGTTGATTGACTAGAAGAAATGTCAATGTCAATGGATCTAGACAGAAAATTGGAGAGATAAGCCATTTGGGAACATCAGGTCTGTACTCTATGCTGCTTGAACTCCGCAAACTCTTCTTAAGGATAAAAATTCACAGCTGAGGCACACAGAGCTTTATAAAGGAAAACACATCTGCATAAACAATTCATGTTCTCCTTCAGTGTTCCTGCCTAAATGTTTCATCAGTTTAACTGGTTTTCCTTTGATGTGATGCTTACTTCTCTGGCTCTTTACCCACATTTCTTGCTTAGTGCTTACAAGGACGTGCCATTAGGCAGGCTTAGAGATTGTTTTGCAGGCAAAATAATTAAACAAACAAACAAATAAACCTTCAACTCTGTTTTCCCCCTTGCTCTCTTTAAGAAAAGTTCTTAAAACTTTTCCTTAATGGGAATAGAACTAGATTTCTAAAGTAGAAAATACCTACTCATGATTCAAAAATAAAAACCAAAAATTACATTAGTTTAAAAAAGTATTTAGTTGAGCTCGATGCTATCTCAATATGACTAAACCTGCAAAAATAAAATGTGGTAGGTATGATTAGAAATTTCCATCGGCATATACTTTGCTGCTATGAATGCAACACATAATGTACATTTGATGCAACCAGGATGAAGAGAATTAGATATTGAATCTGATTCTCTCCACTATCTGAGGTAGTAAAAATGATATGCTTTCCAGAGTGCAGGGAGAAATGAAGAAATTAACCTGCTCCCGGAAATTCCCTTTCCAGCCCTGAGCAGCCTAAAAACAATGAATCTGGTTAACGCAGAATGCCTACGCCTGGGAGTCAGCATTTTTTACAGACTGAATCATTGCCGACACCAGGTTTAGATTTTGACCAGAGTACGGTAGAGCCAGTCTTCTTTTTTTTTTCTTTTCTTTTCTTTTGTCATGTTTGCACCTAAAAGGATGAATCAATTTATATATATATACTTTTAGCTATGGATAGAAACATTTATTTTGCTAAATAAAATACATTGTCATTCATCACCAAGGTTTTAAAAGAATAATATTTAATTCATTGCTAAAGTATCCCCAGAGCATTATTCACCCTTAAAGTGTGGGAAATTTGGATATGCTGTGATCCTGAGGAACAAAGAAAGGTTTTACACACCAATTTTTATAGCTTTATCTTTATATATACATTTATATGCATATCTGTATTTACCTGTACCTATCATGAAATAAAGTCAAATAACAATCAATTATGTGGTGATAGAATACTTTATGAATGTAGCAGTGAGTTACAGCAAGTGTGGTCTGTACAGGTAGATACATATTTTTGTAGAAGTTATGCCATTTATTTCAAAGAACTTCAAAATTCAATTTAAGAAACTACATATTGACCTCTTTCTCTTGAGAGTCCTTGTATTTTTCTGTTGTGATTTCCTGGGCTTGAACATTGGCTTTGAACAAGAATATGTCTTCAATGTCCATTTCTTGGCACTTGCGTAAAGACATTTGTCTATGTGATTCTGAAAAAATTGCATTACCTTTCTCTGGTATCATCAGATTTTCCAGGAGAATTTTGTGATATTTGATTTTGGTTTTTTTTTCCCCCCAGAAGGTGAGGCTTTTCATCAGCTTTCAGTAATTTTTTCAATGAAATTTATGGCTTAAATAAAATGAGCTCACCCAGTGGGTGCTATACAAGTAGCTTCCTGTGAATTCTCACAGTCAATTATTTTCAATGTACCAGTAGATCATAAATCTCAAAGGCCATAAAAATGTTTCTTCGCAAGGTATGCTCCAGTCTGTAAATTCCAAGGTGGATAGCCTTCACCTCAATTCTAAAAGCTCATTTTATCTTCCTTTTTTTATTTTAATCATAAATGATTTTTTAGTGTCTGAGAATTGTGCTTGAGGGACAGCAACAAATCTTGAAATTTTCCTTTTTTTTTTTTTTTTTGCAAAATACAAACATTGAAGGGACTGAGCTTTATCCAAGCTTTGCTTTCTAAATAGCTGTAGGTCTTCCTAGTGATTGGACTTCAGTTACAGTAAAGGAAGACATGATTCAAAGAGCAAGAGAATAAAAGATGGAGAAAAGGGAATAAAAAAACCAAAACGGTACCATCACCTCTCCAAATTACACAAACAATCAGCTTATCAACAATAATTACTATGTTCCTTTATTTTCAATTTTAAATTTTCTGATTAGAATGTATCCTAAATCAATATGTGTGTTCAATGTAGTAAGTAGTATTTCATTTTTGTTTTCCTGAAAGACTTACTGAAGAGAATTTATCTAAAAGACGAAGTCTGAATATAGGAGAAACCGTGTATTTAAGCTCGACTTTTCCCCTAAACCTGGCCACCAGCTGAGGTAGACAGAATATGACCGTGTGAGCCTGGAAAGCCAAGTTCAATATTTATAGTAATATAGGACATTGAACTAGGAGCTGTATAATCTAGAAAGAAAGCATTTAGCAAGGCAGTAAATGTGATAAACTCCACCCTGGGAGGGGAAGGTGAGGGATAAGATCTCTTGTCACAGCCAACACCAAAAAACATATGACTCTGCTAAGCAATCTCCTTGAGCAGGAACTGGATGTAAGACATTTTGTTCTTGAAAGTTTCTTGTTCCCTTGCCTCTGGATTATAATTGGCAGAGATAATTGTGTTACTCCCAGTGATGTTTGTTTGTTTCTGTGTGTTTGTTTCTACAAGGGAATGCAAGTCAGATCACGAAAGTAACACACAAGATGCTGAGCAAGTATTGGATGGAATAGCCCCAAAGTGAACTTGAACAGCGAGCCAAAGTCTTGCAGACTCTCTCTTTTAAGAATGAAGTATTTGTCTCAAATTTCACATGTTTGAGATAGTGTAAAATAGCAATAATAAATAAATCACAATTGGATGAATAATTACATTTGGTAGAACAGGAATGTTCTACACATTTCCACGGAAATGTGTAGACAAGAGAATGAATAAAAGATTTTGCATGTGAAGTTATGCTATTAACTATTTCAGAAGACACACTTTACAATATGATAAAACTTTTAAAAAAGGCATTTTGAGAGAAAATTTTCAGTCTCACAGTGAGTTACAGGCATGAAATAACCCAACGGCGGCAATTACTCCTCTATCCTTATTTACTTAATTTCCACTTAACTAGTTATCATGTGACAATTACTTTCCAGTTTTCCATTTAGGATTATTTAAGAATTTGCCTTTTTAACCATTATTTACAAATAGATAATTCTGCGCTAGCTAGTGTAAAATGTGGTTCTAGAACTCAGGAATAGTAGAGCACATTTATGATCATTTTTAATATCCAACATTAAAAATAATTTTCTTCCAAGAAAAGAGTTTAGAAAATATTATAGGAGGTTGTAGGCTTGCTATTAAAAAGCAAGCAGTGAAACACTACAACGGCCAATTGGTACCTCTTTATTCTTTCAGGTTTTTTGTTTGTCTTTGGTTTGTTTTGCTGTTTCTTTTGGTAATGGGTGGGGAGGGATACTCAGGTGGCAGTTTAAACCCCTGGATTCTGAGTGTAATTATTTGAACCGCTGAACCAAGTCTTGTGTCTTTTTCATTGCTGAGTAAAGAACGAGTTGCTAGTTGTCTCTGGGTTTCAAGTGGATGACTCATGATAATAATACTTACAAAAAGGAAAGGAAAGAAGAAAGAAAAACAAGCAGGAAAACCAGCACAATGCTCACATCTGGCCCTATGGAGCTATTCTGTTCTGTGTGGCTGCCAGCTGAGAATCAATCTGGAGTCCCTCTGGCTAAATTATGAACTGGTAGAGAAGGGCTGCTCTGTTCACGGTGCACACAAATGAGTTACAGCCTGGTTAATAGAACTCCTTAAAGCAAAACTAAGGTGAAGAATTCTGAATTAAATGAAGTGTACGCCACTCATGTTCACACATACCATCTCAATTCTCTATATAAATTGCCACCCTGTATATCATATACAATGACAGTAGCCAAGCATCATAAAAAACTTAAAAAATAATAAAGTTTTGCCACTGCAAAGTGCATACACATCGGCTGCCTTAGTTCACGTTCTAGAATGTTATTGCGGATTAAGCATATGGTACCTCCTAAATGTGAAATAAATGAATGTTCAAAGAGGAAATGGAGGGCCAGTTTCTCAAATCTAACAAATGCTGGTAAAATCACAGGGAGACCTCCTCAAAGCAACTTGTGTTAGAAAATAGAGTCATCGAAAACAAAATCTAAAAATGAAAGTTCCTGACTTTCAACTTTATAGTGGATTTTGTGGCAGCTGTGAGTAGGAATTACACTGATTGCCCTTGTAAAGTGGTTGATCTTACTCAACTCTTGGACTTGTAAAACTTTGGTGGAATATCTGTGTGTCTTGAAGAATTCTGACTCTTCCCATGCAGCCCCAAGACAAAAGAAAACAATTACTGAGTGCTGCTCTGAACAGGCATTATTCTAAGCTCTCGGAAAAATAGTGAGTAAGTAACAAAAGCACTGTTCCTATAAAGCTTGTATTTAACCAGAAGGAGATAGAAAATAAGCAAAATGATTTCTCTATAATGTTTCAGAAAGCATAAAGTATTTGGAAGAAAAATAAAACAGAAACAAGGGATTTTAGATAAGAAGTATGGACTAGATCTATCAGAGTACTGTCTTTAGCCTTGAAACTGAATAAAACCACCAAGATGACGTAGTAGCTACAGAAAGTAGATAGAAAAGAGGTCTGGAGAATGAGCTCTGGCGTTTTAAAAATGTAAAATGTAAGAGGGATGAGAATGACCCAGCAAAAGAGATTGAGAAAGAGTGATATAGGATGGAAACAGGAGAGTGTGGTGTCCTGAAATTCAATAGTGCAGTATTTAGAGGAAAGAGGGGGTGATCGTCTATGTCAAAAGTTATGGAGAGGTCATATACAATGAGTACAGAGGTCAAAAAAGGACAACATGCTGCAATCATATTTAATGCCACTTTGGTCACTCCATGACCTGGGGAAAATGATAAAACAGAATGTGAAGCTATAGCAGCTTTGCTTAAGGCATATTCTTACTTACGGTAAACTGTCTTGCATTTTGTCAACAGGAAAGCTGATTTGTCTTGTCTCTTGCCTCTCCCTGGAATGCCATTTGCCTCCAGGGACTTTCCTTTGATATTTTCCTTCTACCTACATACCTAATTGTTGTCTTCCTATCCAGGCAATAACGCCTGCTGTTGAGAACAGGGCTAGCTGACTCTCACCTTTGCCCAAAGTTTATCACGATGCTGTGGACAAAGTAAGGCCTCATGATATTTATTATTGACGAGCAGAAGGAAGGGAAGGAGATGTTTGTGGGAGGAGGAAGGCAGAGTAAAATGAGAGACAGAGAGAGGGGGGAGAGAGAGAGACAGAATAGAGGACAGGAGGGAAGGAAGATGAAAAAATAGGTTTGTCCAGTAAACTTGGCATTGGGCCAGTTTACATAGCATTTAGACATCTGGAGAATTCTTCAGGGAAACAGGGAATGGCACTGGGAGCAACATACATACTGAAAAACTGTCCTCATTTCCAGCAAATGGCCATTTGTTATCTACTTTATAAGATTTCCCCTGTTAGCACTACAATCAGTCAAGGGTCAGTCTATGGGGTCCTTCCCAAATCCCTTTAAGCACTTAGAATAGGGACTGTTTCACATCAAATATGTAAGTTCATTTGGCAACATTGCTCTGGTTTTACCTTAAACTTTTTTATTGTCCTTATTCTCAAAACAAAATGCAAGGTCTTCTCCTGAGAGAAATCATGAAGCTGATGGTTTTAATGACATTACATAAGGATAAGAAAAATTATTAATAATGCTCAAGAGGGAATAAAAACGAGATTCTTCCAAACAGATCTGTCAAATGAATTTTCTGGAAGGATTTAATAAATAATTCCTCTTTCCTCTGTATCTCATCTCCCCCAAACCACTCTCCATTTTCTTACTAACTATGTAAGGGAAGAGTTTCTACCGTAAAGCCTGGTGAACCATGTCCTTATTTTTTTCTTGTAGAAATTTAATAAGAATCTATACTCCTAAACAAGGTGAGGTACTATTGTAATTATTCTAATCATACAACATCTGGAAAGTTTCCTTCAAAACATAAATAATAACATTCATGGGACTTCTACACAAAATGGGTATATGGGCAGGTTCACAAACTATGGACATGACTGTCTAGAGAAATGAGACTCAAACTTCCTTAATAAGACTCATAACTTCCTTATACCCTCTCAGTGCTCCTTAACAAACATCTACTGAACATACACTAAGTGTATCCCTGTATATTTGACCATTTTCACTTTGTCCAAGATACTGGGGATATAAGTATCAATATATAGCTCATAAATTCATCATCTTCATCAATTTCATAACCATCACAATAAGTAGTATTTATTGATGGCATACTTTGTGTCAGGCAGCACATGAGACATATTACCTCATTTTAATATTCCCAACAGCCCAAATTTATAAAATAAGAAAACAGAAGCTTTGAGAGGAGGAAGGTCACAAACCTGTAAGAGTGGGCTGAAATTCAAATTCAGACAGAACAAGAAACCAGACAGAGTATCTCACTCACAACATGACTTTGCATTCCAAGGTAAGAGTTTTGATTTTGAAGTCAAAGAGATTTACTTTTAAACCCTGCCTCTAATATGGAAGCAACCTAAGTGTCCATGGATACATGAATGAATAAGGAAGATGTGGACACACACACACATACACACACACACACACACACACACACACACACACACCCCACATACACACACTGGAATATTATGCAGCCACAAAAAAAGATGAGACCTTGCCATTTGAGACAATATGGATGGACCTGAGGGTATTATGCTAAGTGACATAAGTCATCCTGAGAAAGAAAAATACAATATAATTTCACTTACATGTGGAATTTAAAAAAAATAATAAGCAAACAAAAAGCAGAATCAGACCTATAAATGCAGAGAGCAAACAGATGTTTGCCAGAGGGGAAAGGGAAGAGATGATAGGGAAGGTGGGTGAAGGAGCAAGGTAGATTCCAGATATGGACTGAATAAGTAATGGAAATAAAAGGCAAAGCATAGGGGATATGGTCAATGGTATTATAATAGTGTTGTATGGTGACAGATGATAACTATATTTGTGTTGTGCAGAGCATGTATAGAGAAGATGAATCACCATGTTGTGCACCTGAAACTAACGTAACAGTGTATGTCAACTATACTCAAATTTAAAAAAGAAAATCCTGCCTCTATCGTCTAGTAATTGCTGAACCCTGGACAGAAAAATGTAGACTCTAACCCTAAATTTTGTCATCTGTAAAATGAGAATAAAAAAATTAACCTCTTGGGTTGTTTTGAAGGATAAGTAAAAACTGGTTTCCCAAGGGCATCCCACAGTGTCCGATACATAGGGGATATTCAGTAAATTGTGACTACTGATACCATCATTACTAATGTTCTGATATCTCCTGCCTGTCAAAGTGAACTTTGTAACCGATCTCGTCTTTTTTTAAAAACATGAATCAGTCCTTCCATCATTTCAGGGCTGACCATGCAGTCATCAGATTTAATTCCCACATCCTCTGGCAATCCATTTTCATCTACTCATTCAAAACCTGGCATGCAATGTATTTATTTCATGAAACCCTTCCTTCAGCACTCAAGTGACTTGTTCCAACTACTTTAAATTTAAATCGGTTGACACATTGATTTATAATTGTTCCTGTACAGTTTCTCTAAAATTGTTTTCAACAAATAAATGTTAACAAGTCTCCCTTAGAAAAATCACATCTGGGGCGCCTGGGTGGCTCAGTGGGTTAAAGCCTCTGCTTTCAGCTCAGGTCATGATCTCAGCGTCCTAGGATCGAGACCCACATCGGGCTCTGCTCAGCAGGTAGCCTGCTTCCTCCTCTCCCTGTCTCTCTGCCTGCCTCTCTGCCTACTTGTAATCTCTCTCTCTCTCTGTGTCAAATAAATAAATAAAATCTTTAAAAAAAAAAAAAGAAAAATCACATCTGGATTTTCTTAAATTAGGAAAGAGGAAAAGACGGTTTTTCCCCTCAAGATGAGCCACTCTGAAGCAGAAAGTGCCTGGCTCGTAAAGTCCTGCGGGTTTGGAATCACACTCTGATACAGGGTACTATTCATGACGTGATCTCATCAAGGGCAAGTCACTTAGCCTCTCTGTAAAAGATCTAAAAAGATGAAAAAGTAAAACGTTCTTCTAAGAATGATATGTGGACAAAATAAGATCAAATGAGAAGATGGATTGGAAAACATTTGGTCCATCACCTGGCAGACCTACCCATGCTCAAAAAGTCTGGTTTGTACTTTCTTCTCCCTCTAATTAAAAAAATGAAACAAAACAAAAAACTAGATGTTGGCCCAATAATTACTTCGCCAGACAGTATTATTGGACTTAAAAATTCATTTCTCTGGATTTTCTGAACTCCCTTTCCAACTTAAAAGGATATATAGATATTGTTGAGCTGAACTACAGTTTGATGTCTTAACTTGAACACTTTTTGAAGCTTGCAAAAAAAAAAAAACCCAACACTACAAAAAAATGCATTTATAGCCTCTGCAAAATCCCTGTTAAAGGTCTTTTCCATTATGCCCCTCAAAATGCCTTAATTTAATGCCCATCTATAAATTGTGTCTAGAATCCAATGCCAAGAAAGTGTCTACTCTGAAGAACTGAAAGTCTTCTCTTTCTCTGACAGGAGGATGATTTAAATGGGGATGGTGTCACAAGAGGGATTGCAGGGGGCACAGATGGGCATTCCCCCCAGCCCCGCCACCAACACCTACTTCTCTACCTTACAAAGCCAGCCTTCCAAAAACAATCCGGATAATAGTTCTCAATATGAAAAATGTTTGTTTTATCACTATCTTGCAAAGATGGGAGGAAGCATCTTTATAAATCTTTTTCAGCTTATTAATCTCTAACTAAGTACTGAGGTAGAATAGTGTGCTTTCTAAGCAAATACAACTTTGAGACCATTCTACACACCCAACTTCCAATCGCTTACACCACAAGCAAGGAGATAATAAATTCACAATTATAATGCTTCTGTTTCTCTCTCCTCTATCATGGAGTTTATAGGATTTTTTTTTTTTTTTGTAACTGTAGAGAATATTTTTCCCTGACTTAAGTCAGAATTGAACTGCACGAAATGGAATGAAATGCTGAGTTCTCTGTCTGCAAAGAGCAAGCGGGTTGGTCTTTGATGGGAAAATCTCAGAAAGCTGCTTTATTTCTTTTTCTTCTTCCTGCCCAGTGTAAAATGCTAAGACTTTCAGGTATCACTCCCATAAATAAAAGTAAGCATAATTTAAAGCTTGATTTCAGTAACCATCTTGTCTCAACTTCCTGTTACAATTACCCATTTATTTTTAAGTCTCCTAGACTAAATAAATGACTCCTTGTGATAAACCACCTCAAATCTTTTCTTTTCTTTTTTTTTTCTTTTTTGGTCAAGTGGAATTAAATTGAAATATATAGAAGGAGGACACTGTAAAAGACTATTAGAAGTTTAGAGTTAGAAAAAATGTCAGAAGTCATCTAATATAATCTTCAACTAGATTTATGGATTCTTTTTAAAAACTCTTAAGTTTGTTGAGGGTAAAGATCCCTGCCATCTATTTTATTTTGTATGCCCCCACAGAGCATGAAGTCCACCAATCCACACACAATGGGTTCTCAATAAATATTCCTGACAATTGTTGAAATATATAATGTATAACCTTGTTGGACCCAAGCTGTCAGTGCCTATTGGTGACTATAAATTATTTCCTGTGTTGAATATCCACCTTTGTAAACCTTAACTACTGCATGTAGATGCTCAAACCCAAAAGTGGAAGCTCCTTTGCAGAATTTACTAGATCATGGAGGGTGTAACTCAAGAACACTAATGTTACTTTAATGTAGCAGTCTGGGCGTTAATATGATATATTTCTGCTATTAAAGTTTAAGAGGTTTTAGGAGAAAAGGTTTTAGCACTGGGTAGAAGACATTTTACAACATCTGGTTTGGCATTTCAAGAAATATTCCCTAGAAAGTCCAGCAGTCCACTCATGAAAAATGAGAGAAAAATGTCTGGGTTTTTTCTGACCTCTACTAAATGAGAAGCTTCACGTAAAGCTAACCTTGGCTGTCTCTCGGTCAACTTTGCAACAGTAAAATGCATAGAACAACATAAAGGAAAATGAGGAAAATAGAATGAGGTTTAAAGAAATAAAAACGAAAAAGATGGATTCAAGACAAATGTTTCTCACTACAAAATAATAAAAATAAGAATGGAATAATGTCTTTATTCCAGTCCACGTACAGTAACTGCTCTCTGAAATGGCACAGCCCATGACAAACACAAAAATCTCCACAGAGCCCTAAGACATAGACACCAGCCTCCTGGTCTGGAAGTGTGATAACCTGGGCCACACTCACATCAACAGAGCCCTGGTGGTCAGTGACCACACCTGTTTAGAGCTTCAACATCATGTGTGGAACCATAGCTCCTAAGGACAGTAGTCTCATTAGAGCAATGTTTGCATTACTAAGGTAGTCAGCAGCAAGTAAACACTAAATAAACTTTTGTGACTGCGTTGGTAAAATATTTACTGATTTTTATCACTGAGATTTTTTTCGTTGTTGTTACTTTGCTTCTTTATGCTCCAATGAAAATAAAAGATTACTACACTAGAACGTCATTCTAAGATTTTCCTTACAATCTAGATGAAGAACTCTATTATAGAATTAACTATGCTAATAATTTTCAGTGATATGTTATTGAGAAGCAGCATGGAATAGTAATTACTTCCATGAGTCTAGAATTAGACAGACACTTCTTTGTTAAGAAAATGACCTGGGGCAAATGTCATCTTTCTGAACTTCAGTCTCCTCATCTGTAAATTAGAGAAAATAATACTGACTCTCTCAGATGCTTATTGTGAGGATTAAAATAGAGAATACATGTAAGCACTTAGTACATTGATTGATCCCCCTTTTTCTGAAGTGGGGGAGAAAGAACATCTGAAACAGCCTCCAGAGCCCAACCCTGAGAACGTGATCGGAGCCAACACCGAGATTCAGATGCTTCACTGAGCCACCCAGCGCCCCGCCTGGCCTATTCTTAAGAGCGTAACAAAAATTATCCTGCATTATTATTGTTAAAGTTAAGTGAGATATCCTTCCGAATTATGTACTGTAAATATGGTGTGTATATAGATATGTTTGAAACTGTTTCTGCTGTTTGGGAAAATAAAATTTTGGAAAGAATGAATGGCTTCGATCCTATGTGGGACTTTAAAAATTTTAATTTCTGGGTGTTCGTTGTCAATCCTTAATATAAAAACAAAACAATTTTTTTTCTGATGGAGCTATTCTAGGGATTCCACTGGTATAATGTTAGATAGTCAAAGTAGTTTAAACGTTTGAAGTGTGGTTCTATGTATGCCACTTCCAACTTTTTGCACGGTCTCCGGTTTGGCCCATTGAAATGAGTGCAACAGCATTTATTCCACAAACCACACAGGGTGGGTTTGGAAACGGAAACACATCATACATATGAAGTCACTCTGAAAATATAAAATGTTTTATTTTTATGCATGTAGTTTCCTATTATTAATAAAATAAACTTATGAATAGCTGTCTTTGTATTGATTTTTGATACATAAACATTTCTCTTTATCCAAAGTAGATGATTCACAAGGACTGCTTCTTTGTCTTTTTATTCCTTCAACAATATGTCTTTTATTGATCAATTTGTATAAGAAATGCAGAAACATAGTATGCAAATTATATGTGCTATGAGGTATTAAATGTAAATAAAACAGCTGCAAAGAAAGAAAAGTTAGAAAATTATATACTATTATATTATAAAAATGGATGACATAGACTCTGCATGGATATAGTAAGATACATGCTTTACATTATGAAGTAAATAGAGTGCAATCTATTTTATATAAGCACATATCCAAGTGAGAAACCCCTGAAGAATAGAGGCCAAATTTCAACAGTGATTATTTTTAGACTCAGGGTTATGGAAGATTTTCCTACCCATGAAGAACAAAATTATATCCCCATTTCTTTTTATAATTAGGCTGCACTATAATCAGAAAAAATATGAAATGTGGGCTCCATAAATATATTTGTGAGAACTTTTTAAGCTACAAAACCTTATGTTCAAAGATAAGAAAAGTCCATTATGAAAAAAAGTTAGTAGCAGAACTGCTTGGTTTCAAGTAGAGCTGAGAAGCGTGGGGCTTAGATGTCTGATCCAACTTCTGCCTACATTTCAGTGGGAAGCTGGGCTCTGGGCTCTGAAGGATGCAGTTGGAAACCATAGAAGTGAGTTGCTTCTACACAGCATGCTGGATTCCTTGCATCATTCTCTAGAAGGAAACTGGAGATCACTCTTTGTTTTGTATCACTTTACTTATTAAAAAAAATAGGCAACGACTATGTAAAGTTATATTCAAAGTTCAGGTAAAATGAGAATTATATCTCATATTTGCATGACCTTTTAAAATTAGAAAAGAATGCTTTCACAAACATGTCACGTTGGACTTCCTAAGAACCATAAAGAAGGGATGCCTGGGTGCCTCAGTTAGTTAAGCATCTGCCTTCAGTTCAGGTCATGATCCTAGGGTCCTGGGATTGAGTCCCGCATTGGGCTCCTTGCTTGGAGGGCAACTTGCTTCTCCCTCTACCTTCCACTTGTGCTCTCTTTCTCTCTCTCACACAAATAAATAAATAAAATCTTTTGGGAAAAAAAAAACATAAAGAAGATGAGTGGTCTTTTTATGGTAGAAGAAAAAGTGTGTCTGTCTATCTGTATGCTTGTTTTTTTTTAATGGCCATTAGGTGGTAAAACCTGAATGCAAATCAAAACCTTTATTTTTGAAGCATAAGTGTTTCTCAGTAAGGCTTACAGTCACTCTACTATTTGGTGTTTTAAAATGTGTGTGGGGCTTTTAATGTAATCATAATGCTTGAGGGTGTCATTGGCATTTGGGGTCAGAGGCCAAGGACACTAGGCATCCTGCAATGGAGCAAAGAGTCCCATGTAGTGAGTGTCTCCTCCCAACAATACTTCAGTAAAAACCTTTCCACTGCTATTGAAAAATAACTTTACTATATTGCTATGGTCTAGATTTTCTCAAAATAAATCGCCAAGTGGTTCTGTGGGATTTGTAGAAGAGTTCGCTCTATGCAGAGCTGTAAATATCACAACATGTTCTTCCTGATTCATCTTCTGCTTCTGATATTACTGTACTGGCAATAGGGAATAGGAGCAAAAGAAGGATCCAAGAAAGGAAAGAAGAAAGAGAGAAAGGTATGGAGAGAAAGAAGAAGGGAGAAGCAGAAGGAGAGAGGGAGAAAGGAAAGAAAGCAGAATGATAAGAGGAATAACAGAGGAAAGGGGAGTGAGATAGAGGGAAATAAATTGAACTTAATCAAGCATAAAAGAAGGAAATTGACTCACATTTATTTCAACTGAAAGAATGGCCCTGTCCATCTGCTATATACTCTTTCCCACTATTAGTGATATCCTTTGTTAGTGGAAAAGTGACTGGCCTGGAAGTCAGTGTATTGTAGGTCCAACTTCACTATTAAATCTTCAGGCAACTGGTTTAATGTTGCTAGGAATCCCTAAAATAAGAAGTGAGATGGAAGACTGACTGAAAAATGTCTGAAATCTTCTTTGTCCCTTCAATACTCATTTACTTGTTCTTACCCTATGGAAACTGGCATCTCTTAATTATCCATTATCATGACTTTCTTTTCCCACGTGCTTCCAAATTTTTCTCACTTAACTATGAAGAAGAACCCAGCAACTCCATTCTGCAATCAACATTGAGAAGAAGGTGGTTTGGGGACAGGTGAAATTTACCCTACACTTTGAAATTTACCCTACACTAATTTCTTACAGTTTCTGCAACTTTTTAATAAAGTATATGGAAATCCCATTCACAGCATTAGCACACTGTCTTGTATCCAAGACTCATGCATAAATATTTTTCTGATGGAAATTAATGCAGACTAAAAGGTTCCAAAGAGAAGGTACAACTCAAAAAATTCTATTTTCATATCAACTATTAGTGCTGAAAATTTATCTGCCATTCTATAAAAAGTCATAGCTATTTTTACATTGGTAGATTGGATGGGTTCTTCAAAACTTGGATTTATGCATAATAATTATTTGCATTAAATCAAACTCGTTGCCAAAATACTTGCTGACAAAGTATAAAATGTCTTTGGTCACATTCCTATCTTAAAAAAAAAAAGACTAACCCTAGGATTTGCCCTTTTTTATGTTGCTTCCCTGTTAAAATGATATATAAGGTAATGCATAATTTGTTTTATGGTTAACTGCCTAACCAACCATAAGTATCTCTTTATCTCATCCTACTGGCCTCACCTTACTTCAACCTGCTGAGTATTTCCTGCAATCTGTTTTATTTATAATGTACAATTGGCAAACGAAATGACTAATTAGTGTATGCATTAATTACTTTTCCATCTGTTTTCCCTTTCAGAGAAAAAGGAACAGCAAAGGCAGGTAATTAAGACCAACTATGGCCCATTACCTCTTTACTCCTTGGTTTCCTTTCTTATCCACATGTTTTTTGTGGCCAGGAATGTGTAGAAGAACCACATCTTGAGAGCAGTTTAATCAAATCCTGGTCAAGGAAACCTTTATTCTGATTCTTGGTCTCTGTTTATTTTAAGCAGGCATTGTTATATTTAGATACAGGAATAAGTGTAGACAAATATTTCTCAAACAATAAAAATATATCATATGATATATAAAGCTATATATACATATATAAATAAAAATGTACCTCATATATACATAATCTGCTATTTCTTATTTAATAGTTTTTCTTTGAGAAAAAATACATTTCAGATTAAAATTAAAGTACAGATTTGAATTTTTTAAAACAATGAAGGAATAATTGCCTATATTTATAGTTTCTTGATCTACACTCAAGACACTCAGCTTTCTTGGAAGGGGTGTGTGTATGTGTATCTGTGTTTGTGTGTGGGTGTGGGTATAAGTGTGTACACGCTTTGAGAGACACAAAGAATTGGCCGAGGTAAATAATGTTTTTTTCATTAATTTGCCCTGTTAAGAAACAAAAAAACCCCCAGTAATACAGATCCATTGTAAACATTATAGTAAGGAAATTTTAAATGATCAAAAAAAGCTCTCTTCAACCTTCCTCTATCTACTTCAAGTAACAGCTGCTTAAATGTAATATGTACCTTCCAGAAGTTTTTGTTTCACCTAGTGAGATAATAGGTGAGTAGGTAGACAGCTATATGCATGTAACTTTCTATATGCATATACGTTCATGTTGTTGTTAAAACCTCATTAAGCTGTCAAAAAACACGAGGGATAAAATTGTAGTCTGACAAAATTTAATTTCTTGACTCACAGAATCAAGAGCAAGCACTCCAGGCAAACCATGGGATGGCTCTTGATAAGCCAGAGGAGGGAAGCAGCAAGCATGTGGTTTGGGCCCTCACCGAGGGGTTCTGATAGGGACCTACTGGAAGATGGGATAAGTTCTGGCCTGGCTGAGACTTCTGAGGTGGGGGCAGGATAAGTGGGATTTACTAGGGGCTGGAAGCTCTCAGAGGTGGGATAGGTTTGGCATTGGGTATCCCTAATAGCAGATGGGGGGAGTAAAGGATGCCAGAGCACCAGGGGAAAGAAGCAGCCGCCATTCAGAGTGTCTCTGAGGCATTTTCCAGCTGCTGCATGACTTTGGAGGAAAGATTGTTTTCTGGTAACTTGGTAGCTGACCATATCTGCATCTATTCTTCCACCCCTCCTGGTTAACAGCAGGACTGCTTTTCTCTCTTACATCCAAGCAGATTTTCACCAGTCTTTCACAGATTTTTACTCTTGTGTGATAGATACTTTGAAAATACAAAGCATACTATATGAGTTTTCATTTACAAAATAAAAGAATTAGAATATCTTATACAGATTTTCTATAATTGGCTTTTTATATTTAGCAATCTACATTTACTTTTCTAAAGCTGTGTATAAACGGTTATGGTCATTCTTTTTAATGGTTATATAATATTTAGGTAAAATTTAACGAGTCCTCCACATTATACATTTCCTATTTCAAATCACTTTGATATAGATATAAATATATAGATAAAATAATTATTATATATAGTATAAACTCAACAAAAAACACATATACATATATCCTTAAACACTTCTGCAAGTATTTTTCAGTTACAGATTTCTACAAATGAATTGCTAAGTAAAAAGATATATGTGTTTTAAATTTGGATTATTATTACCCTCTAAAAGCATTGTATTATATAATATACCCACAACATGTGTATGGGGTGACACTTTCCCCACATGCATACCAATATTAGATTTCATAAATCTTTTAATTTGGGGCAATATGATAAATGGAATTGGCATTTCATTATTATGATTTGGATTGTTGATCACTAAAAACTTTAGCATGTTTTCATGTTTATTATGCAATTACTTGCATGTTTACTTAGGTTGCTTGTCTTTTGTATTCCATTGAAGAAATTTGAATTGCACAGAAAGAGTTCCAATAGCTTCATATTAATCAGGTAGTAGAGTAATGTAAATACTCAAGTAAGAGGACCTCAGATCAAATGCTGAAATTCTGCTTCTGTTCTTTGTCTTTCACCTACCATAATCTATAACTGATGGCAGGAGCAATGCATTCGCGGTTTGATTTCGCCACTGACTTATGGTACAAATTCAGTTTCTCCATTGTAGAGTGGACTCAGTACAAATTGTCTTTATGTAACAGAAAACCGTATGATCAAATAAGATTAGAAACCGAATTTCTCTGGTGGTGAGATATTTTAATTATTTTTATTGTAGTTTCTATTTAGTGTACAATTTTATCGGGCACTATCCTATAGACCTAATAGGAAGCTCTAAAGATCTAAACAAAGCCATTTTATAAAAATTGTGTTAAAAATATCAGAAGAATTAGCTACGTTTTTCTTTGAGTTTCTTATGGCTTTAGATTATTTCTTCTTTCTCCCATCTGTTAATTCATATCAAAGCATCTAAAACACTCAGACGTATGTAGCAAGTAGCCTCCTAACAAAGATGAATTAAACAAAATTTCCTCTGCAGAGGTAAAAATCCTTCCCTTGTGGATCTTATGATTGACAATAATTATTGTCAGATACTTTCCATCTCACTAATTCCCTATCTTTCACATTTCATCTAAAACCAACTTTTAGCATACAACTTATTATTTTAATTTATATTTCCCCCAAGTAATATATTTCACCTCACTTGTTATTTGAGCTTTATATTTAATTCTAATTTATTAAACTCAGTGTTATAAATAATATTGCCAAATAAAATTTAACCCCACTCATTACGTTGGAAGTCAACGCGTCTGCCATTTTAGGCCCTGCTTGCAGGATTTCCTTCAAAGGTTTCTGTGTTTCCAGATTTTACTTTGCATTGGTCTGCTATCTCATTTAAACTTTAGATAACCTTGATAACCTTGCAGTAGCTAGACCTCAATTAAATTTAGCAATTTTATTTATGTATTTACTTACAAATTTAATAATTTTATTTGATAATTATCTCAATGATAAGAAGAATAGATATCTAAGGCTTTATTAACTCTCAAAGAACCTGCACTCTAGATGACAAGATATTCAACTAAGAATATATAGAAGGTAAATATCTAAATAAGAGCATTTATTGAAGTGATGTAATGGCAAGTTACTACGGCTCCTCAAAAATGGGAGACGATGGCTATGAGCTGTCAGAATTAAGGAGGGAACCATGATTTTCCTGGTTGGACCTTGAGTAGATGAGCATCCGAAGAACAAAATACATGAGGCATTCATTTATTGAAAAAGTGGGAGATACGTTGAAGTATACTGATTGCAGTCAAGTAATTGACATCATGGTCTAATACAAAAACAGCATCCCTGGTGTTAGGCAAACCTGGGTACAACAAAGGGTTCTTCTCTTATTAGCTATGTGACATGAAAAAACAAAACAAAACAAAACTTTTTAAAATCTTTAATCTCAGTTTCACATGAAACAAAAAGGAGATTTGAAACATATATTTGGGTATGGGGTCCTCATATACTTCTGGGGGGAGCGTAAATCAGCACAACCATTTTAGAAACCAAGAAAGTCAGATGCAAAAATATGTACAATATGAAACCAGGTATGTAAATTTTGAGAGGAGGCAAAAGTCCTGTATGGTGTTTGAAATCAGGATTGTGTTTACCTCAGAGATGTGAGTTATGTGTACAACTCGTAGGAACCTGAGCAATGCCCCAGGATTCAGGGAACGTTCTAATACCTGCTCTGGGTGCTGAAAACATGTTCATCCTGTAAATGATCATTTAACGATACTTAGTGATCATGTGCATTTCAGGTTTCATTCTAACCTTCAGTAAAATTCACATTAAAGGTAATTATAAAAAAAAAAAAAAAAAAAAGGTAATTATATCTAAATCTATTCTGACCATGTGTAGCAAGAATTTTAGCTATTGTCATTTTTTGTATGTCTTTCCTGTTTTTTAAAGATTTATTTATTTATTTGAGAGAGAGAGAGAGAGAATGAATGGGGGGAGTGGCAGAGGGAGAGAATCTTTCAAGTAGACTCCCTGCTGAGCATGGAGACTGAAGGTTAGAATGCCTCCGAAGAGGTCAAAAGGAAGGTGGATGTTGGGATAGAAGGTTAATGTGAAGGATCTTTGGAGTAACAGAACTGTTTCTTATTTTGACAATGGTGGTACGTACATGAATATTTACATGTGATAAAATTGCTTAGACCCAAGTACACACACACCAATAAGTACAAGGAAAACAGACAAAATGTGAATTACATCAGTGCATTGTATCCAAGTTGAATCGTGATTGCTATATTATACAAGTCTTCTAAGAAGGATGTTACCATTGAGGGAAATTGAGTAAAGTGTACTTGAGAACCCTATATCCTTTCTTAGGACAGCCTGTGGATTGGCATTTTTCTCAAAGTAAAAATTTAATTAACTTTTTGATAGTAGGAGAATGACCCCAAACTTGAAAATATGCTAGATCTTGTCAAAGAACAAAAAAAGATTTCAAATGGGCAAGATCCCTCATTCTGTGCAAGTCTATAAACGGGTAACTGGGGGCACCTGGGTGACTCAGTGGGTTAAACCTCCGCCTTCAGCTCTGGTCATGATCTCAGGGTCCTGGGATCGAGACCTGCATCAGGTTCTCTGCTCAGCGGGGAGCCCGCTTCTTCCTCTCTCTGCCTGCCTCTCGGCCTGCTTGTGATCTCTGTCAAATAAATAATAAATAAAATCTTAAAAAATAACAAATGGGTAACTGGTCAGGACATTGGGCAATATATGAACATTAATATTGTACTTGTATACTATAAGCAAACCTAAGGGAAGAATATGTATTGTTTGTGTGAGTGTGGGTGTATGTGCTTTGGAGAATCAGTTATGTAGTGAGCAGAACAAAATAAAGTATGTTTGGTGGACTTGCAGCCCTGCCTGAAGAGGGAATACACTGTCCAGCCAACATACATCTGTCCAGACCACCTGGTACATATTTTCTTTTTGTGGGAAAAGCACCTTAAATTAGCTTTCAAAAATTGTACTTCTGATTATAAAGCAATAAGTACTTGAAGAGAATTTGGAAAATCAGAAACATAAGAGGAAAGATGTTTAAATTAGCCTTATAAACACTTTTTTCACAATATTTTATTATATACATATATTCTTTGAAATACTTCTTTTGCTTTTCCTATCATGAGTCCTTTTTCCCCGACACAAACTGTTTTTTTAAATGTCATTTGTAATGTTTATATAATGACTTGTCTTACAGAAACACCAGTATAACCAGTTTTATATTTCTGAAAATAAGGCTATTAATTTTTTTCAGAAGTAATATTCCCAATTCTATTAGTGCCCTAGAGCTGCACATAATGACTTTCTCCAGAGTACAGTCTATAAAAGGAGTAAATGGTGTAAAAAGTGGAGAAACCTGACGAACACTGTCTCAGCCTGGGGATCAAAGTTAACATCAATAGTGTTAAGACATGTTAATAGTATCTATCCTTGATACGATAGGATGCAAATGATACTTCACCTCTGAGGTTTCCCTTACAAAACCAATAAACCCAGTATAATCATTACAAAAACATACAAATCCACTTGAGCTTCATTCTACAAAATCCCTGATCAGAATTTCTCAAAAATGTGCAGGTCATCAAAAAGCAGGAGGAGGCTAAGGAGGAATGAAACTAACTGTCATGTGACGTCATGGATGGGATCCTGGACAAGAAAAAGGAGATTAGATAAAAACTAAGGAAATATGGGGGAAAAGAGTATAAACTTCAGTCAGTAGTAATGTGTCAATATCAGTTCATTCACTGTGATAAATACATAGTACTAATTTTAGATGTTAATAAGGGAACTGCGTGAAGGGTATACACAAACTCTCTGTACCATCCGTGGCAATTATTTTGCAAGTCTAAAGCTGTTCTAAAATCAAGAGCTTGAGGGCACCTGAGTGGCTCAGTAGGTTAAAGCCTCTTCCTTTGGCCCAGGTCCTGATCTCAGGGTCCTGGGATTGAGCCCCGCATCGGTCTCCCTGCTCAGCAGGGAACCTGCTTCCTCCTCTCTCTCTGCCTGCCTCTCTCCCTACTTGTGATCTTTCTCTCTCCTCAAATAAATAAATAAAATCTTTCTTTTTTTAAAAAAAGAAGAGCTTGAGTAAAAAATAATGTTGTGATAAAAACCTTTTTAATATAAATATTTTTCAAGATTTTCATTTCCTTAATAAAAATTGTTAGAATCACTTGGTCTAGAGCTCTCAACTTCTCATATCATTTGATAATACATTAACAAATTATTTTCCAAGAGTTTGTGCTTCCTAGACTTGTACTTCTGTGCAAGGTGTATGGATGCCTTACCACCACACCAAGCATAAGTATTTTCTTTCAAAGTAACAACAGCAAAAAACTACTCTGTTCTCCTCAATTGGCAAAAAGAAATAATACATCAATTTAATTCTTATTTCTAGTCTTATCCATTAGGGTAGCCACGTATTGAAATGCATCTTTGACATTCACATTTCATAATCTATAAGTCCCTGCTTCTGTTTTTTCTCCCAAGTTTTTATTGTTTTTTTTTAAAGATTTTATTTATTTTAGAGAGAGAGATCACAAGTAGGCAGAGAGGCAGACGGGGCGGGGGGAGCAGGCTCCCCGCTGAGCAGAGAGCCTGATGTGGGACTCGATCCCAGGACCCTGAGATCATGACTTGAGCTGAAGGCAGAGGTTTAACCCACTGAGCCACCCAGGTGCCCCCCAAGGTTTCATTGTTTTATTTAAAAATCTCTCCAGGCATATTAAGGCTATTAAATTTGCTGCAAATTTTTCCATATTTCACTTCTAATCTATGGTAATTTTTGAAGCCCAGTAATCTTAGATTTGTATATGAGTTAACTTACAGAACTTCTCTTTTGTGACTTCTGATATTCTTACAAAACCATACCTCGTCCTTAAATCAAGTAAATTTCCACCTATCTTGTTCTAGTTGTTTTAAGGTCACTTACTACATTTTCTCTGCAATTTATTTATATTTGTGTATAGCTTATAGAACTTATAATTAAGGGAATTAGCAAATTAGTGTTATTTTTAAATAATGTTTTCCTACTGAATCCACCTCCTAGTGTGTTATAAGTTCATATGTTTGTCTATTTTGTGAACATTTTATTTGGTAGATATGTATTTTTTTGTTCCAATACTAAAACACTTGAATTGTTACAGTTTCATTAAAAATGTATGTAACTGATTATAAATAATGTAATTGAATGTAAATTAGTTGTTATACTCAAAATGTTTCTTCTCAGCCTTCAATGATTATTTTTCTAAATGAGTCACAAACTCATATTGTCAAGTTCAGAAAAAGTCACACTATGATTTTTACTAGATTTGCATAAAATCTAAAAAGGGAAGAATTGGCTTATCATATTTAATTTTCCCATCTGTGGACTTGGTATTTCTCTCCACTTTTAAATCTTCTTTTGCATCTCTCAGCAAAAAAATATTCAGATTCGTTCAGTTAGGAAGAGTTCTTGTCATGATTACTTCCAAACATTTCTGGTTTTGCTCCCATTATGAATGGAAACTTTTCCCCCATCCTGTTGACTATCTGATTGTTAGTTACATAGAACATCCATCAATCTTTATATGTTTATTACTTATGCAGATAAAACCAAATTTATATCTTAGGTCTAATAGTTTGATTCTGTTGGATTTTTCAGGAAGAAGTTCTTGTTAAATACAAATAATGATAGTTTTATAGTTTCCCTGATATTAACCATAAATATTATTTCAGTTTCCTGCTTTATTGTATTACTAGACAAGCCATAAAAAATTAAATAATAGCATTATTAAATAGCATTCTTTGTTTGATTTTAATGGGATTGCTGCCATATTTTCAAAATAATGAATGAGCTTATGTATTGACTTCAAAAATTACATTGAAATACTTTCTGCCCTTTTCTCTGTCCGGGAAAAATGGCAAAGCATGGGAAATCCATGTAATGTTAAAGTTTGAAAGTCTATATTTCTGAAACTATCAATCTAGTGCCATCAAGGGCTTATAGTTTGTTGGGCACATTTTACCTGCCTCAGTTCACTTGTTCAGCCTTTTTTTTTTTTTTTTTCTGTCTAAGATACTCTTCCCTGGTTAATTCCTGTACTTCCTTCAAAACTATCCTGTGCCTTACTTCCTCCAAAAAGCTTTAATAGATTAACTCACTTAACTTGAGACTAGAGCACTCCCTCCATGGGCTGAAGCACCTTATAGATAGATCTAACACTACAGTTAGCACACAACTCTGAAATTGTTTGTGCATTTGCTTCTCAACTGTAGCCTCTTCAAGGGAAGACACTTTATATTATTCAACTACATATTTCCAAGGACAACCGTGGGGCCAGGAAAAAGATTTTTAAATTGTTCTAGAAAAAAATGGTATCCTGATGATGATATCTTCAAATTCTGAAGGCAAGTCGTAGATACTATGTTCTACTTGTTATGCATTTCCACTTTAATAATTGTAATTCATTAATCTTTAGGTAACTTGTATCCCAAGTTCTCACAGTAATGAAAGAAGTTTCTATTAGATCAGTATCTACAACATGCTAAGTGTTTTGGAAAAATAAAACCTCATGGCAAAACAATAAAGCAAACAATATGAATTTTTTTAGATTCTATATATACATGAGATCATGAAGTATTTGTCTTTCTTTTCCTGACTTATTTAACTTAGCATAATGCTCTCAGCGTCCATTCATTCTGTCACAAATGGCAGGATTTTCTTCTTTCTTGTGGTTGATTCTTATTCCACTGTGTGTGTGTGTGTGTGTGTGTGTGTGTGTGTGTGTAACATTTTCTTTATCCATTCATCTATCAATGGACACTTAGGTTGTGTCCATGCCTTGTCTATTGTAAATAATGCCACAGTAAACATGAAGGTGCAAATACCTTTTCGAGTTAGGGTTTTCATTTCCTTCAGGTAAATACCCAGAAGTAGAATTGCTGGATCTATTTTCAATTCTTTGAGGAACTTCATACTATCTTCCATAGTGGCTGTACCAATTTACAGTCCCACCAACATTGAATAAGAGTTCTCTTTTCTCCACATCTTTACCAACACTTATCATTTCTCGTCTTTTTGATAATAGCCAATTTGACAGGTGTGGGTGATCTCTTACCATGGTTTTGATTTGCATTTCTCTGATTAGTGATGTGAAGCATTTTTTTATGCACGTGTTGTTCATCTGCATGTCTTCTTTGGAAAAAAATCTATTCAGATCTTCTGCTAATTTTTTAATCAGATTGTTTTGTTGTTGATAAACACTATGATTTTGGTTTTATAGATATGGACACAGGGTTCAGAAGGTGTTTGTACGGGGCGCCCGGGTGGCTCAGTGGGTTAAAGCCTCTGCCTTCGGCTCAGGTCATGATCCCAGGGTCCTGGGATCAAGTCCCACATCGGGCTCTCTGCTCAGCGGGGAGCCTGCTTCCTCCTCTCTCTCTGTCTGCCTCTCTGCCTACTTGTGATCTCTCTCTCTCTCTCTGTCAAATAAATAAAACAAATCTTAAAAAAAAAAAAAAGAAGAAGGTGTTTGTATGTTAGAGAGCTTGGTGTTGAAGCCAAGGTTTTTTCTGACTTCAAGGATGGCAGTAGAACCACCGTCCACTTTGGTGTACACTCTTCCACTATACTAAGGCAAAGTTTACTACCAAGCAAATAACTGTTTGGGGTTCATAGTATACACTAGGACGGAGATGACACCCCCAGAGTGAAGTCTAGAGAAAACCTCTTCAGTCACTGGAATGTAAGAATATACAGGTCAAGGGCAAAACAAAACAAGACAAAACAAAATCATGTCACAGATATTCTTTGGAATTGTATAAAAATTGTCATTTACTGGACTTCAAGCAAAGAGCAGAAATAAAGTTAAGTTGGGTTCATTTGAGATTTACCACACAAAGACTTTCATTTACGAGGCTAAACTACTGGCCCAGATAATTTAAAACAACTTCTATTTAAAAATTTATCTTTTAACCTTTTTTAAAAAATGATTGTATTTATTTATTTGAGAAAGAGAGAGAGGCTGAATGGGGGAGAAGGGCAGAGGCAGAAGGACAAGTAGACCCCCCGCTACGCAAGGAGCCTGATGTGGGCCTTGCTCCCAGGACCCAGGGATCCATGATCTGAGCCAAAGTCAGATGCTGAACTGACTGAGCCACCCAGATATCCCTATCTTTTAACCTTAAATAAAGTGCAGGATTATGGAAATAAATTTAATTTTTTTGTCTTTTTACACCTACACTAGAAATTTTTATTAGACCTTGTAAAACCACTATTCCAACTGTGAGAGAACACAAAATTGTCCTGGAAGCTTTCAGAATCTACATAATATTGGAGTTTGGGACTGTCATACAAAGGAAACCTGTCCCCCTAACCAATCATACTTTTTTGGTTTTGGTTTAAATTCTGATCTTTACATTTTGGTATTCTCAATTTAATCTCATTTTTTCCTCCTGTAACCTGTTTTTGGAACAAATTGGATTGTCTGTCAGTAAATTAATTAATTTAGGGATCCTGAAATACCACTATTTTTCAAATTAGTTTCACCTTACCATTTTTAATTTGCTACTGAATAATTTTTCCCACTAACTCCCTCTAGCACTTCCTAAGCAAAGGACAGAACTTTGTTCAAATTTTAAATCTTTGCTCAGCGATTTTATTCCACCTACTCTTTATTTAAAAAATAAAATGCAAAGAATACTGCTCATGAGATATTTCACTACATCTTATCTCTAGCATAGGATGTTGCATTGTGCTGTCTTTCCTATACTTCCTTTCTACACTCAAACTGCACCCAAGATTCAGTCTACTTATTTGTTATCCTTGACGGGACAGAGAATCGTCACAGGAGCAAAGGATCTGTCCTGCTGGACCAAATCCATACTCAGTCCCAAAAAGATTTGTCTCTCTAAGTGGAGCTAAGTGCTGATGTTTATCTTGAGGGAAACAAGGCTCAGTGAAAGCAGGGTATCTTTAAATATGTAAAGGCTGTCATTTCATAGATAGATGGCTCATTCCATGATTCTGGAGAGCTGATCAAAATATAATTTACAGGGAGGAAATTTTTGTTTGATATCATGGAAGAACAACAGGAACTATAAAAAATGCAATGTGCTGCCTCTGGAAATATAGTTTGTCATCACTGAAGTTTTCGGCCCACTTGCAAAGACTGCTTTTCAGAGATTCTTGAATTTAAGGAACAGATGAGCCTGAACACTGCTTCTGCCCAGATCTTATTTCTGCTTGTTTGTGCTTCTCTCTCATTTTCTTTAACTGCCTATCAGATATCTCTCCATGTGGTAGAGAATGCGCCAACTGTAAGCCCAGGAATGACAATCCCATGGAGGGAGTATTTCTTTTTTCTCCAGTCTCCATATCTCTTTCCAGGTAAAGGCCTCAGTCCCGGCTTTGTTCTTGAGCTCACTTCTTGAACCAGCTGATACTGTTGGTGGATAGGGTAGTAATGTTGGTTGAGACTGGTCCGTGCCTGTCACTGGGGAGGAGGGCGTGAGGTCATGATTAAGAGGCTCCCAGGAGCATAGCTCACGGAAGGAGAACGCTACACAAATGAAAACACCATAGACAAAAACATAGAGAGCAGAAAAATAATACTTCCACATAGACCTGAAAGATTGCCACTAAAAATAATGTCTCCTTAAGCACTGGCAAATACTTAATCATTCTCTGGGGCAGTCATAGTAATTCAAGACCACTATTAGCATCTGATTTCAAATTATTATAGATTTGCCCTAAACATTTCAGGTCTGAGAATGAATTCTTATCTTTGTTTTATCTAAACTTCTTTTAAAAATGGTTTCAAGTTTTTACTCCTGTGTACCACGCACGTGCTGGTTGTAGGCCCTGAATTGAGAGCTTTTCCTCAAAGTTATGAGTTTCTGCTTTGTTCACTGCCACCACCCCTGGACCAAAATAGGGAAAACAATATGCGAGCCATCTGATTATTTTGGTTTTCTCCACTAGGAAATATAGCACTTTGCTTTCAAATTAACAAATGATTAATCAAGACACAACAGTATGTGTGAGAGTGTAAAGTTTGGCTAACATTTACTGGATTGAAAATTGGATATATTACAATGTGAGAAATCTTGACTTGTAGGTCTCGGGGTTTCTGGTAAGTGGCCAGGTTGAGAGAAGGGTAACGTGGTTGAGAAAACTAGAAAGAAAACTGTGAGAAGTATCCAGCATGGCAGTTCTTCATGGATGAGTTGTTTTTTTTTTTTAATTTTAATCTTTTTTAGCAGACTTTTAAAGGCAGGCTTTTTAATAAAGTTTCTATTAGCATTTTCTGAAATGTGCCAACAGTTGTATTTAAGGAATACAAGAGAGCTACCAAATCTGTTATTAGTTTTAAAGATATCAAAGAAATATTAGCCATATGGAAAGGGGGTGGGTTTCTTTATTTTTAATGGTTGATAATCATGTCAGCAAAATACAGGAATTTTTGGAATATAGAAAGGCAGTTACATAAGAAACATAATTTGTTTACTGCTTTTGGATTGGTGTCTTCGTATAAGAAACTGTTATCCATTAAAATACTATCTTTTACTTGGCAATAGTTAAATACATAAACCCTCTTAGATTTGGGGGTTTTTTTTCCCTTGCTTTCACTGATATTTTTATATTCCTGGGTTTGTCGAAGTGGGGGCTGGATGGAGTAGCGTGGAATAAGTATAATGTCCATAGAGATAAGCATCATTACTTATTTGTTTGTCTAACTGAAAAAATTTCCAATAATTAGTATTTATCCTTAAAGAAAGGTAGAAATTGCAAGATGCAACTGTAATTTTGGTGGAAAAATTTTGGATTATTATTATAGAAGGCACAGAAAAATCATCTAGGATTCTGTCTATATAAGCAATATTTTTGTAAAATTCTATATTTTTCAAGTAATAGAGTCCTTATCCATCAGGTATGATGAGATTCCCACAGGGGCATCAGTGCTCCACTTTCTCGTAGGCGTGAGCCACTAAAACCGACTATGTAATGCTTCCAAGAGAAGACCTTACACGAAAACTTATACATGGCTTTGTCTCTTGATGTTTTTTACTGATGTGACCTGGGTTACCCAAAGCTTCACCCTTCTATTGCAGGGTAACTCGTAAGTCTCTAGTGATGTGGTTTTTATTGAATTTGGGATATACTCTATGCCAATGCTGCAAAACATAGTTTCAGTGATTCTAGGATTCCATTCTACTGACATGCATGTGAAGAAAAGCTTGACTCATGCCCTCTGAAATATGGAGGGTTCAGGAGTACAGACTGGCTCATGCCAGACCCTCTGACCTGTAGCTGACCTTAGCTTGGGCACACAGACTGTGTATAACCCAAGGTATAATATTTGTGGATGGAAGATCATGACAGGAAAATCTATGTTGCTTTTTTTTTTTAATATATTCCATTTGATGTCAAAAGTTTTGATATCCTAAAAACAAAATAAATTAATTAAATTAAAAAAAGTTTTTATATCCTCTACCATTAATAAGGAGGCATCAGGTTACCCTTTACTGGAAATTCCTGAAAAGCTGAAAAAAGATCCCTACTATTGATACATAATCTAAATTCAACATTTTGTAATTTGTATAGCAAATTCATTATGAATTCAGATTAGTAAACAGAGTATTTACAGCATCCTGAAAGTCTTTCTAGTTTCTTAGGGTAAACACACACACACACACACACACACACACACACACACACACACACACACTCAGTTTTACAATATCTACTTTTTTCACTCTAACCTTTTTCACTCAACAGTATATTGGTGCATATTATTCATGTTATTGTATATAAATGGTAGTTCACTCTTTGTGCTGTACACTATGCCATTTTATAAAAATATACAAAAATATACATATCACATTCTACCGTTGATGAATATTTGGGGATTTTGTGCTGCTCGTACATTTTCTTGGTGAGCCTCTGTGCACATCTCTGTTGGGCATGTGTTTCAGAGCAGAATTGCTCCATTGCAGCATGCATATAGTTTCAACCATAGTGAATCTTCTGTAAACAGGCCACCAGGACCAAGCTAACTTCTGTATTAGATGGTATAGCCGAAATCCCAGGGTAGCTAAATTATTGCGGCTCCATTCCCTCCCCAAATAACATATGCATCTGATAATCCCCCAAACAGCCCTATGATCAAAAGTCACATGCTCTACTGACTGAGCCAACTAGGTGCCCAGTGTTTGGTTACTTCTTTATTACCTATTCCTCCCTGTAGAAACAATTTACACACCAGTGTTTTCTCAGCACTTACAAGTGTGCCAGGCACACAGTAGACTCTCAATGAACAATTTAATGAATAAATAACAGACATTTACATATTATTGAAGTTCAGTTGAGAAACAATGTTCTATTTGTATTAGGTGTACAACATAGTGATTCAATGAGTTTATGCGTTATGCTATGCTCACCACACGTGTAGCAATCACATAACCCTATTGTAATACCATTGACTATATTTCCTGTGCTGTACCTTTTATCCTAGAACATTTATTCCATAACTGGAAACCTGTATTTCCACTCCTCTTCACCCATTTTGCCCATTCCCCACTCCGTCTCCTCTGGCAAGCATTGAATGAGTAAATGTATGATATAACTTCATATTTGTATTCTTTACAAAGCCTTGGATTTCATCCTTAAACAAAGTTCAGATAGGAAGGAATGGGATTTATATAGTTGACTTTTTCTAAAATAAAATGAGCAGTAGTCCATTTTCTCCAATGGCCCTACTGAAAGCTTATATTATGAATCTGATATAGGAGAGTCTTGTTTAACATTAAAATGTTGATTATTAAATTAATTATTTTTGCATAATTATTGGGATGGCATACTATTGAAGTCTATCAGGCATTCCAGCTGTGATGAAATCTCTCCTTCTTATGCTGGGCACAGGCATTTTATGTGAAGACCTTGTCCTGAGGCATTATTAGAAGGATGATTCAATGTGAAAAAAAACCCACGGGCATTAAACTGCCTCATGTCCTACTGTGTGTCTGCCTATTGCCCCCAAATAACTGGGTAATATAAGAGGTAGAATGTGTGGTCTTCGATGAAGAGAGTGAATGGACCCTAAGGGATTGACCATTTCCCCTAGGTCACCAAAGAAAGTGATGGAATAACCATTTCTTTGTTTCTTCCTTTTTTCTTTTTTCCAAGTGAGATCTAAGCTCAGTGTAAGGCTTGAACTCATGACCTAAGATCAAGAGTCCCGTGCTCTATCCACTGAGCCATCCAGGTGCCCTGAAATAACCATTTCTTGATGGCATGGCATAACTGATCTCTCTGCAGCTGGTCAACAAGGCTATAAAATCTTGATAAACAACAATAAAGAGATGGGAGTGGGACCATTAGTTTAGGGAGGGTGCTGAAATCATCTGTCTCTGTAAAGCATTATCCAACTAGTCCGGTCTTCTTTAAAATATAGAGGATTGCAAATAACATTTATAAATACCAATTTCAACAGTACAACATTATTCCATTAAAATCATCTCCATTTTATAATAAGACTATGTACCTTTGGGGCACCTGTGTGGCTCAGTCCTTAAACATCTGTCTTTGGCTCAGGTCATGATCCCAGCATCCTGGAATTGAAACCCGGATCAGGCTCCCTGCTCAACAGGAGGCCTGCTTCTCCCTGACCCACTCTCCCTGATTGTGTTCCCTCACTTGCTGTGTCTCTTTCTGCCAAATAAATAAATAAATAAATAAATAATCTCTTAAAAAAAAGAGACTATGTATCTTCAGCTTCACATTCTAACCAATAAAGGCAAAATAATTTCACTTTGTTGTGTTTCTCTGAAGAAAAGAACAATAAAACAAGACAACATTGATTCAGCAAATCAACACTTGGTTGTCAAATTATTTTCAGTATAACTTTAACATAAAATTATTTTAAGTAAGTTGTCCTATTATGTAAAGTGTTTATTCATTCTATTTCTCATTGGACTAATAATCCTCTCTCTTTCGTATTTTCAGTAATACTAAATTTGTACGGCATCTAAATGTTTGATGGTAATGCAATCTTCCACACATATTGAAAATGTTGAATCTTCAAGATTCATTCAAGCATTTGACTATCACTGAACACTAATAAGTGCTTGGAACTGTATTGAGACTTACAAAGATAATATCTGATTTCTACATTTGAGTGGCAAGAAAAAGACACTACATAACTTACAAGACAGTGAGAGAGACTCATGTTGAGGTGTGAATAAAGTAACATCCAAATAATTATATGAACTGAAGTAACAGAGAAGCCTTCACAAATGAGGTGATATTTGAGTGGATTCTAAAGGAAGAATATAATTTTTCTACATGATAAATGTTTAGAAAGATATTTCAAGTTGAGAGTTAAGAACGAGGATTCCTGAAAGAGAAAGGCTTATACAGGGGACCAAAAGTGGCTACCATGGCTCAAAACACATGGGTGCATAGTGGCAGATGAGATGCAAACAATAAGTAGCAGCCAGGCTAAGAAGTTTCCTAAATATCACACCAAAGAATTTAAATTTTGTCTAGTAGACAAGGAGAAATAGCTGATAAGTTTTCAAGGAGGGGTTATCTATCATTTTTTGGAGCAAAAATGAAACTTTGGGTATGAAATGAAGACTGGCTGGTAGGAAGGGGCAATAACACAATGAGAAAATTCAGTGGCTGAGTGTGGCTCTTCAGATGGGAAAGAATGAAGGCCAGCCATTCTGGATATAAGTCATATAAAGGCCACAAAAGTCCTCCAGAAAACCTGTTATTGGCAGAGTTAGCTGAATTTAAATTCTGAGGAAAACAGTTGAATTTCCCTGGAAAATGTATATTCCCATCTTCCCATCTCAACATTGTGATAGGACTTACATTGCACAGGCTCATGCTGTCAGATGGACCCACTAGCCTGAGAGTTCTCTCCAACCACCAAATACCTTAGACCAACAGTGCTCACACATTACCATGCATCAGAATCACGTGGAGGAATTGGTATATCATGGCCACACCCACAGAATGTCTGATTCAGTAGGTCTGGAGTGGGGCCAAGTAATTTGTCTTATTAGCAAATATCCTGGCGATGCTGATGCTGCTAGTCTTGCAAGAGACCAGGACCACACTTTGAGAACCACGAATTAACCAAATTTTGAAGAATGAGGAGGTACATAGAAGAAAGAAAAGAAATCATATACTTCAACAAAAATATAAGGATGTGTTATTGACAGACTTTTTAATGGGAGAGCAAATAATGACATCACATAAAAATCCAAAAATAGAGGCTCAATTAATGGCATAATATATCTATAACTGGGTAATATATAATCATCAGAAAATAATGTACAATAATATTTTTAAAAAGATTTTATTTATTTATTTGACACAGAGAGAGAGATCAGATCACAAGTAGGCAGAGAGGCAGGCAGAGAGAGAGAGGAGGAAGCAGGCTCCCCACTGAGCAGGGAGCCCGATGCAGGCCTCGATCCCAGGACCCTGAGATCATGACCTGAGCCGAAGGCAGAGGCTTTAACCCACTGAGCCACCCAGGCGCCCAATGTACAATAATATTTAAAGAAAGAGAAAATGATAGATTATAAACTAGGATAGAAACCATGGTTCTTTAGAATAAAAATCTGTCTCTGCTTGTATACATGTATATAGATAGATAGATAGATAGATGTATAGAACAAAAGACTAGAAAGATGTTCCAAAATGTTAGCAGCAGTGGTCCTCTCTGAGTGGAGGAATTTATGAGTTATATTTATCTTCTTTTGATTTCATATGTATTTTCTTATTATGTCAATAAATACAAGCAATCTTCAGCTCACACCACTATCTTTAGTATTGATGCAGGGTATGAATTTGGGTTGATACAGAAGATAAACAACTGACATCATCATCACTAACCCAGCAGGAAATAGAAAAGGCATTTTGTTGATCAAATTTTGCCCCAAATGAGCAGCTATATAGCTCTTTGCTCTTTGCCACTTCATGAACACAGAAAGACCTGATATAACGTGGAACCTCTTGAGTTTAACTGACCTTCCATCCAGGCAGCGGGATGAAATCCCAAAGGAAGACTTTGGACAGACACTCATAACCAAGTGTGTCCTGACCATGAGTAGCTTGCATTAATGTTCAGAGGAAATGGAAATATTCCAGGACAGGGTTGAGGCCATAGGAAACAGGAAACTAGTCTTCTTCTTGACGGAAAAGAGATAGAGGATGGGGAAGCAAAGAAATCGAGGGGGAGATTTAGGTTCTTATGGCATTTCAAATGATGTTAGCTTTACTTTCACACAGAATTGAATTTAGCTGCCAAAAATGAATCTACTCTTTCTTTCCTTTTTTTTTCTTTCAAAATAGTATTAAATTTATTTCAACAGGCTGTCTTAGCTATTCAGTTTTGTTAGGAGCTGATGAAAATCCATCATCAGCCAGTGACAGACCCTGCCTTTCCCTCACTCCAATTTAAGGTTTGAGTACAAGCAGCTAAAACATTCATGTCAAAAGTCAGGCGTGTCAAAGGCAAGTCCTCCTCCACTGAGATTAAAACTTGGCCTCTATTCCTACAGCCCAGAGTCACCCATCAAGAAATTCACTTTCTTGTCATCTTTCCGAGTGAAGAGCCATTCATTCCATCAGAAAGGTGTGTTAGTGCCCTCGAAGCCAGACACACTCTGGCTGTGATCTCATCTGTCCCCACAGGCTAATCAGAACCAGACTAGATCCGAACATGACCAGAAGGCCCTAGGAAGGAGTGATTGCTGCGATGGCTCATCCCCTGAACTGTGCCTTTCCTTCTATGCATTGAAGACTTCAGCAGGGATTTTCCCCAAAACCTATATCCTTTAATCTCCTCTCCACTGTCACCATATGGCACAGTAGTCTGTGCTACAGGAATTGAACAAAAGTCAGCATTTGGTACTTGCATCTGAAAACCTGGGGTGATTTAAAATGCTGATAATTGAGCCCCAGCTGACACCCACTGTTTCTAAGTCCCTGGAGATAGGAACAGAAACATTGGAGTTTGGAAGGACCCCTCAGGTGATCCTGATGCAAATTCTGAATTCCACTGACAAAATGGCTGTCTTAAGTATCCAGTTCAGATGGTCTACAGCTTCCTGATTTTGTGTATTTGGGAAAACCACTCTCTCAGGACCTGTTTCCTCATCTATGAAACTGGGAAAGTAATGCCTGAATTCCAACTATAAATGTGGGATTCAACTATATGTAAACTACTCAAACACAGAGCAAGACAATAAGAGTTATTATTATTTAATGTGATGATAATATTTTTACAGATGTGGCAGATTGGTGAAGAATTGATGGATTATTAGGATAAAACTGAATTCAAAGTCCACCTTTTATACATGTGGCTTGCAAGAGACCAGGACAGTCCTTGTGTAAAAGAGTCTATCTGAAAGAGTACTGACTGAGTGCCTAACGTATGGCAGGTACTATTCTAAAGCCTTGGCAGATACTAAAGAATGAGATAAAGAAGGTGCTTACTTTCATGGTGTTCCTATCTAGCAGGGAAAACAAGTAAATAACAAAACACACACAGACATGCACACACGTAACAGAATAATTTCAGATCTCTAAAAATGGGTGGAGAAAATAAAAAAGATATTTGAATTGAAAGTACTAGAGCTGAGGCACCTGTGTGGCTCAGTCAGTTAAGCACCTGGCTCTTGGTTTCATCTCAGATCATGATAATCAAGGTTGCGAGATCAAGTCCCACATTGGGCTCTGTGCTCAGCATGGAGTCTGCCTGTCCGTCTCCCTCTGCTCCTACCCCCACTCATGTGTTCTTTTTTTCTCTCTCTCTTTTTCTAATAAATAATCTTAAAAGAGAAAGAAAGAAGGAAAGAAAGAAAGAAAGAAAGAGAAAAAGGAAGAAGGAAAAAAAGAAAAGAAAGAAAGAAAGAGACAGAAAGAAAGAAAGAAAGAAAGAAAGAAAGAAAGAAAGAAAGAAAGAAAAAGAGAGGGAGGAGGGAGAGAGGGAGGGAGGAAGGAAGAAAGGAAAGAAGGACAGACTAGAACTAGGTAGGAGATAATTTTGGATTAGGTAGCCCAAAGTATTCTCTAAGAAGGTCACATTTGAGCAGATCCTGAATGATAAGAAGGACAGAGCCACGTGGAAGAAGATATTTAGTATATGTGTTCAACATGGCTTATCACAGATGATGCTAACCTTGATCAATTGGTTAAAGTAGTATTTGCCAGGTTTCTACTGTGTAAAAGTACTATTCTCCCCTTGCCAGCATTTGATTCTATGGAATTAAGTGACTAGGTTCAGCTCACTTCTAGAAATATAATACTAGGAAAAAACCTCATTCCAATGGCAAACTGGCAAGAACAGTTCAACAAGAAAAGGATTGGGCGTAAACTTATAGAACAAAATTCCCATCCTGAGTTACACTTTGGATGATCTT
This sequence comes from Ailurus styani, assembly GCA_002007465.1. Lineage (NCBI taxonomy): Eukaryota > Metazoa > Chordata > Mammalia > Carnivora > Ailuridae > Ailurus > Ailurus styani. The sequence goes on along the minus strand of LNAC01000055.1, from coordinate 2,231,348 downwards.
AAATTTATAGAAGATAAACATTTGACTGCATGATCACCATAAAGTCCCAGACAAGCTATTTCCTGATCTTGTTGAGGCTTGCTAAAATGGAAATCCTTGTCATTCTTAATTCTTCTTTATTTCTTCCCATCAGTTCATGTAAAATGATATGTTTCTTCTGCTCAGCACTTACTCAGTACATAGTTGGACAAACCACAAATATGGTCTTTGCCACAGGTGTATCGCTCAGACGAGGCACCCAGATATCACCTGCATGCATAGCAAAAACCAGGGGAAAGAGGAAAACAGTTACTAAAAACTGAGTAAAACTCACATAAACCAAAATCTAACTCACGAATATGCTTCCAACTGTTCATTCATTCCAGTCCAGCCCTATAATTTTAAAAAATTCTGAATAGCATTTTCCCCCAACTATTGAAATATGCTTTAAAACTACCAAATTGGGGCACCTGGGCGGCTCAGTGGGTTAAAGCCTCTGCCTTCGGCTCAGGTCATAATCTCAGGGTCCAGCTCAGCAGGGAGCCTGCTTCCTCCTCTCTCTCTGTCTGCCTCTCTGCTTACTTGTAATCTCTCTCTCTCTCTGTCAAATAAATAAATAAAATCTTAAAAATAAATAAATAAAACTACCAAATCAATGGTTCTCAAATTCTAGAATATATTGGAATTTCCTTGAGGACCTGTTTAAAGCAGAGGTTGCTATTCCACACCCCAGTCATTGAATCAGAAGCTCTGGTATAGGCACCAAGAATTTGGATTTCTGGTTAAGTTTCCAGGTGATGTTGATGTTGCCTATTAAAAGGATTACTTTTGGATAACCATTGTTCTAGATAAATCATTGAATTCTCAGTCTTTTTATTTAAAAAAACAAAAATGAAAACTCCGACTTTGGTATTTTAATGAGGTTAAGGTTTCACAGGTTATAGTTTTTAAAAAAATATATGTGAGGGTACCTGGGTGGCATAGTCGGTTGAGCGTTAATTCTTGGTTTTGGTTTGGGTGGTGATCTTAGGATGGTGGGATGGAGCCTTGCATGGGGTTCTGTGCTCAGCATGGAGTCTGCTTGAGATTCCCTCTCCCTCTGCTCCTCCTGCTCATGCTCTCCATCTATCTACAATAAATAAATAAATCTATAAAAAATAAAAACAAAAAGATATGTATGATTGGATGATGTTTGGAAATAAAGGTGATAAAAAGTCAAAAGGCCACTCTCAATTCGGGACAACTCTCATGGCCAACCCAGTGTCTGAGTTCACTGTGGGTTTAGCTAAGGCCTAGGTCTGAATGGGGCTCAGGACATACTAACCCCAAATATGGTACCTTGGCATAAAATATTTTAAACAGAAGGAGTTTAAGAAGATGGCAGAAGGTCCCTATGACTTCTTTCCCCTTCACCTTTTTTCCCTGAAACAGGTCATAAAACCCTCCTGTAAGAGATGCCCTCCTTCTAAAGACAAAGGGACACCAAGAAGAATCCAAACAAGCCTTGCTCAGTTTCCCCCAGCTTGCTGTCATTACCTCATTACCTGTCCAATCCCCCCACGATGGTGCACCATTCAGCAAATCGAACATAAAAGTACATCAGTCTGTTTCTTTGATTCTTTATTTCCTAATGAAGACTCCTATGTCATGAAAAACTGAAATAAATTTGCATGCTTTTTTTCTGCAAGTCTGTCTTTGTCAGTTTAAATTTCAGATCCATCCCAGGACTCTAAGAAGCATGAGCAAAGGTTTCTCCTTCTCTCCAGCTGCAACTGCTTTGCAGCTCAACTTTTGTCTCCACCCCCTCCTGCTTCTCTTCAGTCCTCTAAAAGTGTTGGTCTGCAGAGTTCTCCCCTATATGCTTTTTACATAAATGTCTGCCTCAGCCTAAGAAGGGAAACACACCAACCCTTGAATGGGTGAGTGGTGACAGTATTATGTGTGTTGGTTGCTTGGTGTTTCAGGTTGCACAAACAGGCACTGAATTCTTGCAACCTTGACAAGAAGCAATTATTTTCAATCAAATGCTACATAAATTCATGGGCATAGATCATCCCCATTTGACTTAAAACAGGCTAAGTCAGAATTCTTAGATAGTGCTGTTATTTTCACTCTTATTATATATATTATGGCAGAACACAATACATTTCACATATTACTACAAACCACTTCCCTCCACCATTGACTTTACTCTGTATAAAGATCTGGCCAGTTTAATAATAGTTTTCTTTAATTAAAAAAAAAAAGGAAGAAGGCTTATGGAAAACTTTTAGATGATATCATAGGCAAATCAATTGATTTTTTTTATATATGAAAAACATTTCAATATTCTAAACAACTGCTGCTATGTTGATCCCTTCCCCCTAAGGACATATTTGACCATTCATTTGGTTGGAGAATTTAGTTTGTGTTTTTAATCGCACCCATCTTTATAATTTGCCTTTCAAAGATACTTTGGTCTATTTAAAATGCTGTTTTCTATGCCAGCTAATGTGGCCTGTGTGTGACCACAAATCTCCCTAGAGAAGGAACTGACCTCTGCTATTCTTCTCTCTTTCTCATTTTTTCCCTGAAAGCAGGTGTCACATCTGTCACTACTTGGCCACAGTAGACTGTGCTAATTAACTTATGAATTATGTTCATGTGCATTGCTTCTCTCCTGTGAGGCAGGACTATTTGTTTATTATGTTACATCAGAACAGGGTTAAAGAGGGCCACCAATTTTGCATAAACACTGACCTAAATGTTTGGACACTGGAAAGCATGTACTGTTTCTCTGTATTCCCCACTGTGCTTTTCTGTAACTATGAGTCCATGTATCCTTGTCGATTGATCAGAATAGTCAAGGGAGATATCTTTGTACACATTGGTAGTGCAATTTAGGGAGCAAAAGAGGTTAGCTGCAAGACCACGCAAAACATGTAATCACTGAAAATGTGGGGAACGAAAATGTGACCACATCTTTCCTCCCATGCCACCAAAACGTTCCTGTCTCATGGTCCATCCTTGGCTAATGGGGAACTGGCTGAAGCAATTACCTTTCACGAATGTTTAGGAATTAAATTTAGAATAACTAATATATTTCCTCTTCAAATGAACAGATTTGAAACATAAAAATTCCATTCCTTAGGCAAGCATTGGTCAGGGGATGAAGGGCCTAAGACACACGATGGGGAAAAATAAGCATAATACAGTTAGACCTTTGCTGCACCCTAAAGAAAGTCAACAACACCACCACAGTGACCTTGATGTACTACCTGCACTAACCAAATCCAGACAATACTGCAACAATAATCAGCCAAAATGTGAAGGTTCAAAGACCTTCCTAATTCTATTTGGATTTAATTATAATTTATTGGAGGATCAACTCTTTTCCTGCCCAGATATGTTTCAATGCTTGTTGAATTAATCTTTTAAGAAAGGATTAACAGATGTAAATAGAAGTACTCACCAAGGCTAATTTTGAAAGACTGTCATATTCGACAGGATTTCTATCAGTTGAAGTTGTGCATCAAATATAACCTCCAAAAAAAAAACAAAAACAAAAACAAATATAACCTCCAAATCTAGTAATAATAAGGTACAAAAGTCATCAATGTAATTCCCCTTACTTAGCAAATTCTTATTTATGGTGCACCACATCAAGTAAAAAAGGTTCATGCAGTGTAGTAGAGAGTGGTCTGAGCTGGGCCAAGAACCAGCTACATAAACAAAGATGAATCGTCCAGGTTTTCTAAGCCACTAAAACTTCATTTCAAAATTGGGAAGAATAATAGCTACTCTAAGTTCATTGACTTATTTTGAGAAATTGGTGTAAAAGAGCATTTGACATATTGGGTAAGATCTATGGAAGATCTATACCAACACAAGTCTCAAATAATTTACTAATATGCTTTTATATAAAACTAGAGAATTTGATCACCTACAAAAATATACATTTCATACATTTTTGCTTTAAGGTATTTCTTACGTACATGAATTTTCCTTGCAATTGTACTTCTCCATCCTAAGGATTTTCCATACTTAAGCATCAAGTATCCCTGATGTTCTTGGTGAGTTTGCGGTAAATGAGGAAAAAAGGCTTGGTCTTTGATGATAACTAAATAATTGCAATTGATCTTATTGCAGAAATTACATACACCTGAGTGCTCTAAATATTTTTTAACATTATGATGACTTTGAAAATATAATATTGAATCTATTTAACCACCAAATAAAATGAATACATTGGTTTTCCAATGATCAGATTCACAGCAAAGTGCAAGCATCTATAAAATTGTATGAACTTTTTTTTGCAACTTAAGAGTCTATAATTATTTCAAAATGCAATGTTTTAAAAGTAAAGCAAAAATAAAAGCAAAAACTCATCTAAAAGAGAGTGCTATCTTGAAGATGAGTATAATATACTCACATTCATTATATACTCATACAATGAGTATATATACATATATATATACATACATATATACAAAAAATATACATTAGGATATTCAGTAACTTGAAAAAGTGTTGAAGAATTTTGGAACCTCTTTTGATTAGCATAAGAATGATGCTAAGGTTACCTGATGATCAAGGGACACTTCGAGGAATGGGGCATCAAATTAAACCAATTTGTCCAATGGAATGTAAACAAACTTTCTGAAAGGATTTGTTCATGTTTATCTTGTTTAGTCCTAAAAAATTTCATCTGGGTGAACCTCTGAGATTTAGAGACAAAGGAAAAAGAGGTTCTCTTGTTTCTTTATCTTCTTTTTTCTTAAAATGTCTATTCCCCTAGTTGTATTATCTTTATTCTCTCTATAGTGATTATTGTGAAAGACGTTTATTATGATCTTCATGAGTAAATGTGGTATTTGTAGTACTTGAGAATAGAAGAAAGCCCTAGTTTTGTAGTAGTTTTGGTATAACTCTTAATGTAAAAAGATGTTGAATGGGACTTTTCCTACTGTCTCATTGTTTGGACTCAGAAATAAATGCCCAGGACTCACCCATTCCAAAGTATGGTGTTAGCTCTTTCCTACCTCTCTTGTAGTAACAGAGGGACAAGTAGTAAGTGGAAGCCGTTAGGTGAGACTATGCAGGGAGGCTCCTCAAGAGGAGAATGAATAGGACACTTTGCCCCCTCTTATTACCCTCTTCCTGCTTTTCTGCCTCGAACTTCACTGTGATAGCTGGAGTAACAACAGCTATAACATAATTTTAATGCTCAAAACCATGTATTAAAAATGTTAGAACGATAATAAATTGCCTAGATATGGACTCACCATACCTGTCCTTGACTAATTATTTTTTAATTCGTTTCACGTGATTCAGAAATAAATATCTAGGGGCACCTGGGTGACTCAGTGGGTTAAGCGTCCAATTCTTGATTTCCACTTGGGTCATGATCTGAGATTGTGAGATCGAGTCCCACACCAGACTCCATGCTGGGCATGAAGTCTGCTTAAGATTCCTTCTCTGCCTCACTCCCCTGCCCACCCCTACGTGTGCTATCTCTCTCTCTCTCTCTAAGAAAGAAAGAGAGAGAGTGAGAGAAGGGAAGGAGGGAGGGAAGGAGGGAGGAAGGAAGGAAGGAAGAAAGAGAGAGAGATGGAGAAAGAAAGAAAGAAAGAAAGAAAGAAAGAAAGAAACAAACAAACAAACAAACAAAGTCTATCTCAGTTAAGCCACTACTATTTCTGAACTATGTCCCCTAGCTGATTTAAGCATTTTCTCCATATGCAGTGTATGGTGTCGCAATCAAAGCTGGTTTAAATGGCAAATCTAGAGGTCTCATCATGGAAAATAGAAACAGGCTAAGGGATAAGACGGTGCTACAGTGGCTGTTCATGTAAGGCACTGTATCAAGGTATCTAATCAGTTCTGTGCGACATAGAAATCTAGGCAGCCAAGAAATATGAAGAAGACAGGCTGGCAGTAGCCATGGTTTTGAAATTGTGACTATGCAAAAAACCTGGTGGCAAAGAATAGACTCTTGCTCAGGTATAGTGGATTAAAGAAGGCCACAAATTATTGAAGGACTTCCTTTTAAGAGGAGGGGTCTATATTTCTTCCTCTTGAATTTGGACAGGCATTTTGATGGCTTTAACTGATAGAATACAACAGAAATTATGCGTTGGATTTCCAGTCCTCACGCTTAAGAAATGGGCAACTTTTACTACTTAATTCTTTAGAAGACTCATTCTCTAAACCGGGAACTCTAACCAGTCCACTAAAGAGACCCTGTGGGGATTTCCGGAATGGCATATAGAAGGAGAGGAGCCCAGGCGAGCTTTCCAGTCAGGTAGCCATCCCCATCAATGTGCCAGGCAAACGAATGACTTCATCTTGGACCACCTGGGCCAGCTCCACTACAAACTGAGTACCAAATCAAAACCTGTGAAACTGAGTTGCCCAGCAAAGTCCTACCCAAATTCCTGACCTACAAAATTATGAGCTATGATAAAATAGTTGTTGTTTTAAGCCATTAAGATTTGGTGCTATTTTAAAGATTTAGTTAGTTAGTTAGTGAGTTAAGAGAGAGAGAGAGAGAGAGAGAGAGAGAGAGAGAGAGAGAGAGAGAGAGAGTGGGATGGAGGGACAGAAGCAGAGGTTGAGAAAAAACTCAAGCAGACTTGCACTGACCACAGAGTCTGACATGGGCTCAATCTCATGACCCTGAAGTCAGACCTGAGCTGAAACCAAGAGTCAGACATTTAACCAACTGTGCCACCCAGGTGCCCTGGGGCTATTTTAAATGCAGTAAAAGAAACTTGGAATACAGGGTAAGTAAACCAGCAAGAGCTAGAAATCAAGCTAGGACTTTAGGTCTCACTGAGGACACCAGAAAACTGGTAAAAATAATTTGGTAATATAATTCTATTTGGTTCAACCTTGTGGGAGAGAAGCTTTTAATTGTGGGATACGTGTATATTCTTTTAGTTAATTAGCTTAGAAGACTCTAGATCCTAGATCAAATAAAGCATATACAGATAAGTGCGAATGAAAAATACAAGAATCCAGAGTCTGAGAATATAACGATGAGTGCCGAGAAAGTAAATTCTACAAGCAATGAATGAAGAATCGAAAATAGAAGTTAGTAGTAGAGTTAGCTGTAGGGATGCAGAAAGGGCTGAGATAGGAAAAAAGGCAAGTGTTCAGGTATAAGAGGTGGAATGTATCAGCGAGTGGAGCATAAATTGAGTTATAGTAGTAAGAATTGAATTTTCATGAGAAGAGGAATGGAGAGAGTTGAGACACCAGGCACTTAGTAAAGAAATCACGAAAGTATGAAAGTGACCAGCGAAACCAATTGGGTTCCTTTACCTTATGTCTTCCACCTCACCCACTCCCTGACTATGGTAGATGTAAGGGGACTTTTCAATTGGTTCAAATATTTTGTAATTATTTGCAAGATGAACTCTAGGAAAGATATGATGCCATTTATCATCAGTAAAGGTGTGCCCAGTGGATAACTCCCAAAATTGGAAGACTGAACAACAAAGTAAGTACACCAAATGTTTTCTTATGACTTCCTAGGAAAGAATCATTGGCATAAGCTGTGGGGAAGGTGATGAACTGAGACTTCAGAGACAATTCCAAGAATATGAATTCTAGGGCGCCTGGGTGGCTCAGTGGGTTAAAGCCTTTGCCTTCAGCTCAGGTCATGATCTCAGGGTCCTGGGATCAAGGCCCGCATCGGACTCCCTGCTCGGCAAGGAGCCTGCTTCCTCCTCTCTCTCTGCCTGCCTCTCAGCCTACTTGTGATCTCTCTCTCTCTCTCTCTGTCAAATAAATAAATAAAATCTTGAAAAAAAAAGAGTATGAATTGTACTTCATCTGCATGCATAGATAATCAAAGGAGAGGCTCTTGATTGAAAGTTATTTTTCAAAAAAAGAAAAATTATTATAAGGATACATAAATGTTTTACAGAAAATGAAAGTCGGTAAGTAACTAAACTTGGAGATGGAAAGCCAGTAGGAGCCCGGATGGCACCTACTGTGCTTTGTCCTTCTCTCTGTCCACCTGTTTCATTCATCCTTCCGTTCCTTGGGTTAGTCAGTTTTCCTTCTCTTGGCTGGTAAGACTGCTATCCCATAGTCCCTGGGCTGCTATCTCCTCTGCAAAACAAATGGGCTGTCTTAAAGTCTCAATCCCAGTTTTCCAGTAAAAAGACCAAGGGAGGACAATTTAAGTTTTATGTCCATACCTATCTACTGTATTCAGAGTGACCCAATCACATTTATAAAAATGGCTGTTATAGACCCAACTTTACGGGCAGGACGAGCAGTCCTTAGAGAGAATGAACTCTTATGATTTGGGCATAGTACTTATAGTAGCGGTCCACAGTATTTTATGAGATTATTGTGCCACCACTAACACTATCGTTTAGGAGAATTATGCCATCTTATAGGTATGAAGCCTCGCATTGTTAGTTAAAATCCACATGAATGTCAAACACAAGCTTGGCTATATTTGGTTCATATTATTCTTTGGATTGCTTTCCTTAGGTACACAAAATGTCTAAACTATCTTATCGAAATACCTGTGATGAAGGATTGTCTCATCAAAGTCTTTGGTCTTTTGCTTTTCTTCCATCTCAATTGATTTTTATGCTGCAGGTTTTTTTTTTTTTAAATTATTTAAGAGAGTGATTAAATAAGAGAACATGGAAAGCAATTTCTTGCTTTATTTCAACTTTATATACCTTTATTGTAATCCATATGTAGGAATGGGCTACTTGATCATTTTATTTCCTAAACTAGAAGGCTTGTTTTTAATTTTAGCTACTTTAATATATATCCAAAAAAGGATTATAGTAGTCCATTTGTGAGTTTCTTTTCCAAAACCACTTAAACTACTGTGTGCTTTTATTGCAGTATTCACTGTAAAGATAACTTTAGAGTCATTTACCTCACCCTGATATAGTTCTATAAATCTGTACATAGCTATTACCTTTGTAACCCAAGAGGTTGTCCCAGTAAATCAGCTTTGGTCTTTTATTTGGAATAGTACCACTGCATATGTCATTTGGGCTTTCATGTGGTTCTGTATACCACATTGTTAAAATGCATTGCCTTTCTTTGTTCTGCCAGTTGAAGTAGAAACTAACCAAGCAAAGGTTGGACAAGATTACACAAGATGATTCATGTGTAGTATAATGATTTGAGAATTTGGGATGGGGTGGGGGTGTTTTTGTAACTTGTGAATGCCAAAGATATATGCAGCCATATTGGATGTACTTAAGAACAGTTCGTTTTTTATTCTAATGATCACTTTTAGTGTATTAAATGACCAACCTCAGCTACTTGTGGCCCTTTAGTAGGTGTGAGATGTTGGAGAATTCTAGAAAGAAAATAAGGTATGAATGAAGCACCGTTTATGATATGTTTATTGACCATCAACTATCACATTTTTCTCTACTTGATCATACTTGAGTCTTTTCGTGTTTTGTTTTTTTCTATTCTGATTTTAGATTCCTTAGTTGGCTTATGTCTAAGGAACAGGAAGGCTGAAATTTGAAACTCCACCCAGTTCACTGTCTTTTTCCTTTTTGCGACTGTGAAGGGAAGCTGAAGACTTCAGGAACACCATGTTTCAATTATTTTTATTTTAGACCACATGGGCAGAGACTGCTCACCACTGTTTGACAGGATGTTGCTGTGTCTTCTTGGTAGGGGTCCACTGCCCTTCAAAGAGAGAGAATTGGATTCTTTTGACTCTTAAAAAACAATGTTAGCCACACACACTCAGACAACACCTCACAGGGATGCATGTCTGAGTGAGAACTTTTGAATGAAGCATGCTTTCTGCTATTTTCTCCTGCTAAAGGGTGGGAATGTATTACTTCTTGTGAGTTCTAGGAATTCAATTTCCTAACATTATGAACACTAGAGATCCATAGTCCCTGACCCAAAATTTCTAAGGTCAAAGGCAATTCAGAATTCAGAATGTCTCGGATTGAAAATGCTGCATGTTCTATAATAACCGAGATTGATCAGGGCAGAATTATATAATAAACCATATTAATAATTCTGCAGTAAAATATGTGGGTATTCATACGAAGGAGGATAGACAAAAATTAACAATACTCTCGTGTCAATTCTGGGTGGATTTTCCATGAAGTTGTTCAAGGCATATCAGCTTTTGCCCCTACATAGGTTATAAAAGTTTTTGGCATTCAGAACTTTTTGGATTTTGGAATTGCAAGGGAGGGATTCTGTACCTAAATTCATAGGTTTCAGGCATATTGTAGGCACTCACTTAATACTTAAGGAAATAATTGACTGGTTGAATGAATGGTTGAGTACTTGAATGTGTGAGTGAGTGAATGGATAGTTTTTCTCCTATAAAGTAGGAGGATAATAACCTTTATGGTTTAATGAGATGTTTAAACATGAAACCAGAATTTAAAAAGAAAATCGTACGCAATGAAATAAATTATTTATTTTGTGAGTCTATCATTGCATAGAACACTAGGGATAGGGTACTCAGGTTTCTTATTAGGCTCTCTATATCCTCAACTTGCTTCAATCTCTGATTACATTCTTAATCTTTCTTAAAACATTGGGTAACCATTAATTACAGGTTACATTTTAACACAGAAAAACATGATATATAGGAAAGTAGATGCTATTCTTCTACAGAAGCAGATGTTGCTTATTTTAAAGTGATTCTGACAGCATTTAATCATTTAAAAGAAAAAAGGTCTTTTAATCATTTAAAAGAAAAAAAGGTCTTTTAGTTTCTTAAGTTTGTCACATCCCTTGTGATTCTTTCTGTTGAAAAGTGTTCTGCACATTTAAGAGGAGGTTACGGTTTGGAGATTTATTTTATTGTGTGTTTGATACTATTCAGAGAAAGAATATGACCAGAACACAAAAGCAAGCATGCTGGAACAAATTATATATGTTATCTTCACCCTGAAGAATTGTCTCAAGCCTGGAGATTGCCTTTCAGCTTACCACCGTAAATAGTGACTTTCCTTCTGCCCAATCAACAGGTGACTTATTCCAGAGCTGCCATATCTTCAGGTTTCTCAATGACCCTCTTGAATTACACGTGTCATCTCAGCAAGTTTATCTCTGGCTCTTCTTCCCATGCTCAAAAGAATCCTAGTTTGGATGAAAAGTTTATAATTACCTTATTAAAAATTCTCATATTTTTTGTTAAAAAAGTCTCATGCTTTTCCAGCAAATTCATTCCTTCTTTCAACCTTAAGATTGTATCAGATGATGAACATTTCTGGTTTCAGTGACTATATTAAACTGTTTTCTAAACAACAGTGAGCCCTCAATGGAAAGGATTAACAAGTTATTTTTTTTTAAAGATTTTATTTATTTATTTGACACAGAGAGAGAGATCACAGGCAGGCAGAGAGGCAGGCAGAGAGAGAGGAGGAAGCAGGCTCTCTGCCGAGCAGAGAGCCCGATGTGGGCCTCGATCCCAGGACCCTGAGATCATGACCTGAGCCGAAGGCAGAGGCTTTAATCCTCTGAGCCACCCAGGCGCCCAACAAGTCATTTTAATTCCTTTTTAAAGTGGTTTTGTTTTCCTTTTCCCAAACAGGAAAAAAAAAAATCTTTCTCTTCACCCACAGAAACTCCTAAAATATGTTCTTACCATTTACCAAAGTTTTTCAGTGGAGCACCAATTTCCCCATGGAAACAAAGTCATTGGAGCTCCAATAAAAAAGAGTGTGAGTCCAATGTGACAGAGAAACTGAACACTCCCAAAATGTTTGCATTGCAAGGCCACATGAAAAGGCATCTTCTTTCCTACTCACCAGCATGTTTCAGCATCCCCGCAGTCTGCCAAGATTAATAGAGGTGTAAAAGCCATGTGTTCGACACTGAATTTATTTATTAAAGAGGGAGGTAGAGAGAAATAAGTGCTGGGAAGGAATTGTTGAAAGGTAGGGTTATTCTGTTGCTGATAAAACAGAGAAAAAAAAATATATTTTCCTGCACTGGGAAGAAAATAAGGATTAGCTAAACAGATTGATGTTTCCACTTTTATCTACAGGATATACAGATAGGTTTACTAGCATGGTAAATGACTAAAACATTCAACAGTGGAGGGGGGTGGGTAGAGTAACAGTAGCATTGGTATTTATTTCTTTCTAAAAAGAAAAATTATTTTGGCTTCCCAAATGCTACTAGATGGCCTCAATCACTGTGCCCATATTTCATGATTAAAACTGGAAAATGAACCCACTGGCTAACCTTGTTGGCTCCTAGAAATACATCCATTTAGTATGAAACAGATTAATCCCCTTACCTGGAATAGGAGACAGGTAGATTAACTATACGGATTTTGCCATTAAAACTAATAGAATGAGTCTTTGTCCAAAAGAAGGGAGTTTCCTCAACATGGACTGTACATGGAATCATTCCAGACCTCAACTCCGTGTTTGAATCTAGTAGGATTTGCACACAAGTATTGACTAGTAAGGATTACTATCCCATTAACTTTAGAGGCACTAGAGCAATGCTATCCCAAGTCCTCGTGACAGATCCTAAAACATTTTCATGAATACCAGTGCATCTATGCCCTGAAAGTAATGATCAAACAAACAAAACAAAAACAAAAAAAGCAGCACTGTTCCCAAAAGAAGAGAATGCCTTCTCTTTGTTTTCAAATGAGACAAAAATAATGTCCTAACCATCTGGCCTCCCAAAAATCTCAAAATTGGCTGGAAAGATAAATCAGTGATAGATTGACCATGCTTTACTAATTCAAAATGAAGATATATGGTTTGTTAACTATAAGTTCACAATCAGAATATGAAAACACAGGGCTCTGCAAGAAAATTCTAGACGTGTGGTGATCTCAGACTAAGATCTTTTAGTTCAAACACATCACTTTTTTAAAAGGAGAAAACTGCCATGAGTCAAAAACTGCTCATTGACTAGTCTGGGACCAGGAATCATGTTCCCCAGTCTAAGAATGCCCTATCTAGTGATTTCAGTCCTTTATGCTTTATTCAAAAAAAAAAAAAAAAAGTTCAAGTACCAACGTCATGAATATATCAAGTAATCAGGGTAATAAGGAAAAGAAAACAACGGAACAATATTCACAGCCAGAGAAAAATGCAAAGGTGGCTCCTGGGTGTAAAACCAAGAGAGAAAAACTAGAATAGGATGATTTTCTCCTCAGACACAGCAGGGAAATTATCTAAGAGGAAGTCAAAAGTATGCAAATGTGATTGGGTGCTGAATGTAAAGAACTTCTAAAGAGATTCTAAGCAGAAGCTGGTGGCTGGGGTCTTAATGAATCCTTGCCGGATTCCAGGGATCCAAAGGAAAAGACATTCTCAGTTCTCAGACATTTGCTAGGGTGGATAGATACAGAGAAGGTCAATAGATACAGAGGTACTTGTCATTTATGCCCACATTTCCAATTCTTCTGCAGAAACTAAAATCACCTCAACTGGAAGGACATTTTTTTTTTCTTTCTCTTTGCAGTTTCTTGTAGAAAATCCCTATTTCCTTCAGTCTTCTTCAGCCTCAGTAACATTCTCCCTGGGAATGTGCTGCTAATTTTCTTGTCATTTTTGCCCAAGAGGAGAAAAAAAAAAAAAAGATATGAATGAGTGTTTCAGGTGCTCTCAGGCTGGGGTTCAGTTCTTTAGAATTATAGAAACTCTGAGCTATAAGGAGGCTTAGAGACTGTTAGCCTTAGTGGTTCTCAAACAGAGGTGGTGATTTTTGTCTCTCACAGGTTATCTGACAAATCTGAGGGGAGTCACAACAGAATGGGAATTACAGTAACATCAAGTGGGTAGAGCCCAGGAATGTTATTAAACACCCAAGGAGAGGGTTAGGGATAGCTAAGTCTCTAAGGAATTTTGGAAACAAGGTTTCCAGGACCTTAAGGGGGGTTGCTATTGTTAGGAAGAGGTGATTTATTATTGTCTAATAAAACCTTAGTCATGTCTTCAGATACCAGTGTATATCAGTGGGTCATATGCTTGGGGGATGATTGCCAATATATACTTTTGGGGTAGGGTAGAGATAAAGGAATTTTCCAAAGGAATTTTTGTATGTTCAAGTAGACTTATAAGATCTTGGGGGTTAGACTAAGATTGCCTTTCACTCTTAGCAACGTATTAACATGGAGGCAGCGGAGTTCCTAGAGTACTGTCACTCTGCCTGTTTTAAGGACTTATCAATGGACTGTAAGCAGTAAGGAAATTTAGTAATTTTTCTTCTGCCTTTGTCTCCCCACATCATCTTGACTCCCTTTCTAGCGCTCTTTTATATTATACTTGGAACTATGATTTGCTTTGTTATTTCTTGAGGCTGGTTCACATTTTCTCTTATAATACTCAATATTTTAAAAGGAATGAACTCTGTTGTGGTCTCTCAATTGGTTAAACATCTCTAAAATTGGTACATTTGACTGCCTTTTAAAAACATTTTTAAAAAATTAAGGAAACAGTTATTCAACATGCCCTTGTAGGCTTCTCATGAGTATCTAATGATGATGAACACAGAAAGGGTCACGGGCTAAGATACAGGCCTAGAGTCACTGATATATATACAATATATACAATAAACTGATCTCAAGTGGAAGAAAAGTATATTGAAAAACAACCTCACCTTCTCAAAACTATAGGAGTATCTAATATTGACTCAAAGTCCATTTTCTAGGTTTTCCCTAAGGAGACTCTCATAAAGCTCATTATTACTCTTTCTCTATCTCTTCTTTTTGGGGTTTCTGTGCAGGCAAGATAAAGAGACCAACTGTCTCCATCATGTGAAACTGCAAAACCGTTCTTCCTTGGCCAGCATGGAGACCCCAAAACTGTGTGAAATAGTTGTTGACTTAGTTGCAGTTCTATGAAATTATACTATGAGAAGTTTCAGAAAATTCTAGCCTCTGATCCGGATTTCCTGGATTTTGGTAACCTTGTACTCTCATTATGTTAAAATCATAAAAATGTAAAAGCCTCCTGAAGAGGCAGGAACAACATTGATTTCATATGTTTGGGCCTTTGATGAGTCAGGGACCTTTCAGATGAAGGGAAGCAAAATTTTCACCCCAAAATTTGCCTCTTAGGTATAGGATTATTCTAAGCCAATGATTTTTAAGAAACACCAGACACAGAAGAAGCTCAGAAAACTGAGAAGTGACTGTTGTCAGAAATATTTACATATAAAGGGAATCTCCATTTGCTAAGGGTGTCTCCGTCATTCCAGAAAGAGGAGGACTACCAAATCTCGAGAAATTCTTATCAATGAAGAAGACAATAACTTAAATCTGCATAACAATCAGACAGACCCTTGGGTGCTGTGCTTTTGGGTCACCTCCCAAAACCAGCTTTTCCCACCCACCCCCAGTGTCTTTCTTTTATCTTTAGCTGGAAACAGTATTTAAGGTGACGGCTTGAGGCGTTTCTGGGTGTTACTCAGTTCTCGTGGGTTCTCTCCCATGTATACAGAAGGTATATAGGCTATTAGGCTTGTTTGTTTTTCTCCTGTTAATCTGTCTTTTATTAGGAGGGGGTCTCAACTAAGATCCTAGAAGGGTAGAGGGAAAATTATTTGTCATTACTCCACACAAGACTCAATTTGACAAATTAAGGAGAGAAGAGCAGAATGAATTTTC
Source organism: Ailurus styani (assembly GCA_002007465.1). Taxonomy (NCBI): domain Eukaryota; kingdom Metazoa; phylum Chordata; class Mammalia; order Carnivora; family Ailuridae; genus Ailurus; species Ailurus styani. Next base: position 2,215,777 of record LNAC01000055.1, on the reverse strand, counting down.
TCTTCTTTTCTGAGAGTGGCTCTTGAATATCTCCCAGTCTTCTTACTTAAAAGAATGCAAACAACCTACTTGAGCCTTATTTCAATCAGCCTTTATACAAACATTGATCATTCGCCTATAACACATACCCCTAATAAGTCTACTTATTAATCTCTCTCCCAATAAGCTACCTGTCCTTAATTATTTGTAACCAGTTTTCTGCAGAAGTTATTAAATTTTTGGAAAACCAACATTCCTATGGTTTTCAAATTTCCTAAGACCCTTTCTTTTCAAAAAACTCCATATAATTGAATTAATCTGTTTCTGCCCTAGTATATAAGGAACGTTTATAATTCCAGGAAATGCATAGGCACTGATATTGTGTATCTTGACCCCAAAATCTTAGACTTGGCAAAACCAGAGAAGAGAAATTTATTATGGTATCTCTTTATTTATAATCTGAACATAGTTAAAAATGTATATCCTTATTGACCTGTTATCTTTAAAGAAGGATTTAATGCTTTCTCTTACATGAATTTCATTATGTTCTAAAAGTTTGCCAATTTTCAAATACATTGAAGAATTGCTGTGTTAGAATTGGTCAGAGGCCCTTACCAAAATAAGGATACATTGTTATGAAATGCATCAAGGGTTATTTTGACTAGAGACTATGTGACTTTATACATATTTGAATATATATATGAATATATATATATAATATATATAGTTGATTTATTTATCACAACTAGTTACCATCTGATTATATACCTGTGATATCATGATTTATAAGAAATAAATATTTTGTCATTCAGATGACCAAATTATATTTCTTATATACATTTGATCTTCATCCATAGTTCCTGGCTTACAGCTCCCAAAATCCTTGGAATTTCCTGAGTGATGAAAGCAATGGGAGCATATTTTTGTTACAATATTTGGTCTCTTGTCCTCTATTCCTAAAAATACTTCAGAGCCATAAAGGTGAAATATGTGTCTTGTTATTCATAACCAGCCCCTTTTCTCCACAACTGAGTTTTTATTAATGAGGTGATTTTTGGAAAGCACCTAAGGATTGGGGGCCGGTTACCAGGGGAACCAACCATGAATACAGGGTTGGAACTTTCAGTCCCACCTAATTTCCGGGAAGGGGAAAGAGGCTAGAGGTTGAATCAATCATCAATGCCCAGTGATTTAATGTGTGATGAAATCAGCATAAAAAAAACAAAAGAAGGGGGCTCAGAGAACTTCCAGGTTGGGAAACCAGAATACTGCCACGTGCCACCATGCCAGGTCCCAAGATGCAGGAGGACAGCAGCTTCTCAGTTCTGGACTTTGCCCTGTGTATCTCTTCACAGGTTGTTGAATGGTGGCCTTTAATATGCCTTGTAATAAATTCAGTAATCCAGTGAGTAAACCATTTCCTGAGTTCTGTGAGCCATTCTACCAAATTCATTGAACCCATGGATTGTGTCACAGGAATCTCTGATTTATAGTCATTTGGTCAAGAGTATAAGTAACAACTTGGACTTGTGATTGGCATCTAAAGTGGAGGGGGGGGGATCAATCTCGTGGGTCTGAGCCGTTCATGTGCTCTATCTCCAGGTAGATAGTGTCAAAATTGACATCCTGCTGGTATCTGAGAATTGTTTATTGGGAGGAGGAAGCCTCCACACATACACATATTGGAATTGGGTCCACGAACCCAAAAGAATAGCGCGGCTCAGAATCTCTCCAGTGCCTAACACATAAAAGCACTCAAAAAATTTTGTACTCAATAAATGAATCTGAATCTCCTATTTGATGTTGGGCCCTTAGAGGACAAGACAGATGTTGATTAAATTGTGAAATCGATGCAAAGTACAATGTTTGGCAAATATTTGGAGCACGCATAAATAATTTCTGAAAAGAACTATCCCAATTTAAAAAAATAATAATTCTTCTGAGCTTCTGGTTCAGCATAAGACCTTGTCTCACATAGAAAAAATAAGAAAATGTTTACAAAGTTAAACACATTAAACAACGATAGATTTATTACTATCTTTTTTGCTTTCAAAATGTGACATGGTACCTTAGTTCAAGAGCCACCTTAGGGATGTCATCTCTCTTCATACTCATTTCCTTCATCATATCAGATGTGTAGTGTGATCATTAAGCACATTGAGCCCAGGGTTAGGCTACCTTGGTTCAGGTCGAATCACTGAAATATTAAAAGAATTAATATAGCTAAAGTATACCGAGTAATACATGACACACAATAAATGCTATGTGGATTAGCCATAATTCCTGAAGCACTGTGAACAATTTTCTCACAGATGCATGAACAGATAATTACCAAACAGATTCCACATTTAGACTGTAACCTCCAGGAGGTTTATTTAATGAAGGATTTTTCCCATTTTACCTTCAGCATCTTGCTTGGTGTCTGGAATACTGCATCATTCATTCAATGCAACATTCATTGAGTTCTTATATGCCAGCTCTGTTCCAGGTCCTTCAATGCAAAGAATAATGATGCAAAGTATGTAAAGTTCACAATGAATGGATGAGACAGAAAAGTAAATGGATTAAAATAAATGGGAGGTGACAAATGTTAGATGAAAATGAACATGGCACTGTGGGAGCAACAGGCTAAAAAACTACTCTGCTTCATTGGAGTGTGTTTGTAGCAAGGCCTGTGGAGTGGTGGGGGTGAGGGTGGGGGAAAGAGGAGGGGAGTGGAGAGGTCAGAAAGAGGTGGGTCAGGCACAGATTTTGCAAAGGAGGTAGCAGCTGAGTTGAATCATTAAAGATTAGTGGGAGGAGGAAAGAGTGCTCAGTGGAGCTTTATGTTATGTTTTGTTTTTAATTTTTGGCAGGGGAAGCTTCTGGTGGGGGAGGGGAAAACAGCATCTCTGGGTGGAACTAACATATGTTAAAACCCACAGATAAAAAAGAGCATGACCCATTTCAAAAATCTTATTTCAAAAAAACAAAACAAAAAAAACCCTAAATAACAGAATCATATTTCCTTACCTTTAAGTTACCAATAACAATGAAGTACAGTAAATTAGTAATCTTCTAGAAGTAAATATCATTAAATGTATGTTTTTGTCTTTCATTTTTAATATCGGAATATATCATACATTTGTCCATGCAATCACTTTCCACTGCTTAATCAGGATCACAGTTGACATCTGAGTGTACTCTTTTACCCAAAAAGCACTTTGGGCAGACCAGTTATCTACATCCTAATAATGTAGGATTATTACCCTGCTTTCCAATCTTTCCCTTATCATAACATCTAACACTTTTAAGATTCAGTGCATGATCTTAAGGCACTTAGAAAAATGTCATTTTTTTTTCTTTCTGTTTCCTGTTTGTTAAAATGTGTACTTACATTTGTTTCTTTAATTCAGTTATGTATCTATTAAAGTTCAAGGGCTTCTCTTGAAAATCAGGTAGAAGCTTTAGACAAATGGCTATTCCATACCTGAGTGATGATCCATTTCAGTGTATGAATCGATCATACCAATCTTTCCCAGCTGTGAAAATGCTGATTTATTTAAGATACTCATTCATTTAATTGCATAGTTGGCATGTGATAAGACATCTGTATACAAAATAATATACATTTTATTTAAATGCTGTATAATCTTTCAGAGGGGCTTTATTCAACAAGGGATCCAAATTTCAGGTCCAATTTAACTGGGTGCGGTTATTTTATTAGTCATGATCCAACCAAGAGAGAGAAACCACATACCAATTTGAACAGGAAGGGCTGACTATAAAGAACTATTAACTGTAACAGTGGCATAAAATTATAAAGGAAAAAAAGACAACTTGGAGGGATATTCAAGGGCTCAGGGAGAATACCCAAGTGAGGAACAACTTGGAAGACAGAAAAGGGGGTGGAGGGAACCCCCAAGGCTGAGATTTAGATCTCATTGGAGGAGGTGGGCTTGTAGTTGCACTGGATGTTGAAGAAGTTCTGGAGGCCAGAACTAATAAAGTCAACAGGCAAGTAGAAAACATCCTTAAAGGGTGCAAGTGGGCTGAGGCCCACAGGTGTGCATACAGGGGGTGGGGGGGGGGTTGGAATTCGGCTCACCAACAGGATGCTGCAAGGCCTGGTGTGACCGTGTGATCCGGAGGACCACGGAGGCGATCACCAGGCTAGAGCCCCAGCTGCAAGCTATTTGAGGGACTGCATGATCTGGAGTGGAAGACCTCTGGCAAGAGTTCAGCAGAAGCAAGAATAAAACCAAAGAGAAGCAGAGCAGAACCCAGACAGGAATCCACAGTGTTCTATCAGCGCCGCTACTGTAAGCTTTACCTTGTGTTCCTTGGAAAGACTATACATGTAAAGCACCCATCCCACTATCACAGAGCAGGAAAGGAAAGGATTGATTTCAGTCTGGGGGTTAATCATTTGATAACTAGAACAGCTACCCATTCCTACTGGAGAACAGCTACCTATTCCAGTTGTTCAACTGAAGTGGAAATCAACTCCAAATGTAGCTTCTCCCCATGGCTCAGCTGGCACTTGCACAAGTCATGGGCACCCACAGTCCTCTCCGATGTATTCCTCCTGTAAAATATGTCCCTTATCACGGAAAATGAATAAAGGAAACACAAAGCCCCCTGCATCACAGTATTAAGAACACAGGACAATTCCATGTGTCTACAGTATAGCATGAATCGGGGACAATGAAGAGTTGAATCAGAAAGGAATCATCAGTGCTAGATCATAAACTGTTTCATAACAAAAGAACTTGAATTTTACTTTTTAATATTGAGAAGATGGCAGAACCATTAGAAATTATCAGCATATGCTTGCGATTTTCCATATTGCATGTAAATAGGTAGAATCATGCCACTAATTCTTTCAAATAGAATGCCAAAGTAATATCATTCTAATCTAAGGCAAGTAAGAGTAAGTGTGTTCCTCCAGCCATATATCTGGAATCAGAGGGCTGTCGAGGTGGAATTGATAAATGGAAACAATCTGGGTCCCTGAGTCACTGCTTGGAGCAGGGGAGCTACGGAGGACAACTCTCTGACCCATGCCAGACTGTGGCATTAACGGTGAATAAATGTGTATTTTGCTTGTCCAGTCACAGAGATTTAGGAACTTATTTGTTACTGAGCATAATCTAGCCCAGAATTGTAAGCAGGAGAATAACATAATCAGATTTGTTTATGAAAAGATGTTTTTGTCTAAATAAACGTAAGCTCACTTTAGTAAAGTCCAATTGAATTAAAATAAAAACAAGTAGCCCCAACAATATGTATTGTGTACCTTATTCCTAGATGATGCTACAATACCACTGAGCTCTGGTGAGAGTAGTATCAATGAGATGGTGTTAATAATTGAGAAATTTTACTTTATATAAGAAATTCAGAAATAAAAAAGTCCAAGAACTATCTTATATGTAATATGAAAGTCATGTTTGTTCATGACTTTTTTTTTTTTTGACATATTGATCTCTCCAATAAACACTAAAACACATTAAAAAACATGGTGGTTGAGGGGTACTTGGGTGGTTCTGTCCATTGAGTGTCCAACTCTTCATGTCGGCTTGGGTTGTGAACCTGGGGTCCTAGGATTGAGCCCTGGGTCTGGCTTTATGTTCAGTGGGGAGTTTGCTTAAGGATTCTTTCCCTCTCCCCCGCCCCTTCCCCCACTTGCACTTAATTCTCTCTCTCTCTCTAAAATAAATGTCTTAAAAAAGAAAAAAAAACAGTGGTTGAAATAAGCTTCCTGGTATTGCTGAGGTTTGTGATGACAGGAAGAGGTGATGATTGAGAATGATCAGTACATCAGGGCACCATGGGTATCTAAGTTAGTGATTGTCCGAGAATGCCCATAGATCCTCATCCTGCATCTGCACACATTATGGCTAGTCACTGTTACACAGAGTCACCATATAATTATTGCCCAAAACCACAATGCCTTAGCACAAACTTGATTCTGTTGTCAATGTGGTCATTGAGATCTAGAAGAAGTAAAGGTCTTGTCTTTTTTCTTTTTTCCTTCCTTCCTTCCTTCCTTCCTTCCTTCCTTCCTTCCTTCCTTCCTTCCTTCCTTCCTTCCCTTCCTCNCCTTCCTTCCTTCCTTCCTAAATAAGGCTCTTTTCAAAGGTCAAGGACATACAAACACCTGAGAGAGGAATCTCATCACCAACACCTGGCATACAAGAGGTAGGCAAATATTATAAATATTGTTATCATTATTTCAAATCACTCACAGATTTGATTTGTCTTCCTGTCACAAAATTATTCCAAGATACTTATTGTTTTAATAAAATGGGACCTTTGTTGTATGATTGCAACAATAATTTTTTATTTGATATAATTAGTAAATACTACTTCTATTAATATTCTGTTTGTGTCCTTCACGCTTGTTTTTCTATTTGTTAAGGTCTATTTCTCTGTCCCCATTCTAAGTTAAAATTCTGAACTAGTATTTAGAAATGTATTTTAATATTTATATATTTACATTTATAATATTATACTGTCAATAATAGAACAATAATAACAGCAGACATTTATACAACACTGTGTAAAAGACACATTTCTAAGCGTTTCACACATACTGGTTTATTTAATTTTTATAACAAGCTTATAATGTTCAGTACTATAGTTATCTGCATTGAACATGTGAAAAGGCACAGAGAGGTTAATTAATTAGCCCCCGTCACAGAGCTACTAAGCTGATGGACCAGGATTTGAGTCCAGATGAGTTTGACTTCATAATCATTTCTCTTAATTATAGAATTTGGCCTGTCTGGGAGTCTAATAAGTAAAATGGAAATCACCTTATCACAAAGAAAAGCCTTAAAATTCAATCATCCTACATCAAAGATTCCATTTATAAGTAGGTCTCTCCTAAAAATATCTGTATCAATTTGGACATGGCATCTATGTGAAAATTCAAATATAACCAAACACTAGGTCATACTTTATTCACTGGCATATGTTAAATTTGTTTTTGGGGGGGTGGGTTTCCTCAACTTGGCATTTCAATGAAGTCTGTAAGATTTTAACAGTGTTTAAAACATCAAGTATACCTTTGTCTGATTGATTATTTAACGTTTGGTTTTTATTTTTTTGAGGGAGGACCTGAACAGAACTTGGGAATAGATTTTCACATTAAATTATGAGATTAGAGTAGCAACTGTCAAGGTCCAAACGCCTTTTCTGAAAGGATATTAGTCAAGACAGGCATTCTTTAGTTCCATAATTGTATAGTAAAATGATTTGTGCATCTATACATGTGTATATGTGTATATATATACACACACATAAATGTTTATACATATTTCTCAAGGAAAAAAGTGGCAGCTGAATTCACGCACGCACACAAACAATTTCAAGAGTAGCATAATTAAGTTAAAGAGGAATGAAATCTTTCCAAGCAGCAAACATCCTGTGCCAGGATGAGGTCTGGACTGGCTGGGGTTCGGGGTGGGGGTATGGGGAGCGGAGAGATTCTCAGTGGATGTGGGAATGTGTGGAGAAATGAAGCTTTTCAGTCCATATACTAAATTTTGTTCAAGAAATTTGTAACTTTGTATGTTGACACTGGGACCTGGTTGGTTGGCTAAAAAAATGAATATAGGTCAGTTGTTACATCCACAATTCATACAGGACACTGGACCATTAAACCTAAGCTTAATACTTTTTCTTTGATATAAAACAGTGCTCTTTAGGGCGCCTGGGTGGCTCAGTGGGTTAAAGCCTCTGCTTTCGGCTCAGGTCATGATCTCAGCGTCCTGGGATCGAGGCCCGCATCGGGCTCTCTGCTCGGCAGGGAGCCTGCTTCCTCCTCTCTCTCTGCCTGCCTCTCTGCCTCCTTGTGATCTCTCTCCCTCTGTGAAATAAATAAATAAAATCTTAAAAAAAAAAAAAACCAAAAAAAAAACAGTGCTCTTTAATAAGTTTGAATTGTTTACTTTTAAGCAAAGGAATTACCACGGAGTACCTATGGCCTAAAGAAAAATCTTAGCCATGGAGAAGACAGATATTCTTACTGAATAGCTTACCCATTTCCTTTTTAAAATGAATCTTTGTAGGCTTTTATTGGTTTTCAAGCAGTTTTCATCTGCTTGAAAATGCCTTCTCGTCCTCCTTTTTGGTTGGTTTGTTTGTTTTAAGGACCAGCACCATGGGGAGAGGAGTACAGCACAGCTTTTCTGAAAAGTCTTTTGTGTCTGTTCATGTCCGCTAAGGAATTAATCCCAGACCTGGCTGTTTGTATGACAATGCTGATATCTGATTCTGTCACTCAAAGGAAAATTGGAAATTTTCCCTTGGCATCAATATTTCTGAACTTTCCTGGATTGGGAGAAATACAGACACCATTACTCTGAATTTCATGTTTCCATAGGAAGAATGGTTACCTTTGACAATTTAAAATTCATATATTTATTAATATATTTCGATTATTTATTTGAAAAGGGTCCCAAACCAAGTAAAATTAAACCAAAAATTTTAGTCTGGTCTTACAACTAGCACTTAAAATTTCAAGCTATTTAGCCTGTTCACATTCTGTGTTTGTATTTCTATTTTTTTCCCTCCCTACTGTTCCTCATCTTCTTCATCTGTGCTATTTTAAACACTTTTATTTGAAAAGGCCACTATTAACATAATAGTCTCGTGAGCATTGTTGAAGAGAAGATGCAAGTAAACAACCATATTTTATCCTATAAAATTTTGGTGATATACTTGACTAATTTTTGCTATTAAACTACAAAAATTAAGCTCCAAAATTGCCTGATTTCACTGCTATTCTGAGAAATAGCTTAATTTAAAAAATGAAAACAAAAATTTAAAATACAGAAGGCCATATGTGAACTAGGCAAACCCAGCTTTACCTCATGTCTCTCTTTCATGGAACTCATTCCTTTTATCTTATCTAAACCTAAGCCTCAGAAGGTTTTCTGAGAAATAATGTAAAAGAACATTTTAAGTGGTACAAGGTTAAGCAAAAAGTTTTCAGAAATGTTCTCAGTTTGGCCATGTAAAATCTCCATGCCTATATTTAGCCTAAAAGAGGTTGAGGACTCGTTAATTAACTTTTATTTAAGACTTGTATTATATTCCTCTGTGCATTGTGGAATTTGACTAGCTCCTTTTAATTGCAAGCTCCTTTCCTATTTGTAAGCTCCTTGAGTTCAGATACCAAATTTTACTTAGTAATAGACGGTAAAAGTAATCAATTACCTGATTACTCAAAATTACTTGATTATTCTCAAAAATATTTGAGAAATAAATGAAAAACTATCTTGTTAAGATAGTTTATATTATCTATATTTACCTCTAATTTCCTTCCTATTCTGCCATGAAAATACCTATTTATTGCTCTCATCAGAAAAATGAAAGGAGGACTTAATTTGAGGGCTAGGCCAGAACTGAAACAATGATTTAGCATTTGGTGCATGGTAGACTAATGCAATAGATATTTGTCCAAAGCATACTCAGAAATGATTGCTAATAGATTAGTGTACTTTTTAAAGACTGTTGACAATTGTTCTTCACAATTCTTACCCTCGCTACTTGTGCAAACTTATTTACCTTATATTGTGAGAGGGAAGGACAGTGTGCATAATGTCTTAAAAACTGGCTCCTGCAACAGAAGTGGTAAGAAGCTCCCAAAGGGAAGCACAGTATCACCCTTTCCATCTTCTGTGGGGGTTCTCAAGGCTCAGAATGTTTCTCTTGTTTTCTGGCCTTTTTGTTAATCATTTGGCTAGCTCACCTGGGCTGGGACATCCAGATCCTTTGATATTCAGACTACATGGTTGTGCTCTTCAGCCCTGAGCAAGTGTACATGGACTGTTGTGTGACATCTTCCTATCCTTTGGAACTCTGTAGTTGGCTGTACAGACTTCCCCGTGCTCAAACCACAGAATTTCCCCGTAGCATGATTCTGACCTGAGATCGCTCAGGTTGGGTCCCTGCAACCTTACACCACTCTGATTGGTTCCCTCTGGCCTTAGACTGCTCTGATTGGTTCTCTGACCTTATACCACTCTGATTGGTTCCCTCTGAGTTCAGACCATTCTGATTGGTTCTCCTTGACCTTAGACCCCTCTAATTGATTTCCTCTGGCCGTAGACTACTCTGATTGCTTATTCTGTTTCCCATACCAGCTCCTCTTTCTTAAGACTCCTAGGTTTGTGCTTGAGCCTGCTTTGCTCTCTTGGCTGAAATGGGAGCTTGACTCATAGGGTTCATATGGAAATAGCCCTGTTCCTGTCCTGCCTTGTACCATTCCTTGTGTGAACACATTCAGAAAATCATGGGGATGGTTCACAGATTAAAAAATGAGAGTGTTAAGAAAGGCTAAAGAACACAAATTATTTAGCCTGGGAAAGTGAAGCCTGAAAGACAGCCTAATAATGGTCTCCAATTATGCCAAAGGTTATGTTAGCATCTTAGTGCTGCAAATTGCAACCAGCTGTCTTTGCTCTCTACTGGGGACAGAAATCATGGGTATGAGTGTCAGTTACAACACAAAAGATCAGAGTTAGGCATTAAAGAAGAATATCCTGATGGAATTACCTTATAGCAGTTTTCTTACAAACAGAAAATATGGGATAAAATGAATTCAATCTCATACTCCTGATTTTCTTTGAGTGAATTGGAATATTTACTTGGAATATTCCACTTGGAATTGGAATATTCACTGAGAACTTGAATACTTGAGGGACTCAGGTTTTCAACTGGCTCACAGCCACGGTATTAAATGTCATCTGTTTTCCAGGTGATAAGAATGAAGACTGAAGCTGACATGGACACTCTCAACTTTCACCTTTAGCTCCTCCCATTTCTCCATCACTTTTCTGTTTCTAGTACTAATTTTGCGCTAAGAATATAAGAGCCAAATAAGACAAAGTATCTGTTCTTGGTGTCAGTTAACATGGGGCTTATGTTCAAGTGAATCATATCACAAAATAGTCATTTAAAAGGAAAGCATTGTGCTATCACACATCTTTCATTCATTTATTTGAAAGATATTCTTTACCTTTTATTTTACATTTTATTTATTCACTTAAAATTAAAAAAAAAAATCCCCAAGCAAAACATATGGCGTTAAGCACTGTGCTATCAGTTCTAGTAAAATTATATTAAGTAGTGGTACCATTCCTTAATCACCTTAATTGTATGCTACATAAATTTATAAGCATTTACTTGGGGCCTAGTTCTTTTTTGGGTAGAACCCCAACCTCTGCAAAGAAACATTCTCTGACTCCCTAACTCCCCCATGTTTCTGCTCTCATTTTAGGGCTTTTCTTCAATTCATGTGAATTCAGAAAATCTTCTTTTTTATAGGTTTATGGTGATCTAATATCTATCACCTATGGCATCTGAAAACTAGGTTGGATATATGTCCATGTCTTCTTCAAAATTATCCATAAAGATTGCATCGAGCCAACTTTCAGAAATCAGTAAAACCTATTTTCCTAAGTGACCTGAAGGGGTATCACCCATGAGGTAGATTGCGCTGTTATGCTAATGTTCTTTTCTAGCACTCCTAAGGTAGATAATGGTCCCTCTCACTGAGGCAAGTCAGAATGGTGAATAGTTCATTACCATATAGAGAGGCTTTGCTCACCTCTATCAAAAGTCCTGCTTTGGTTTTTACAAAATTCTGATTCTATCATTATCAAAAAGTATTCTCTGTATCCCTTCCAGTTCTGTGTTATACATGCTTGTGTCTGTGAGGATGGATTCTTTGTTCAAATAGTCTAAAACATGACTGGGGATTGTCTAATAATGTGTGCCCACCTAACAGTTGCCAGGCTGGATCACAAGTATAAGTCACCAGGGGCTCTGAGGGGGCCCTCTTCTTTACACATCAGCGAGCACCCCTCCTCTAATCACCTCGTTCAGAGTCAGTTTTCTTTTTCCCTTCTGCTACTCTGAAGGAGGCGATTAGAGGAGGGATGCTCGCTGATGTGTAAAGAAGAGGGCCCCCTCAGAGCCTCTGGTGACTTATACTTGTGATCCAGCCTGGCTACTGTAGCTACAAAGATGCAACTCTTCTGAGTCTTAACACCATCCATTCACTCCTGAGAACGTAGTCCAAATCCACAAGGATGGTTCCACATTTGTAGAGTTTTCAGTCTTAGCACAACACCCAGTACCTCCTTAAAATCCCTGGATTGCGTTTCCTCAGAAATTTACCAATTCCAGTAATTCATTAGAGCAAACCAGCAATTGCAGACATTCTCCTGGAATTTTGGTGTGCTCAAAGGCTTAAAAAGTGTTCTGGCGATTCTGATGTTCACCACAATTTAAGAAACTGAGGCTAAGGAACTTGTCATAGATCATGAGCCCTCCTAGACACAGCTCAATAGAAACTAAATTAGAAAGTTTTATTACAGTGTTTGAGGATGCCCTAGCATCTTATGTTAGAAATTACTGCTCTTCTGGCTCAGTTGGGCATACAACAGTGTTTATCACTCCTGCATTCCACCCTGTAAATCCCTGTCTACATCTTGCTCTCATCTCTTCATGTTATGGGACACTAAGTCCTTTTCTGCAAACTCTTGGACTAGAAATACACCTGTTTCTGACCTGTATGTTTTGCTGCATTTCGTTTGGACCCACTATTAGACTTCTTCCAGAATGTACAAATATTCAGTATAAAATTTGTTATTTATAGTAACATCAAAATAAACAAATACGTCTACCAGATATTTGGTCTCTGGCAAAATCAAGTTTTCAAAAAATCCAATGATGATTGTTCATAGTGCATGATCCTTAAAGGCCTTGACCCTTAAGAAGTTTAGAACCTTGTGTGATGAAATAAATCAGTAAACAAAAAATTAAATGGCATTTTTATCTAAAAAAATCAGTCAATACAACAAAAGAAGTACTAGAATAAAAAATATAATGGGCATTTTATAAAAGTCTATAAAATGAAAATAAGTAAATGCATGAATGAATGAATAACGGGAGGTAAATTGACACATCAATAGCATAGATAATGCTATAGAACTTTAGGGTAAGAAAATATTTTAGACTACTGTGATTGGAAAAGGTAAAACTGAAATAGGAAAAAATGCAAAATACTTGGAAAGGATAGGTTAAAATCTTATACAACTATCCAAATTTACAGTGGGACTTGTTAAGGTTTGGTCAATTTCTTGAAGTGATTTCTTATTTAATAAATGGGAAATAACCATTCAATATTTGACTAGAAGGAGACCTGAGCAGAGAGTTAGAAAATTGCGAGAACAGGTTTTTCAACCTACATTTTCTTTTCTTAATTTTGTTTTTGGGTTAACACACTGTGGCAGAGTAATGTTTTAAAAACATCATTTGTCAAAGGTCGCAACGAAACCCTTCATACATAAACCAGTTGAGGGAGACAAGACAGTAATGCGTCCATTGTTTCACTAAAAATTGTACAACACTTGGAGAGAAAGTCACATCAAATTGCTTAATGACCTTTGGCAAAACAACATCTTGAGTCACTTTCCCTGAACGTGTGCCTCTGAAGGCCAGAACAAAACTGAAACGTTATGGTTCCCAAAATGCCAGTTTTTACCTGCTTACCCCACCCATAACACACATAAATACGGTCGGGAAGAAGGAAAGCAAAAGGAAAAAGAACCCACAGCATTCAGACTGCTGTTGCTGCTTTCTGGCTAATGGGACTTATTTTGAGAAAAAGCAGCAATCCTGCATTAAACTCTGTGTGTCTGTGTGTAGGGCAGATTAAAAAGTGTCAGAGCTCAGGAAAACACTATTACGCCCTCCCCCATCTGTTTAGTATAAAGAAGGTTTTTCTCCTTCTATCCTCCGACTTCCCTCAAAAGAAAAAAAAAGAAAAAAAAAGTCTGGTGGCGGGGAGAGAAATTAAACTCCTGGCCTGGGTATTTATGCTTTCCTGTCCAGCGCTGGGTAACTTTGATGACTTACTCCATACTACACATTTTCATCACACAAAACATCACTTACAGCACTTAGGTGATTACCTAATTAAGTCATTAGACACAAAGGTGCTTATCATGAGATAATTACATCCTGGCAATAGAAAGGAAGAAACCGAACACAGCTTGAAATAGGAGTCCTTCCTACTACAAGGGCTCCTTCATAAAGGAAACAGTATCCAAGCAGGCAGGTGGAGAGGGGAGCTGTGTGTTTCTCTGCTGAGAGAGCCGGGGTTGGAGGGCAGCCTGAAAAACCCCTGACATCCAGATTTTACTCAATTATATACACCCCACACCAACCTCTGCAAGGACACCCATGGGCGTGTGTGCGCGCTGGTGGGAAAGCAGACGGCCGGACCCGGGCTCCAGAGGACGGGAAACGCCAGTCACAGAGCCGAATACACTTGTTGCAACTCCCCCAGAGGTCTAATTGCTGACAAAATCAAACACAGAAAAACATACCCCTGTATGGCAAACTTAGAAGTCAAATGTTTCTTAATGTGGTTTTAAAAACCGGCAGATCCTATCACTTGATGGTAAGTAAAGGGATAGAAATTTCCCGAGTGTTCCTCTCAATTGCATCATACATACATCCAAAAATTCATGTTGTGTGTTTGTGTGTGTGTGTGTGTGTAGCTCCTCATACAGACACATATTGATATACACAGGCGCATATAAGGGTGAAGATACAGACGGGCCAACATTTAACAAAGTTACCCAAACCTGTATATCATAGTCAATATACCACTGAGTTACATCACTACTCACCAAACTATCATTAAAACAGTTTTAATTCTATAAACTACTACACGAGAGTTTACAGGTACAAACACAAACATCACACATATGTACATATATTAGGCTCTCCTCAGAGAAGCTATGGACATTTCCTTTTTTAAACAGACTTTCTGATTGTTGTGGTTTTATTTCCACAAAGAGACACCATAGAAACACCTATAGCAAATGCAATATATTCTCTCAAAAGAAATAACATGTGCTATTATTAAGTTATTAATGATAACCCAAAGCCATATTACCTAGGTATTTAAATAGGAGTCACATTTTTCAAAGAAGGTGCTTATGAAAGAGAAAACACACAAAGGAAAAACAAGATCAATTTTTATATAGAGAAGTAACTTGCCGTAAGAGAAATCGTAAAAAATGGAAAACATGCAGTCCACCAAGTTTCTTTCTCGCTCTGATCACCTAAGGTTACTGAAATGTTTATACTTCAGTTTTGAGACTACATTATAGATTTTATAAATATTTCTGTGATACATTGTACATGAAGAAATAGAACTGCAAATATATAAATGTTAGAGGTGCCTGGGTGGCTCAGTCGGTTAAGCGTCTAACTCTTGATTTACACTTGGCTCATGAGCTCAGGTTCATGGGATTGAACCCGTTGTCAGGCTCTGAGCTCATTGGGGAGTCTGCCTGAGATTCTCTCTCTCCCTCACCTCTGTCCGTCCCCCATTCTCTCACTCTCTTTCTAAAATAATAAATAATTTTTTTAAAGAAAATACATAAATTTTAAATGTGTATTCTTAAAGGTGGTGCAACACTAGCACTGGCCAGGAAGTCAGCCAATTTAAGTTCCAGGTTAACCTTTCTCCTACCATCTTTGGCTTATTTATTTATTTATTTATTTATTTATTTATTTATTTATTTATTTTTAAGTAGGCTCCATACCCAGCATGGAGGCCAAAGCAGGGCTTGAACTCACAATTCTAAGATCAAGACTTGAGTTGAGATCAAGAGTCAGTTGCTTAACTGACTGAGCCACCCAGGTGCCCTGCAGCTTTGGTGTAAAGCAACCCAAGTAATATTTCTTTAACTAAGCTTTAGTACAGTAAAATAGGTTATCCAGATCTGTCCCTTTCTCTACCCAACTATTTCCTACCCCTCCCTAGAGAAGGCACGTGCATCATAAGTCACCCCTCCCCTTTCTAAAATCATTCAGAAAGCTATCCAAATAAAAAATATGTAAAAAACAGTTTACAAAATGTTCATAAATTCTTTTCAGTCAATTTCCCTGTTTTGTTAGAACGGGCAATGAGCTAGTTAGTACAAAGGCAGTAAGGTTATGATTTTGTGCTATTCTCTGTATTTCCTGAGCACCCATTCAATTCCATGCAAGAACATGTTTCATGGATGACAATGAGGAGGACCTGCCTAAGGACATTGCCTTTACCTTCAAGATATTGCACCCCAAATCAAGAAAGTATATAACTGAACATTAACTTGTGCATTGCTTAACAGGTATTGAAGCTTTCAGAAATAACTAAAAAATGGACAACTTGGACAAGGGGTAAGGAAGGAAGAAGACTGTGTGAACAGTGGGACACACAGCAGTTTGAGTATAAGCACAGTAGCAGGAGCGAGGCCCGGGATAATGACTCAACCACAGAGGCTGTACATGCAGAGCTGTGAAAATCTGCTCTGTCAAAATAAGGGATCACCTGCTCCTCTTAGTTCATTCTGGTTTTACATCTCGTCTATAACCCGATGTGAAAATGTTTGACTTTAAAATCTGTTTATCATTCTAAGTGAACCATCTATGGAAACCATTTTAAAATGCAGATAAAATCGGGGAACCTGCAGACTGCTGAGGTCTTGGGGACATGAACATCTTTTAGAGTACTGGCGGAAATCTAATCAGACCTAATTTCTGGAAAGCATGTAGACAAAATGTGTCATGATCCTTGAAAGTGTTCACATCCATGAACTCAGTTAATTTTATATTTGGAGTATGTTCCTAAAAGGAAAAAAAAAAGACAAATTACAAAAGTTTTAAGTACAAAGATGTTTAGCATAGCAATTGTTAAAATAGATGAGAATAATGATAGTAATTCAAAGTTTCCAATAATAGATATTGATTATATGGATTATAACCTAGCTACATGCTGAATATTATGGTCATTATTCATACTATTTTACAAATAGTACAGTGCATTTCCTTATCAATGAAATATATATTAATTTATATGTGTATATACATACACACACATACAGAAAAGTCCCGTATCAATAAAATAGTAATGTTCACAGTTATTAACACTGGGAAGTGGAATGAAAGTATTATGTTTCTTCCTTTTTTATTTCTCTGCTTTTTCACTATTCCAAAGGAGGGCCATACGATTTGTGCACTAAAATTTTCTAAAAGTAGGAACACCAGTTGGATGTTATTCATAACATATTTTATAGCATGAGAAAAATATTTTAATTTTAGGCAAAAAAAATGGCAACTGCATTTCATGTGACATTTTTGACATTATTTCCCAATCCTTGCTTTACTCAATGGTCTCTCTTCCTAGGTTACATGCTTCACGTTATTTTATTTGCTTCCTCCCTCTCTGCTCAGTCCTGTTTCCAGAGCTGGACCCAGGTCCTCTGCCAATCCTTTAGATGCAGATATATCTTGAGGGTTTGCTTCATTCTATATCCCTGACTGCCTTCCCCTTTTCTTTCTAAAGTTCAGCCCCTGCTAAGTTTGTAACTACCACCTATGCATTATTGATATTCTAAATTTTATCTTCAGCTAGACCTGCAAGATATTCTACATAGACATTCCACTTATCGACTCAGAGTTAGTCAGCATACCTCAGAAATCTAATCTTCCTCCTTGACTCCATTTCTTGGCTATGGCCCCAAAATGTGTAAGCTGAGCTAGAAACCTGGAAGCCATCCCTGATATCCCTCTCTCTCTCACCCCTTCCCATTTTAATCAATCACCCATTCTGCTGATTTTACTTCCTAAATATTTCTGGAATCCGTCACCTCTTCTTCTTAAGTATGACTGTCTTGAATCAGCTCATATCATCACTTCCCCGAACCATGGTAACAGCCTCCTAATTGGTTTACGTGTCTTGAGCCTTGTTCCTTCTCAAATTCATTCTACAAGGATTCGTCAGAAGATCATGCTGCAGCCATAAATCTGAGTAATTCACTCTCCTCCTTTAAATCCTTCAGCGGTCCCCTGTGGCCTGCAGAATAAATTCCAAGTTCCTTAATGTAGTTTGCAGGATCTTTCCTATCATGGCCCTTGCTTTCTGAGAATTTCATCTCAACCTCAAACACAGAACTGCTTATATTTCCATCCACACAGCACGCTCCCCTCACCATTATATGACCCTTGTGCCTTAATGTGCTATCTTTCTTTCCATGTGCAAGTCCATTTGGCAGCTGATTCCTACTTACCTGTTAAGACTCACCTGAGGTTTCACCTTCTCCAGGAAGTGTTAGTGCCTCGTAAGACAACCAGGGCTGTGCTGGCGCCAGCTCTTATGAGCTCATGAGTAATGATTATTAAATTTTCAGGAATTTTGTGAGCCAGCCATTAAATGCAGCCATTAATAAAAATTAATTTAGATAAATTTATGATTAGATTTGTGTCCATTCTCTCTCTCCCTCTTCTTAATTTCACTGACAGGAGGCTTATCAATTTTATTGATCTTTTCTAGAAATCAGCATTTGGTTTTATTGATTTCTCCTATTGATTTCCTGTTTTCAGTTTCATTAGTTTGGCTCTAATTCTTAGTATGTCTTTTCTTCTGCTTTCTTTGGATTTACATGGCTCTTCCTTTTCTAGTTTTATAAGGTGGAAATGTAGATTATTGATTTTAGATCTTTCTTTTCTTTTTTTCTTTAAGATTTTATTTATTTTTTAGGGAGTGAGAGAGAGAGAGAGCACGCATAAGCAGGGGGGGCAGCTGGCAGAGGAAGAAGCAGGCTCCCTGCTGAGCAAGGAACCAGACTGGGGCTCCATCCCATGACCCTGGGATCATGACCCGAGCTGAAGGCACATGCTTAACTGACTGAGCCACTCAGCCGTCCTTCTTTCTTCTTTCCTAATATCTACTTTCAACTCTCATAGCTGTTTCTTCTGGTATTTACTTCCATATCTCTCTTTTTTTTTAAAGATTTTATTTATTTATTTGACACAGAGAGAGAGATTACAGGTAGGCAGAGAGGTAGGCAGAGAGACAGGGAGAGGAGGAAGCAGGCTCCCTGCTGAGCAGAGAGCCCAATGCGGGCCTCGATCCCAGGACCCTGAGACCATGACCTGAGCCGAAGGCAGAGGCTTTAACCCACTGAGCCACTCAGGTGCCCTACTTCCATATATCTTAATGCTCTGCTTATTACACTGTTACACTCATGTTGTTTCTTGATTAATCTCTCAAAATTATTAGAAGATATAACTATTTTTAAAACACCATTGGAGCACCTGGGTGGCCCAGTCATTTAAGCGACTGACTTCAACTCAGGTCATGATCTCAGGGTCCTGGGATCCAAACCTGTGTGGGGTCTGAGGTCAATGGAAAGCCTGCTTCTCTCTTTCCCTCTGTCACGCCCCTCTTTTGTGCTCTCTCTTTCTCTCTCTCTCTCAGATAAATAAATAAAATCTTTAAAAATAAAATAAATAAGTAAATAAAACACCCAAATGTGTGTGTGTGCCTCCTGCATGCGCACACGCACACACACACACACACACACACACACACACACACCAGCCTCCTGATCTTTAAATCACAATCTTTGATTAAATCAATATTTAGTGTCTATACTATTCTAACTATGTAATTATTGTCCACTGCTGAGCCAAGTAATATACTTTAACTTTATTTTTTTTATATAAATTTCTGTTTTCCCTGGAGATGCCTTTGGTTTTATTGTATTCTTGTACCAGGAGTCAGTCTTGAGGATAAAAGCCAAATACTTAAAAGATAAATAAAACTATAGAATGAGGTTGCTTGTTGACAATGGATTACCTGTTGTTATAGTTCTTTTTTTTTTTTTTTTTTAAA